>JAJPUD010001526.1:135447-374570 GCA_023553655.1 Myrmecobius fasciatus | reverse complement strand
AAAAAAAAAAAAAAACATGGCACAGTGGATAGAATGCTGGGCCAAGAGTCAGGAAGACCCAAGTTCAAATTTAGCCTTAGATACTTAACAGCTAACCCAGAACAAGTCATTTAACTCTGTTTGCCTTGGTTTCCTCATCTGAAAAATGAGTTAGAGAGGGACATGGCAAAACACTCCAGTATTTTTGCTAAGAAAACCCCAAATGTGGTTAGGTTGCTAATATATATATATATATATAAAATACCTATTTTTCAATATAATTGTTTCTCCTTTTAAGTCTATGTATTTCATTTTATGCATTCAATTTTTTTTTTTTCCTGAGAAGAGATCCATAAGTTTCACTTCATTGTCAAAAGGGTTCATAACACAAAAGGGGGAAAAACCATCAGGATGTGAGTAAGGGACCTAAAAAAAGGAAAAAGTTGTTTCATCTATTTGGTATATTCCACAGTAGAATGTCAGCTATTTGGAACTCCTATTTTGGGGTGGGAAAATCGAAGAATCCAGGACATGGAGATAGGAAGAGACAAGATCCTGAACCTCAAATCCGAGAAAGAACAATAGGACTCTACTCTAGTGATATGCCTTAATTCCCATGACCTCCTCCAATTGCAAATTCCTTAAAGAGAATTATATTGAAGATGCTTGTATTATTAACTGCTCCAAGGAGAAGGGGGGCAGTAG
Source organism: Myrmecobius fasciatus (assembly GCA_023553655.1). Classification (NCBI taxonomy): domain Eukaryota; kingdom Metazoa; phylum Chordata; class Mammalia; order Dasyuromorphia; family Myrmecobiidae; genus Myrmecobius; species Myrmecobius fasciatus. Next base: position 373,886 of record JAJPUD010001526.1, on the reverse strand, counting down.
ACAAATAGGCCAAAGCAAGTGCTTATTTTTAAATTAAGACCAGCTTTATCAATATTTGCAAGTTCTTTGATGGTCCTAAAGTAATCATCAGATTTTTAAGCTACACTTAACAATGCTCTTTCATTCAAATATTTAAGGAGCAGTTGTACTTAAGGAACTGGGTGGGAATGAAAAGAAGGAAATTCAAAACTTCAATTACTACACTCAAGGAGTTATTATCTAATAATGGAATTAAGACATATCCAATTAAGTCAAATTGTGAGTGCCTAAAGTGAATTACAAATAACATTATAAGAGTTCAGATGAAGAATTAGCAATTTGTAAATGCACATTTCATACCAATTTATTTAAGGGCTGGGCAGTAAGAATTGGTTAAGGTATAACTTATTCTCAAAATTAAGTCCATTTCCCCCCCCTTAACCTAAGTTATAAGTTATCACTTAAAAGTTTCCAAATCACTATTTGTTTTATGATTTTACAAGTTTACAACATATTTTCCATATTTCACCCTATAAAATGTTTATTTGTTAGGAAATAATTTGCAAGTTCTGCTTTTTCCTCTCAAAATTTCAGTATTTTATACTTTTATAAGCCATATACCCATTTTAATTTGATCTTTTTTCATCTGAGCACCTCCTATCAGGTATGCATGTACTTAACTCATTCCCATATCTATCTTTAAAAAAAATATTTTTGTTTATTTCTATTTTCAATAATTCTATCCCTAAATCACTACAGCTTTAATTATACAATTTGAACTTATTTTCACTAACCAACTGATTTCAAAACAAATTTTACTGTTTTAATTTACTTACATAATTGACTACAATTTTTATCAATAAACTTCACTTAACTTCGGACGCTTTCTGATTTCAAAACAAGTTTTTTGTCTGGGAGCATTTTGGTTTTCACCTTCATTTTGGGAGCCCTAATTAAGACTTGCTTGGTGCCCTCAGGTTGATTCTTTAAAAGCAGTTAAAAAAAAAAACAAAAAACAAAAAGCTAAATGAGCTTCAATTCTGCTCACTTTCCCCCCCCTCCCCTGAAGATGGCCTAAAATGTCCTTATTCTGCACTCTAATAATAAAAATTCCTTCTGGAAATAAAATAAATTTATCCCAACTTTAAGTAAAGTTTTTAAGTATACCTTCAGTTTAAGTATACTAACATTAAAACCAATCTCACTGACTGATGCCCTAAAATTTCAGACTTAGAAGATTGGTTAACTAAAACTTCTTCATGTTTAGCAAATGAGTTTCCTTTTTATATTCTGAGCTTGAAATTATTTAAGCTCACAAGAATTTTAAACTAATTTATCTATATTATTTCCTAAGTTTTCTTATTTTAACATTTCCCTGAATTTCTATTTCAGTGAATCTCTCCTGAATGTATCTTAATAAGCCAGTGCTTAAAACAAACTACTGCTGAATCTTTCTGATCTTACCAAAATGAAACTAAAGAAAATGTCAGGGGAAAAAAGCCTGAGCATAAAAACTTAAAATTATGGTGAAATAGTTTTTATGAAAATAGATTGAGTGCTTCAGAGCTTATAAATTTAGACAGATAAGTCACAAAAACAATCGCTCTTAGTCCAATTAGGGCCCTTCTTAGAGAATTGAAGAGAATGAGGTCCACACATCATAGTCCCATTTCAGGATGCCAGTAGTGTGGGGATCAAAATTGTCTAATCTACAATAAGAGACTGAAGCAGAACTCTGAGCCAATGGCACTTTATTAAAGGTTCCATGGTCCCCTCCAATAAAGTGATCCTCATATTTTCCTCAAGATCTGAGATGCTCTCTTCTTCAAAAACCTTGTTCTAAAGAGGCAGGGTAAAATACAAACTCTCACTGGCTGATAGACCTTGCTGTTGAGAGTCAAAAATAACATCAGTGCAGGGTGAGTGTCACAGGTTGGGTAAAGCATGGGATATCTCCACTTACTAAGTGGTCATAATATGGTTACCTGCTCATGTTGGAGGAGAGAATGGTCCAGAATTACAATAATAATTTGGAAGATTTTCCAAAGTATCAAGGCATCCCACTCATGCTGGATTTGGACATGGAATTTGAGTAAAATATGATGAAAATATCTTTGTCAACATTCTCATTGTTGTAGAAGTGAGCCCCATGACTTGGTAAACAAGTACTAAACATTAAAGTTTGAGGCCCATTATAAGAACTTATCTATCCCTATATGATATAAGTAGAATATCAAATTGATTAATACTGATTGGAATGGAGTAGGGATCTAAATGAATAATATCTCACGCCATTCATGTCACTGGACCACTTACAAAATTGAAATAATTCTTATTTATATATATTTCAATCAATTTTCTATACACATTTTGACCTTTATAAGAAAAATTTCAATTAAAGCTTTCTTGTCCTCAATTGTTTTTCCACAAATTGTTATAGCATTGACTTTGTGCAAACCTTTTCAATTGTACACAATCAAAATTGTCCATTTTGTCTTTCGTGATGCTTTTTATCTCTTGTTTGATCAAGAATTCTTTCTTTATTCATATCTGTGAAATGTATCTTTCTTTGCTCCATAATTTGTTCATAATATGACCTTTTATATGTACATATCTGTTTAGGAGATAATGGTAGCATATGGTGTTGGATTTCTATAAAACTATTTTCTGTCAAAATTCTTCCAAGCTTTTTGGACATTGTCCCTGTCCCACCCCTACAAATTAGGGATTCTTGGTTTTTCAAATACTAAGCTAGTATGTTGGATTGTTTCTGTCTCTGGTTCCTTTTTTGAAAAATTAAATTTGTTTATTTTTACATAGATAGATCATTTATATCTCCCATTCCCCTTATGTCAACTGAATAAAAAAAAGAAAAGAAAAAAGAAAAAAGCCCTCATCATAAACATACATGGTCAAGCAAAACGAATTACATTAGTCATGCTGAAAAAATTCACCTTTATCTTCGCATATTAACTTTACTTCACCATCAGGAGCAAAAAGTTGAGTTATATCTTTAGTACTCTAGACTAGTAGGTTAACCCTGTACCAGAGTTGTAAACCTTTCAAAGTTGATTATCTTTAAAATGTTTTCATTAGATATATATCATAATTTAAAAAATATTACCTATTAAGTCATAAGAAAGCTTTGTAAGTTCCAATTTTCTATTACTACAAAAAGAGCTTTTATTAAAAATATTTTTAAAAAATATATAGATCCTTTTCCTCTTTCTTTGATCTCTTTGGCATATAGACCTGGTAGCGATATGGTTGGGTCAGAGAATATGCCGAGGGGCAGCTAAGTAGCACAGTGGATAGAGTATCAGCCTTGAAGTCAGGAGGCACTTAACACTTCCTAGCTGTGTGACCCTGGGCATGTCAGTAAACCCCAATTGCCTCAGCAAAAAAAAAAAAAAAAAGGCCCAGTTTGTAACTTCAGAGGCACAATTCTAAATTGTTCTCCAGAATACCTATACTCATTTACTTCTCTACCAACAGGGTATTAGTCATTACCTGTCCTGTCCCCCTACAACCCCTCAAATATTTGTCATTTTCCTCTTTTGTCATCTTGGCCAATATCTAATAGATAAGGTAGAACTCCAAAAGGGTTTGATGTGCATTTCTCTAATTAGTAATCTAAAACATTTTTCATGATGGTTACTGAAAGTTTATATTTTTTAATTTAAAAACTGCCCCATTTATATTTTTGACCACCTGTTTACTAGGAATTATTAAAAACAAAAACAAGAATTCACTTTGTTAATTATTTTTTGAACAAAACTGTTGTATCTACTTCAGTTTCTTTTAACAGTTTTAGTCTTCCCTTGTAAAATCATAATCTACTAAGAAATTATCATTCCTCTCAAACAATAATGAAATTGTATTTATTTTTTCTATTACTTTTTTCCTACTGTTTATTAATATTATATAGAAATGGTTTCTATAGATTTATTTTGTATCCAGTCATGTTACTGAAGGTATTATCCCAATTTTTCCTACATATCATCTTCAAATAGGAATAACTTAGCCTCATCTTTTATCTATGCTTATACATTTAATTTCTCCCTTTTGTTCATTAGCTAACATTTTTAGTATTATGTCAAGGAAAATCTGATAGAGGTATAGCCTTGACTCCCAATACTTGCTGAGGAAAGGATCTAAGATTTCTAGCTCTTGGTATTCATCAAATGTTTTTGATTGCTTTAAAGGACATTTTTGGGGCAGCTATTCATGTCACAGTGGATAGAGTACCAGCCCTGAAATCAGGAGGATCTGAGTTCAAATGCGGCCTCAGACAATTAACCATTCTGGAAAGCAACTTATAATTATGTTTTTAAAAAATGATCAAAATGTCCAGATCCTTTGATTCAGAACTTCTCCTCCCATACATTTATATACACCAAACTAGATACTCAGATTCAAAAATATACAAATTATGGTATGTTAATCTAATGGACTATTATTGTACCTTAAAATAAAAAAGTGAGAAATAAGAAAAATCAGAGAAGGCATATGAAGTGAAGCAAGTACAAGAAGGAAAACACAACTTATCCAAAAAGTATAACAAATAATAATGATTTCAGTAATTTATTTCTTATATCTTATCACTTTATTGAAGATTCTATCTTGATTAATTTCCAAATAACAAAACAATATCTTATTATAACAAAGTAAATGAAAACAACAACCAAAAATTTGTAACTTAATGATGCATAATTATAATGTACAACTTTGGTGGCAAAAATGATAAAAAGTATATACTTCCAACCCATCTCTGCAGAGATGGAGGACTGTTAAGTATAGAATACTGTATAAAGCATTAAACTTGGTTGCAGTATGTACACATGATTTTTTTTAGGATATTTAACATAACTTTTCTTTCATTCAAATAATTTTTCAATCTACTGATAATGATATAGTATGTATAATTGATTTTGCTGATTATTTTCAAAATGCTGAACAACTTCTTTATTATAAATTCATAATTTCTGGAACAGCTAGATGGCACAGTAAATAGAAAGCTGGGCCTGAAATTAGGAAGATTCATCCTCCTAAATGTGGCCGCAGACATTTACTAGTTGTGTGACCCTAGGTATGTTACTTAACCTGTTTGCCTTAGTTTCCTTATTTGGAAATCTGGTGGAAATGGCAAGCCATCCCACTATCTTTGCCAAGAAAACCCCAAAAGGGTTACAAAGAGTCATACATGACTGAAACAACTGAACAACAATTATAAATTCAATTTGTCAACAGCAAATTGTTATATGTTGCTTAGTCTTTTGATTAAGATTTAATTAAAATTTTTGATTTAATATTCATTAGTAAAATTAATCAATAGTTCTTCATTTGCTTTATCACTCATTTCTTTGGGTTATCAGGACCTTTGGTCGTAATAAAAGGATTGTGGTATAATGCTTTACCTCTTAATTGTTGAGAATGATTTCTGTAAAAATGGTTTTAATTACTCCTTATGTATTTAATGTACTTTTTAAATCCCTGGAGAGCAAGGGTTATTCAAACCAGCTCCAATTGTTCAGTGACGAAGAAAGCCATAGACACCCAGAGAGAGGCCTGTGGAAACTGAGTGTGGACCACAACATTGCATTTTAATGCTTTCTGTGAATATTTGCTTACATTTTGTTTTCCTTCTTAGGTTTTTTTTTTTCTTCCTAGATCTGATTTTTCTTGTGCAGCAAAATAACTGTATAGGTATATATGTATATATATATATTAGATTTATCATATATTTTAACATATTTAACATGTATTAGACTACTTGCCATCTAGGGGAGGGAAAAATTTGGAACAGAAAATTTTGCAAATGTCAATGTAGAAAAATTACTCATGTTCTGTAAACAAAAAGCTTTAATAAAAGTAAAAAAAAAAATAAAAGAAATCTTTCCTATAACATATTTTGACAAATGGTGTTCCAGCCAATGATTGAAGAATTCCAAGGAGAGAGAACTCACCCCTGAGAAGACATTCACTTCTGGATAGCATGGATTGGTAAGGTTTTTTTCTGACATCAGTTTGCCTCTTTGCAACTTCAAAAAACTGTAGGTCTGACAACTTTTACTACAGCCAAAACTATTTCAGAAATACTTAAAAAGGCAAGCAGGTAAATGAACATAGGCCTTAACTACTACATGAAGTTAACAATGTTCCAAGACAATAGGATCATCCATTTTTAACCAAGATCCTAAGCACCCTATAGTCAGCACTGCCCCCTAGTGTTCAACAATTGTATCAAACCACATAAATTGTATTCTCTAACATTTAATCTAACACATCAAAAACCCAAATACCTTATTAGAGCTGAAAATAATTAGAGCCAAAGGCTGAATTATCCTTTACTATTTACATGAAATAATCAAGACCCTGCAAAGAAGTAGTAGCTTTTACATAATACTTTAATACAACATGGCCAAACACACAAGTGCAATCTCAGTGAAGGTTAAAAGGATATATAAATTTAAAATGACTATAAACAAACTCAATGAGAAATGAGTCAGCCTGACAACTGAAAGGGGTCATCTGCTAGGTTACTCAGGTCTAGTGAATAAGGTCCTCAGACACACTGATTCTGCACTGGGTCATCTTGAGCATTACAAGAATAAGTTTTGCGAGATCTGCCAAAAAAACATCTTCAAGAAGGGCAGCGAAATGCAAATGATCTGCAATTACAAACTCCTATGCTAAGTTATATACTAAAATGAAGACTTACCAAGATTTGTGCCATCTTCACCCATGATGCATTTCATGGAGGTGATAATTTGTTCCACTACAGGTGGTGACAATGATGTGGCATATACAGCACTATGAGAATGTGTTCGGAGATAGTCTATCAGCTCCTGAGGAAGTCAGCAAAAACCCACAATTATTTCTTGGCTTTAACAATGAAACAACCATCCTCTTGGCATCTAGTACAGATTCTTTGCTTTACTGTCACTGATTCTGATTTCTTAAAGAATAAGTTAGGCTGACACGTAAAGTTATTACCATTATAGTTCAAGAAGAACTGAATCCAAAACCAGGAAAATAAATATTGGAAAGTATATGACACTCATAGTTTTTACATTCAGTAGCATTTTAGAGCTCTTAGGGGCAGAACTAGCTTCATTTTTGGTTTTGTTTTTATCTCTAGTTCTTTGTACAGTACCATACATAGGAGTTGCTTAATAAAAATTTATTGTACTTAATTCTACATGCTAAGTATTTATTGACTGTATTCCCCAGGTCCCAACACAGAAGGATATGTCCTTCAAAGTCTAATCTCAGAAGAATATGTTACCTCAGATTACTAATTACTATGCTATGGACAGTTGTTTATGATCACTCGTTCTGTACACTGTTCAATTCTTTCTATTCTAACAAAGCTATAATTTATGACTTACCCTGAGCTCCACAAACGGATTCTTTAAAATCCCTGAATAGTATACACATAAGATATTGTTCATGTCTCAAACTCAACATTTTATGAACCTGAGCTAATCTCTGAAGATCCACAGGTAAAATACAGCAAAAATAACCAAAAAAAAAAATAAATAAATAAAATAAAATAAAAAATCTAAATAATCAGCAAAAAAGTGAGTTAAAGTCTGCCAGATATAAGGGCTTTACTTTAACCAGTTACCTTTCAAAAGAAAATGTATATGCTAGAAAAGGGATGTGTATTGTATACTTAAATAAAATTTAAAAGTACATGTATCCATTCTAAACTTCAACTGCATAAGAATCCAATTTCACTCTATCTTAGACTATGGGAAACAATACTGATGCATATGCTTATTCTTCAGGTTATCACTTTTGTAGCTTTCTAGTCAGCAAGCAAAACTTTCCAAACCCTGATCACTTTCCCAAAGATGACCTTTTCCGGAATACTTTGGCAAAATTAAAAACAAAAAAATCTAACCCAGACCTTGTATAGTTATTGTGAGATACATTAGCAGGTTGTAACTTAAAGATTGATTCTGGCAAAATCAGGAAAATGATGGATTCTTCAAAATTCCTGTTGAAGCTAGCAAAATAACTTCATTCCCAGTATATCTCTCTAAAATCCTCTGCATCCAGGATTACTAGCACAATACAAAACAAATAGAAGTCTACTGTAAGCAGGAAGCACTACTGTGAGTTCTCTCACAGAACAGTGCACTCTGTTCTTCAGAATTTGGGAAGAAGTTATAAGAATGAAAAACAAAGAACAGAAGGCACCTTTAGTTCAGCAAAGATATATTAGAATTACTCACCATACAACCAAAGTGTGAAGCTCACTGGTACTGCAAATCCAAACAGGAAATAAATTTATACCCACAGCACTGCAGCTCAAAAGTCTACCACCATGTCACTCAACTGTTCAACAGAGTAGTCTTTAGCTTCAAACATGCTCCCCATTTCTTAACCCACATTTACCTTCCTGCCTCCAATGTATCCTCCAGCAGCTCCAAAGCTCTTTGTGAATGTCCCCATCATAACATCCACGTCCTCAGGATTCAGACCAAAGTATTCTACTACACCCCGACCTGTTGGGCCCAGTGCCCCAATGCTGTGGGCTTCATCTAGATACAGGTAAGATTTGTATTTCTTCTTAAGGGCAATCACTTCAGGGAGGCGAACAATTGACCCTTCCATGCTGGCAAAACAGGATAACACGATACATAAACTTAGATTTAGAAAGCTAATATTTTGGCTCCTGTTTGCTAACTGATGTTCAAACAAAGTTTGATTGTTGTATATGCAGCAACAAAAACATTGAAACTTGTCTTGGTTCCTTGACTGAATGGTCATCCTTTTTTCAACTTTCATGGTTTTTAAAAGTATCTAAGAAAGCTCAACATGTATTTTAATTCAAATATTATCTCTTGCAATCTAATTCTTTCTAATACAGGAATTCAATCCTAGCTTCCAAGTACAATTCATTACATAACATTAAACCTAGATTTAGTTGCCAAACTAAATATGTCATTGAATGTTGGCCAATTTGAATACGACGTTTCTGCAGCCTTCTACAAAAAGAAATTGTATCTTCCATAAGCAATTAATAATGTTAATCCACCTTAAAAGAGACAAAGATCAAAACAACTCAAGCTTATATCCAAAACTCAACAATAGATTTTAAAACAGGTCCTCCTGACTTCAGGGCTGGTGCTCTATCTACTACACCACCTAGCTGCCCCTGATTTTAAAACTTTTAAAAACTGTGATGGAAATAATGAAAAACAGCAAATTGTGTATGGAAAGGGGAGGAGTATGGTCACAGGAAATAAACATTTGAAACAAGATTTTTTTTTAAAAAAGAAGTTGTCAGGGGTTCAAATCTGAGTTCAAATCTGATCTCAGACACTTAAATATTCCCTAGCTGTGCAACCCTGGTCAAGTCACTTAACCTCTACTGCCTGATCAAAAAGCAAAAAAAAGAAAAAGTTGTTGTCAACAGGCATAATTGTAGTCAGCAAATAGTCATTGCAAGTAAATACATATACAAGTAAAACTAGACCTAAACAGAAGGGAGATAAATAGGAAGCGTGGCATAATAAAAAGAGTGATGAAGTCAGAATGAAAAGACGACTTATACTCCTATCTGTATGACTAAGTATTAGTATAATTTTAAGCAAATAGCTTCCACAATTTGAGCCTCAGTTTTCCTTCCTATAAAATGAGAATGCCTAAGATCAGCTTAAAAATTTATTTAATATAGAGAATTGTCTCATATTTATAAGAATGTAAGCCATTCTGCAATCGATAAATGGTCAAAGGATATGAAAAGACAATTTTCAGATGATGAAATTAAAACTATTTCTAGTCATATGAAAAAGTGCTCCAAATCACTATTAATCAGAGAAATGCAAACTAAGACAACTCTGAGGTAAGACAACTACACACCTGTCAGATTGGATAAAATGACAGGAAAAGATAATGACAAATGTTGGAGGGGATGTGGGAAAACTGGGACACTGATACATTGTTGGTGGAACTGTGAACGGGGGTCCAACCATTCTGGAGAGCAATTTGGAACTATGCTCAAAAAGTTATCAAGCTGTGCATACCATTTGACCCAGTAGTGTTTCTATTGGGCTTATATCCCAAAGAGATTTTAAAGGAAGGAAAGGGTCCCACATGTGCAAGAATGTTTGTGGCAGCCCTTTTTGTAGTGGCAAGAAACTGGAAACTGAAGGGATGCCCATCAATTGGAGAGTGGCTGAATAAATTATGGTATATGAAATGTCATGGAATATTATTGCTCTGTAAGAAACGACCAGCAGAACGATTTCAGAGAGGCCTGGAGGGACTTGCATGAACTGATGCTGAGTGAAACGAGCAGAACCAGGAGATCATCATACACAGCAACAACAATATTATATGATGATCAATTCTGATGGACATGGCTCTCTTCAATACTGAGATGTTTCAAACCAGTTCCAATTGTTCAGTGAAGAAAGCCATATACACCCAGAGAGAGGGATGTGAAATGTGGACCACAACATAATATTTTCATGCTCTCTATTGATGTTTGCTTGCATTGTGTTTCCTTTCTCTGATTTTTTTTCTTGTAGATACGAATTTTCTTGCACAACAATGCTAAGTATGGAAATATGTATGCATATATTCGATTTGTCAAGTATTTTAACATAATTAACATGTAATGGATTTCCTGCCATCTAGGGGAGGAGTGGGGACTGGGGGGGGGGGGGGAATTTGTAACAGAAAGTTTTGTTAGGGTCACTATTGAAGAATTACCCATACATGTTTTGCAAATAAAAAGCTTTAATAAAGAAGAAAAAAAATTATTTATAATACCTCAAAGGTTTGAGAGGATGATTTAAAACTAATTAAGTAAAGCACTTTATAAACCCAAAATCATTATGTAGAATTATGTTAATTCTACCACCATTACTCTTTGATTTTATGGTAATAACATCATCAAGATGAAGGGCTACAATATTACCTGTATATTCCCTCCACAAGAATGAGGATTTTCTTCCACGGCCTTCGTGTTCGAGGTTGTCCATATACAATGGCATCTTTTAACAGCTTCTCAAGGCTTTGCATATCTAGAGCAAATAGAAAAGAATCACAATATTCCAGACCAAATTTTCTTTTTCTCCATTCATTCCAAAAATACATAATTTATTATATTTTTTAATTTTTAAATTGAAGAAAGGTGTCAAGAGATGGAATATTATTACAATGATGAAAAAGATGAGATAGGAAAGACAGCTTGAATTAAGGTCTTTCATTTGGAATATCATCAGAAATTACTGAGGACCTTCTTAAATTAATATGACCTAATTGATTCAATTAGTATGACTAATACTGGTTAAAGCTAGTTCAGCTTTTTAAAGGGCAGAGACTATGTCTCTTTCATATTTTATAAAAATATGCTACCTTGCTTTTTTATACAAAGATGATTTATCATAAGTATGATTCATTTTCCCCAATATTGGTGATAGATTGTATCATTCACTCATTTACCCTCTTTCTTACACAACAGTATGTACTTGTAAAATGGATAGCTTGGGATAGTTTGGACATAGAATAGGAAAAATCTAGCCTTCCTATATGGGACTGAATTTATGGTTTTGACTATTATTACTCTAACCAAAATAAAGTAACTAGCCATACAGCACTGAGATGATTCTTTAAACAAACACCCCCCCCCCACACACACACACAAAATTCTTATATGAAGAAAAGAATTATTTTAGTTTAGGAAATATAAAACACCCTCTACACTACACCTGGGCTAGTTATTTAAATTGGGACTGATTAATATAATGTCCGATGGACTCTGATATCGTCTGCTCATGCTCTTTAGAAGGCTTCACTCTGGAAAATAATTTAATGGCCATTTCCATTGCTGTAGTTTTCCCTAAGCAGAATGAAGTTTTCATGTTAGATTCATTTAGTTCTAAAATTCTAAATACCATGACAAGCCACATACTTCTGTTGGGTCTAATAAACATTAAGATAAACTAGGAAAAAAAAATCTGTGTAACATAAAATCTGGAGGGTGATTTTAAAAGAAAAATACAAATCCCTATCGATATGGAAGTGAGTGGAGAAATTTTACTTTGTTATTTTCATAAGGCATGATACATAGAAAAGTGGCAGAAGATGTGAGAAACATGGCCTTAGGGGGAAAAAAAAACAGTAAAGTATGGATGTTTAAATTTCAAGTCATATATTACCAAACAAGTCAAATGATAATTAACCCAGATAACAAAAATATTTCTAAACATGTTTTGTGAAGTTGAAACCAAAGTTTCTGTTACAGTCAAGAAAGTATGTAAAGTTAGAAGGAACCATATGAAAATGTGCTAATTACTCTAGTTTTTCATGTTTATATTCAGAATGGAAGAAGAAAAATTTAGGAAGCTTATTTTAGGTTTCAAAGGAGAAAAATTTTCCAATACAATGATTTACATGTAGAAATTTTGCCATTTTTATATTATGAAGGAGAACTGGGCAACCAAAGGGGAGAAAGAACATAAGAGAATAATTTCAGGAAAAAAAGCCCTCCTTTAGGCCTTTCCCCATAATCTAACAACTGCTAAAAGAACAGTGACGCATTTAAATTCTGCTATTTCTTCTATATTTTCCAATATAGTTATAATGCGTGGTCTCATGACTAATGAGAAAACATTAAAAACACTTACTATTGTGCTTGAAGACTCTAATGGTTGCTCCAGACAACCTTGCTCCAAGAACTAGAGATGCGTGGTTCAGTTCATCACTCAATATGAGGCAACCCTGTATAGAATATTCAGAGGAAAGAAAAATTGGAGAGGAAAAACAGGTTAAATACATCACCAAAAATAATAATAATAAACCATTAAAAATAAACTCACTAGCCTATTAAGCAGAACTAATCCAAAAGCAAAGACACAAAATTTGAGAGGGGAAAAAAGTCAGCATGAAAGCAAATAAAAAAAATACTTTCTTCAAGCTCAACTTGATAAAGGATATATATTTTGGAGACTGATTAAAAAAAAAAAAACTTAACCTTGCCAATTTGTTATTCTGTCATTCTAAGAACTCAGGATTAATAAACCAAATGCATAGCTCAACATATATCAAAGCTCTTAAACTTTGTAGTTTAGTATTCCCTTCAATGATGTATGTCACATGCCTTTGTGGAAGGTTGTAGTCAGTTACTTTTTCAGATTAGTACTTGGATGATAATAGACTTAGGTTCATAGTTTAGTCTTTACTAATTAGTCACATTCAGCAAGCCTACCTCTATGTCAATAGAAGCTTCAAAGCTTACTTTAGTAAAAATGCATTAGGGGCTCAGTAGATGGAGAGCTGGCCCTGAAGTCAGGGGACCTAAGTTCAAATCCAGCCTCAGACACTTAATAATTACTAGCTGTGTGACCCTAGGCAAGTCACTTGACCCCAATTGCCTCAGGGAAAAAAAAATTTTCAAGGCACTCTCCAGTCGATAAATGGTCAGACAATTTTCAGATGATGAAATTGAAACTACTTCTAGTCATATGAAAAGGTGCTCCAAATCACTCACTATTGATCAGAGAAATGCAAATTAAGACAACTCTGAGATACCATTACATACCTGTCAGATTCGCTAAGATGACAGGAAAAGATAATGACGAATGTTGGAGGGGATGTGGGAAATTTGGGACACTGATACATTGTTGGTGGAACTGTGAAGGATCCAACCATTCTGGAAAGCAATTTGGAACTATGCTCAGAAAGCTATCCAACTGTGCATACCCTTTGACCCAGCAGTGTTTCTATTGGGCCTATATCCCAAAGAGATCTTAAAGGAAGGAAAGGGCCCCACATGTGCAAGAATGTTTGTGGCAGCCCTTTTTGTAGTGGCTAGAAACTGGAAACTGAATGGATGCCCATCAATTGGAGAATGGCTGAATAAATTATGGTATATGAATGTTATGGAATATTATTGTTCTGTAAGAAACGACCAGCAGGATGATTTCAGAGAAGCCTAGAGAGACGTGCATCAACTGATGCTGAGTGAAATGAGCAGAACCAGAAGATCATTATACATGGCAACAACAATATTATATGATGATCAATTCTGAAGGGCATGGCTCTCTTCAAAAATGAAATGTTTCAAACCAGTTGCAATTGTTCAGTGTTATACTGAATACCCAGAGAGAATGATCTGAACATGGACCATAACATAACATTTTCACACTCTTGCATTATGTTTCCCTTCTCAGATTTTTTTTTCTTATAGATCCGATTTTTCTTGTATAGAAAAATAATTGTATAAATATGTATACACATAAAAAAAAGAAACTTAAGAATTAAAAACACACACACACATATCTGAAACCTGTCTAATTTCATAGAGATTTGAGTTGTTTGTTCTGAGTTTTTTGTATGTTTTATGTTTTTGATTTGAGAAAGGAGAGGAACTGTGATTGAGGGAGGCACTGTTTTCCCTTATACAGAGTCTAATGTTTGCTCTTCATTAATGTCACAAATGGAGTGCAAAGTCAAAGTTGTATCTTTGCTCCTGAAACATAGCACAGAGCTCCATCCCATATGAAGATACTTGTTTTGGCTGAAGCAGGAAAAAGTGAGATTTGTTTTACTACTTATTACTCCCAGATTCTTATGTTTCATCTTCCTATTGTCCTAAAAACTCAAAATAATCTTGCCAACAAGATTGTCAACAATCTTCAACAGGTAAGACCTGTACTCAAAAGCAGATTTTCCTGTCAAATAGAAATCTCTTTCAGTGAACTGAACTATCTTCATTCCTGGCACTGCTCAATATGGGGGATTCAATTTATTGGCCAAAATGAGCCTCAGAGAAAAAAAATTCAGCAAAGCTTCATCTCACTAATGCAATGATTAGAATTTTTCTCCCTCTTTTTTTTTAGGTAGTATTTTATTTTTCCAAATACATGCAAACAGTTTTCAACATTCACCTTTGCAAAATCTTATGTTCCAAAATTTTCTCCCTCTCTCTCCTCTCCCTTTCCCTCCCCAAGACAGCAGGCAATCCAATATAGATTAAACATGTGCAATTCTTCTAAACCTATTTTCCTATTTGTTATGTGGTGCAAAAAAAATCAGATCAAAAGGGGGGGGGATGAGGAGAAAAAAACATGCAAACAACAACAGAGTGAAAACACTATGCTTTGATCCACATTCAATCTACATAATTCTCTCTCTGGATGCCGATCCATCTAGATGCATTTTCCATCACAAGTCTATTAATTGCCTTGAAATCATCTCTGTTGAAAAGAGCCAAGTCCAACACAATTGATCATCACATAATCTTATTATTATCTACAATGTTCTCTTGGTTCTGCTCACTTCACTCAGCATTAGTTCATGTAAGATTTTCCAGGCTTTTCTGAAATCAGTCTGCTCATTATTTCTTATAGAGCAATAATATTCCATTACTTTCATATATCATAACTTATTCAGCCATTCCCCAACTGATAGCATCTACTTAATTTCCAATTCCTTGCCTGTTAGCTACAAACATTTTTTGCACATGTGGGTTCTTTTCTCTCTTTTATGATCTCTTTGGGATCCGGATCCAGTAGTCTCCCTCTTTTAACTGCCCAGGTACATCATGAGAATATTCTTTCAGTACTTCTTCAAAAAGTCTGACTTGATTCAAATCATAATTCAAGGAATATCAACTCTCCAGTTTATACTAGCTAACTCCAATAAAACAATTCTACCATGAAAAAAAAGTTACATACCAGATCACCTACTTCAAGAGGGGCTATATTCTTCTGATGCCATTAAGTTTTTAATCCAATCACTTATGGGACCCGGTATATTCCTGGAATATATTCCTTTGCCTGCTTTATTTTTTTTTCCCTCAAAAGGGTATTAAAGGTACTTTTCCAGACTAAAAATCAAGTCACCTCTGAAACAGTTCACATACATTTAAAAGATTATTCACGCAACAAAATGTTACAACAAGGTTAACTGGATTTCAACAGATGGAATCATGGTATATAAATCAAGCAGACTCATGTTTACAAGTGATTCTTTTGGCTTGTTTTACTAGAAAAGCAAGGTCAGTGAGTTATCTAAAAGGTGTGTGACCAAGAAAGCTAACCACACCTCAGCATAGCTTAAACAGAAGAATCAACTGTATGTTCTATTAGACGAATAATTTCTCATGCTCTGCAATATGCACCCTGTAATGCTTTGTTGCTTTCTGCCTAGGCTGATGTCTGATTAAGAATTTACTTTTTCCACTACCCTGAATTTAACTTCCCCATGTTCTTAGCAGTATAAAAATCCTCCCAGGCAAGCCAGGAATGGTTCTCACAATTGAAATCCCTTCCCTCAGTCCCACCCCACCCTGACAAAGTTTCTTCTTTCCAGGTCAGCATCATGGGACTGCTGAATTTGGAATTAGAAGCTAGGTTCAAGTACTGACTCTGATACTTAAGATAGGCAAATAAGTTTCTTTATCTAGGCCCATTTCTTCATCTGTAAGATGAAGATAATTTTTATCTTCCTAATGATAACACTAGGATTTTTATATCATTCTCATGGGATTGCTATAAGAAAGCACTTTTTAAACCTTGAAGTTTTATAGAAATGAATTTCCTCCTTTTTTTCATCCTGCTATCAGATAACACCAGAGTATCTGAATGTTTCCTTTGACTCTCTGAACTTGGTATCAACAAGCTAATTTTGTTTTTGCTGACACAATTGGGGTTAAGTGACTTGCCCAGGGTCACACAGCTAGGAAGTGTTAAGTGTCTGAGACTACATTTGAACTCAGGTCCTTCTGACTTCAGGGCTGGTGCTCTATCCACTGTGCCACTTAGCTGCCCTGCCAGCAAGCTAATTTAACAACTCTTAAACTAAATGACACAAGGTTAAAGAAACAGTTTACTAAGGAATTAATGGGGGGAAGGAGAGAATAAAACTACCTTGTTTTAAGAAGGTTAACAGTTGAAATTCAAAAGTAAAGTAAATGCTTTGGTGTGTCCATGACCTTCTTTCTCTAAAATCCTGTTCTTATCTCACTCTATCAGCACCCACTTGATAGTCACTAAATTGGTTCATCCATGTGAAGCCCAGATTGTTTCCCTTTAACTTATAAACCAAGCCTATCTGCATAGTCCTGCTGTTTCATAACCCTGACAACCAGACTTTTTGTACAACGCTCAGAAGCAAATATCCTTTTACTTCTGACATCAAAACTGGTGCCCTTTTTGAACTTCTGAGAGGCCTTACTGCAGATCTAATGAACATCTCAAAGCTCTCCAGCCTATCTTTAGCTCCGCCTACTTCTTCATGGTCTTGTCTTGATATAACAAATCATTTGTAGGACTCAACCCCCCTCCCAATCTTATGCATATATATCCAAAGTCCTACCTCAGAGTTTTTATAATACCATAAAACCATAATGATAATATACAGGTTTTATGACCAGGAAGGGAAGAATGATGTCTTACACATCTCTCTTTAAGTTTTCCTCTCTTATTTAGGATCTTAATTAGGATCATAAATTTAGAGATGGAAAGAAGTTTAAAGGTCTTCTAGTTTTTTATTTCATTTAGATGAGGAAACTGAGAGCCAGAATTTAAATGATTTGCCCAAAGTCAGACAGTTAGTCTCTAAAGTGGTATGTCTTCATAGTGACTTCAAATGACTTCAAAGTCATTTTCCAATATGCTACAGTACCTCTTCATTCCTTCAATTCCTTGTCATGCCTTTTATCACTTTATGTGTATTTTGGTCTAATAAAACTCTTGCTAGATGATAAAAACAAACTCATTTCTCTAGAAACAGGATAAAATACTGAACCAATCCTCTATTTTAAAAAGTACTGAAAAATCTTTCAAAAACTGAGGAAAGTGGGACAGCTAAATGGCACAGTAGATACCATACTAGTCCTGGAGTCAAGACAAACTAAATTCAAATTTGTCAGACAGTTCACACTAGTTGTGTGATCTCAGTCAAGTCACTTAACCCTGATTGCCCTGTGTGTGTGTGAGTAGTGTGTGTGTGTAGTAATATTTCCTCACAAAGAAAAGAAAGAGTTTAGCAGACCTTAAAAATAGAAAAATAGCAATTCAAAATGAAAGGGACAATTAAGATGATCTAATCCAAATCCCTCATTTTGCAGATAAGGAAACTAAGTTCCTAAGAAGATGA
Organism: Myrmecobius fasciatus; assembly: GCA_023553655.1. Taxonomy (NCBI): domain Eukaryota; kingdom Metazoa; phylum Chordata; class Mammalia; order Dasyuromorphia; family Myrmecobiidae; genus Myrmecobius; species Myrmecobius fasciatus. The sequence continues at coordinate 355,781 of JAJPUD010001526.1, read as the reverse complement.
CTGACTTGTTTAAGGTCATATAACTAGTGAGAGGAAAAACTGGACTAGGTTCAAGTCAATGTGTTTCTATCGTGCCATACAAACTTGATTTTTCAGCTAAACTATGCACAATAAAAGACTGATCCTAGATATTTCAGAAATCTGAAATTTAAAACTTGTCCCTCCTTACATTTGAACTTTTCCCAAATGATTTTTGCTGTTGAAAAGATAAGGGAAAGGATAAGAATAGGAAAAAAAAATAAGAACTAAGTTAACAGTAAAATTTTCTTAGAACATTCTTACTTTGGAATTAAGCTATTATAAGGCTACTCCAAATAACTAGTAAGAAAAATGAAATCAAAACAACTCCAGGGGGGCAGCTAGGTGACTGAGTGGATAGAGCACGGGCTTTGAAGTCAGAAGAGCCTGAGTTCAAGTCAGCCTCAGAGGCTTCCTGGCTGTGTCATACTGGGCAAGTCACTTAATCCTGACTGCCTCAAAAAAAAAAAAAAAAAAAAAATTCACGTCACATCCAGCATATCTGCAAAGGCAACCAAAAACAATGACAACAGCCAATGTTAGAGAGACTGCAGAAAGATAGGCAGACTAGACTTAGCAATTGAGGTTAATTGACTTGCCCAGGGTCACACAGCTAGGAACTATTAAGTGTCTGAGGTCATATTTGAACTCAGGTCCTCCTGACTTTAGAACTGGTGCTCTATCCACTGCTCCATCTACTTACCCCCTATTATGATTTTCTATTTCACTTTTAAGTGCCGTTGATATTTCACCACATTACACTGGATACTGAGATATCAATGTTAATGCTTCTATATTACTGATAAAAACAAGAGTATAAAAATGTCAGAAAATCTATTTTCATGTAAGTTATCTAATTTCATCTACAAATGATTTCAGAATGGTGTCACTTAGCTCTTTAAAAATTGGTTTTCTAAAAACATGCTGATGAAGGTGGCTTTGCTGTACCAGATCTAAAACTGTATTATAAAGCAGCGGTCATCAAAACCATTTGGTACTGGCTGAGAAATAGAGGTCGATCAGTGGCATAGGATAGGATCAACAGGACAAACTAGGCAATAACTATAGCAATTTAGTGTTTGATAAACCCAAAGACCCCAGCTTTTGGGATAAGCACTCACTATTCGACAAAAACTACTGGGAAAATTGGAAACTAGTGTGGAAGAAATTAGGGCTTGACCCACACCACATAGCAAGATAAGATCTAAATAGGTTCATGATTTAGATATAAAGAGTGATATTATAAGCAAATTAGAAGAACATAGGATAGTTTACCTCTCAGATCCGTGGAGAAGGAAGGAATTTGTGTCCAAAGAAGATCTGGAACTCCTAATTGAACACCAGATAGATAATTTTGACTATATTTAGTTAAAAAGTTTTTGTACAAACAAAACTAATACAGACAAGATTAGGAGGGAAATTGGGAAATCATCTTTACATTTAAGGGTTCTGATAAAGGCCTCATTTCTAAAATATATAGAGAATTGTCTCATATTTATAAGAATTCAGGCCATTCTGCAATCGACACAACAGACAATTTTCAGATGATGAAATTAAAACTATTTCCAGTCATATGAAAAAGTGCTCTAAATCACTATTGATGTATATAGATGAATGTAATGGAATATTATTGTTCTGTAAGAAATGATTTCAGAGAGGCCTGGAGAGTGTTATATGAACTGATGCTAAGTTAAATGAGCAGAACCAGGAGATCATTATACATGGCAACAACAAGACTATATGATGATCAATTCTAAAGGACATGGCTCTCCTCAACAATGAAATGTTTCAAACCAGTTCCAGTTGTTCAGCGGTAAAGAAAGCCATATACAGCCAGATGAGCCCTGTGGGATCTGAGTGTGGACCACAACATAGCATTTTCATGCTTTCTACTGATGTTTGCTTGCATTTTGTTTTCCTTCTCAGGTTTTGTTTGTTTTTTTTTTCCTTGTAGATACGACTTTTCTTGTACAGCAAGATAACTGTAAATACGTAAACATATATTCAATTTGTCCTGTATTTTAACATAATTAACATGTATTAGACTTCCTGACATCTAGGGGAGGGAGTGGGGGGAAGGAGGGAAAACTTTGTAACAGAAAGCTTTGCAAGGGTCAGTGTTGAAAAATTACCCATGCATATGTTTTGCAAATAAAAAACTTTAATAAAAAAAACCAAAACAAACAAAAAAAAAACCCTACATCTTCTAAACTTTAAAAAAGAAATATTATTTAAATGTTCCTGAAATCTTATTAAAAGAATTTGAACATAAAAAATGGATTTTCTAATAAGATAAATATATGCAACCTTTTAAACATATTTCCATTTTTGTCATATTGTAAAGGAAAAATAAGAAGAAAAGGGGAAACCAATGAGAAAGAAAAAAAAATCAAACAAAAATAAAGGTGAAAATAGTATGCTTCAATCCACATTCAGTCTCCATACTTCTCTCTCTGGAGGTAGATGGCATTTTTCATCCTAAGATTATTCAAATTGTCTTGAATCACTTTACTGTTGAGAAGAATTAAATCTGTATCATAGTTGATCATCACACAATCCTGCTGTTGCTGTGTACAATGTTTTCCTGGTTCTGCTCATCAGTTCTTATAGAACAATACATTACATCCAGAAACCACAACTTATTTAGCCATTCACTAATTGAAGGGGATTCACTCAATTTCCAATTCCTTACTACTACAAAAAAATGCTGCTACACACATTTTGTGGCATATAGGTCCTTTTGCTTTTTTTATGATCTCGTTGGGATATAGACCCAGAAATTATACTGTTGGATCAAAGGGTATGCAGAGTTTTCTAGCCTTTTGGGTACAGTTCCAAATTGCTCTGGAGAATGGTTGGATCATTTCACAATTCTAGTATTAGTGTCTCAGTTTTCTCACATCCCCTCTAATATCTACATTATCTTTTCTTGTCATCTTAGCCAATCTCATAGTTATGAGACAGCAGAGTAGTCTTGATTTGCATTTTTTCTACTCAATAGTTAATTAGAGAATTTTTTTCATATGACTATAAATGGTTATCATATGATATTTTCTTCTTCTTAGTACTATATTTCTAGTTCAGGTAAATAAATGAATTTAATCTTTACACAACACAGAAACAGAAAACATATGATTCAAGTGCATTACAATTATCCATTAAGAAATCTCTTCATGATAAAATGGTAGAGAAATTCCTATACTCCAAATAATTATAGAACCTGATGACAGCATAATACCATCTTAAGCCATTAAAATGATGACTGAAGCTTTCTTTTATATCCCACTCCTCTTCCAGGGTCATATCCTTAATTTTTTTTCCTGAATACAGAAAACAGCTTCACTGTATTTTTTTTTTTTTTTTTTGCTGAGGCAATTGGGGTTAAGTGACTTGCCCAGGGTCACACAGCTATAGAATATTAAGTGTCTGAGACCAGATTTGAACTCAGGTCTTCCTGACTTCAGGGCTGGTGCTCTATCCACTGTGCCACCTAGCTGCCCCGCTTCACTGTATTCTTTTTCTTTGTTAGAAAAATGGAAAGTTTCTTGCTTTGTTATAATATTGTACAAGAGATTTCAATTAACTATATTTTCTAGTATTTGTTACTGTCATTCTATAATGCACATTTTTTTTTCTTTGTTTTTGTTGATGCAGTTGGGGTTAAGTGACTTGCCCAGGGTCACACAGCTAGGGAATGTTAAGTGTCTGAGATCAAATTTGAACTCAGGTCCTCCTGAATTCAGGGCTGGTGCTCTATCCACTGCACCACCTACCTGCCCCAGATGCACATTTTTTTTAAAACTGTAGTAACAAAGAATTAAAATATATGATTAAGTTAATTTAAAGAATCTCATTAGATGCTTTATAAAATTTCTCTTCTTAGAATCATGATTTTAAATTTGGGAGGAGGGGCAGCTAGATGGTGCAGGGGATAGAGGACCAGCCCTGGAGTCAGATGGACCTTAGTTCAAATACAGCCTTAGACACATAACACTTACTAGCTGTGTGATCTCGGGCAAGTCACCTAACCCCAAATGTCTTATAAATAAATAAATAATGCTGGGGGGAAGCTTAGATATAATATATTCCAAGATCCTCATTTTGCAGAGACTCAAAATCTCATCATTACTAGTGATGTTGCTTGTTAAGGCCATAAGCACTTTTTGCAGCTGCAAAGAATTGGAAAAAAAGCAAATGCAGGAGAATGGCTAAATAGATGAAAGTACATGAATATAATAGAATATATTAGAGAACTATAAGAAATGCCTGAAGAATTTAAAGAGAGGCACATGAAGATTTATATGAAGTTGTATAAAAAAAAATTAGCAGAATAAACCTGAAAACAATAAACATGATTATGACAATGGAAAGACAACCACCATAAAAACAGAACAAAAATGTACACTATATCAATAATCATAAAGTTTGGCCACAAAGAAAAGGTGAGAAAATGGACTTCCTTCCTTCATTACAAAAGTGGCACACTATGTATGTAGAATGTTACATGCATTATTAAGTGTGTATGTTAGTTTGTTTGTTATGGTGCTGAACTGCTTATTTCTCCATCTTTCCTTTTCTTTCTTTTTAAAAATATTTTGTTACAAGGGATGATTCTCTAGGATACAGCAGGGGGAGGAAAATGATATTAAAAAAATTTTTTAAAAATGAGTAGAAAAGACAGGTTTTGAATCCATGTCTATTACCTCCAAAATCAACCTATTGTCCATTACACTATTTCCTGAGTATATAATGGATATTGGAACATGTATAATGCTAATACTCCTCTTTGACAGTGAGCAATGAAACCTAATACCCCATAAAATTATATTTCTTGTTGAATACCACTTCAGTCAAATCATTTAATCACAGAATGAGAGGATCCTAGGATTCAGATCTGAAAAGGATCTCTGAGGCCAGAAAGTCCAAATCTCTCATTTTATAATGGAGGAAACTATGGCACAGAGAGGTTAAATGACTTGGGTATCACACAATTTAGCAAGTGTCTTCCTGATTTCAAATTTGAGACTCTTATCTTCTGAACTATGCTGCCTCTGCATACAACTCTCTGAGGAAAACAAGCCATCTTTTCATTTATTTGTAAGGTCTTTATGTCTTATTAATTCTATTTATAGTAAGAATGTCAATATATATATAGTTCAGTTCCTCCATGTCAACTCAGTCACTGGACAAAGAATATATTAGATATAGTCATTTGGCATTCATAGCCTCATTTAAAAAAATTTTTTATTAAAGCTTTTTATTTGTATAACATATGTATGGGTAGTTCCTCAGCATTGACCTTTACAAAGCTTTCAGTTACAAATTTTACCCCCCAGTCTCCTCCCCTCCCCTAGATGGCAGGAATTCCACTACATGTTAATAATGTTGAAATACTTGACAAGTTGTGCAAGAAAAATCCTATCTACAAGAAAAAAAAAAAAAAAAAGAAAATCAGAGAAAGGAAAAACAATGCAAACAAACATCAATAGAAAGCCTGAAGATGTTATGTTGTGGTGGTCCACATTTCATATCCCTCTCTCGTGTATATGGCTTTCTTCACTGAACAATTGGAACTGGTTTGAGACATTTCTTTGTTGCAGAGAGCCAGGTCCATCAGAATTGATCGTCATATAGTATTGTTGTTGCCTGGAATAATGATCTCCTGGTTCTGCTCCTTTCACTCAGCATCAGTTCATGCAAGTCTCTCCAGGCCTCTCTAAAATCATCTTTCTGGTCATTTCTTACAGAACAATAATATTCCATAACATCCATATACCATAATTTATTCAGCCACTCTCCAATTGATAGGCATCCATTCAGTTTCCAGTTTCTAGCCACTACAAAAAGGGCTGCCACAAATATTCTTGCACATGTGGGTCCCTTTCCCTCCTCTAAGATCTCTTTGGGATATAAACCCAATAAAAACACTGCTGGGTCAAAGGGTATGCACAGTTTGATAACTTTTTGAGCATAATTCCAAATTACTCTCCAGAATGGTTGGATCTGCTCACAGTTCTACCAACAATGTATTAGTGTCCCAGCTTTCCCCCATCCCCCCCAGCATTTGTCATTATCTTTTCCTGTCATTTTAGCCAATCTGACAGGTGTGTAGTGGTACCTCAGAGTTGTCTTAGTTTGCATTTCTCTGATCAATAGTGATTTGGAGCAACTTTTCATATGACTACAAACAGTTTTAATTTCATCATCTGAAAATTGTCTGTTCATATCCCTTGACCACTTATTTATTGAAAAGTGGCTTGAATTCTTATAAATATGAGTCAATTCTCTATATATTTTAGAAAAGAGGCCTTTATCAGAACCATTAAATGTAAGGATGCTTCCCTCCTAATCTTGTCTGCATTAGTTTTATTTGTACAGAAACTTTTTAACTTAATATAATCAAATTTATCTATCTGGTGTTCAATTAAGAGTTCCAGATCTTCTTTGGACATAAATTTATTCCATCTCCACAGGTCTGAAAGGTAAACTATATTACGTTCCTCTAACTTGCTTACAAAATCACTCTTTATATCTAGATCATGAACCCATTTAGATCTTATCTTGGTATATGGTGTTAGGTGTGGGTCAAGCCATAGCCTCCTTTATATAACAAGCTGCACTGGACCAATGTTCCCTTTGTATTTTTGTTCATATCATATATGACCTGGTTAAAAAAAAATGTTTTTAATGGAAGCAATATTCTAGTGACAAATTCCATAATTAGTTAGATTGATCTAAAAATAGCAGACATATTCTGTTGTCATAAAGTCCATACATATACATATTATCCTGACTGATAATTCTTGCTAGCATAACAAAGCACAGGGTCATCCCAATGCAGTGAAGACAAAAGAATAGGACTTTTGTCATTAATCTTCTACATAAAATGAGAAGTCCCTTAAATTATTGTATTGTTTTGTTACAAGTTTAACTTTACTAAAATAAACTTTTTTTAATTTTTTTTTTGCAAAAAAAAGGAAGATAGTAATAGATAAAGTTTAAAATATTAAGGTAATAAAGAATCAAAGGTTTACTTAAAGTAACTACATTTGCCATGGAGTAGGCTTATCTGAAATCTGATAACCACTGAACATTGGTTTGGTCGAATCACAACCAAGACAAAACTGAGTGAAATTTAGAACTGATCCTGTTTTGCCTTACCTTTTCAGCAAAATCAAGGAGGAAATACTTGCAACTGATAATCAATTAGTTACTGTCTTACCTTGCCAACAATAGCAGGGATATTCATTGAGTTGGTTGCGAAACCCATTCCATATGCCATGGCTGCTTCCACTCCCAAAAACCTGGCCACTAACTTCTCTAGCTCTTCATGCTTATCCAGGTTTCCTATAAACAGAATGAATACTAGCTTCAAAAACTCAAACTTTCCAAATTTTAGAATTACTTCTAGTTTGAATCCACGTAGAATATAACTGGACTAAGAATTAAAATATATATAGTTATGTATAATGATAATTTATTTTTAAAAGCATAGCAATTAAATATTCATCATTTGAAAGATAAATCAGTACTATGTGGGCACATAATCAGAATTTAACTGCTTAGAGAACAACCTATGTGGCTTGATATCTGCTACATGTGACATGGTCCCTCCACACATATTAGGATAAAAAGTTATATAAGTTGAACATCACAATGTAAGATCTTTCTTTTTTAACAGCACTAGCCAGAAAATCCAAAGATCTTTAGGGCACCTTCCTTTCCTCCAAAAAGCCCATCCAACGTCTAAGAGAAATACAACATGTCTGACCTTTTGACTCGGCTTGCTTTTCATTGGAATCTACTTTAGTGAAGGAATTAAATGTTTTCTCTAGATAAATGTTTGTTTACACAGTTATGTTTTTACAACTACCATTAACGGGACTAATATGATCCTGTAGAATATAATAATCTAATATTTTAATATGTAAAACAGATGTCAAAACTTGTGCCATTAACCAAGAAGCTGAATGTTACAAGGAGAAAAAAGTTGTCAGTGGCACTAGTCAATCTGGTAAGATCAAGGTAAATTTTGTAATTCAAATACAATTTTTGTAAGCTTAATGATAAAATGATAAAACCAAAAAAGGATAAAGCTGTCCTTTAACATTAATGACAACCAATTCTTTAAGAGTAGACATTTTTCTTTTATTCTCTCTCCAAAATAGAAACTAAATTTGGTCTCCAAAAAATCCATCATCATACAAAACTATCTTTTCTATCATGGCAGAGCTTTCTTATATTCAAGTAACTAGTTACCACTTAGTAAAGACTTAATAGGTTAATCACTTAATAAGGACACTTAGAATGGAGACACTAAGTCTGCTAAATTTCAATCAAGATTTTGTTAATTTTATGACATGATCTTAGAGATCATTTAGTCCAATTACCTTTATTTTACAAAGGATGCAAATGAGTTCCAGAGAATTAAATAACTTACCCCATGCTATGAAGAAAAAAAATAGGAATATTAATATTACTTTTACAGAGCCCAATACATAACAGATACTTAATAAAAAAACAATGTTTGTTGAATGATTTAGTTACGCCTTCTGATTCCAAATTCAGTGCTCCTTCCACCACTCTGTCATTATCTGATGTGAACAGCTGAAACTTCATATAATAAACTATTTGGTTTTAATGTTTTGACTATGAAGTTTATGCCTATAATTTTGATATTCCTTAACTAATAAAAATTCAGAAACTTCAGTTTTGCAAATGAGACCAAGCTTACCAATTTCCTGCCTAGTGCTACAAACTCCAGCTCCGTAGTCCTCCAGGGTTTTAGCTGCTGCTTCTTTGCACGTCCCAGTGTTTTTTGCAAATCCAAGATAGTTGTAGGAACCCATGTTGATAACATCTTTAATTATATTTCCTGTGTACCTGTGTTTTAGTAGTACATGGTCAATGAAAGCCATAAGTCAAAAGAAAAAGAAAAATTAAAAATAAATATACTAATGGAATCTTACACTTTAAGGGGAATATTTGCAATTGTGGATAATGGAAAGTAAAATACTTTTATGAACTCGTTAACCAAGGCAAGAATTTAGAATAGGAATGTTTATCTTGGGTAAGTGACTATGGTAGCTCAAATAACAGAGTAGATGTTGTGTGGAAAAAGGATATTTTGCTCTGTTTGGCACCAGAGAAGAGAATTAGGAACAATGGACAGAAATGGCACAAAAAATTTAGATTCATATGAGGAAAAACACATTAACTATTAAAGGTATCTTAAAATGGATCTGCTTCCTTCAGTAGGTAATGAATTTCCTATCCCTTTGTGTTTTCAAGCAATAGCTATATAACTACTTTTCACTAATGTCATATGTGGATTGAACTGGACTAGTGAAATTCTTTTCAATTCTATGATTCTGATAGAGTTTTTGTTCATTAAATGTTAAAGCCACAAGAAAAAGAAAATAAGTCTACAACACATAGTCTGTAAATAATTTGATATTTTTCCATACATTATACAAATGTTAAAGCACTTAAGTTAAAATAATTTATTAATTACATTGTTCAGACTCCCCCCCCCCTTTTTGGGGGAAGGAGTAACATTTACTTATTATAACCCTTTAAAAAAAAAAAAAGTCAAGACATTTGATTGTAATAAGGAGCATAAGATTGGTTTTGGTTTAAGGCCAAATTTAATGACCCCAAAGCAGCAACACATATATTACATTATTGGCTAGGTTTTTAACAACAACTAAGTTAAATGTAACAGAAATGTAAAATGTCAAAAAAAAACTTTAGATATTCAAAGATTAAATCTAATTTTCAATGAAACCTATAGGCTTCTGGTAGGAATTAAACTTACCAAGAAAACAAAACAAAACTTTAATTCAATTCATTATTGAATGTCTCTAAAATTAAGTCTATTTTGTCTATCGCTAGAGCTATCATCTGGGAAAATATACATAATGCAGACTTACTTGAATGACCAATTATAATCATGGGAATGTCTTTCCATGATGTCCACCTTGGCTCCAGGCACACTACAGATAGGTCTATTCCAGTTGTCTCTAATCCGCATGTAGAGGTTCCTTGTGTAAAAGTTTTCAAAGTCCTGATACAATGGGACAAAATCCTGGACAACAAACAATAAAACAGAGAAAAACCATGATACTCAGTTAGAATTCATATCTTAGCCAGCAATAAATGCCAAAAAAATAAATTAAATACTACACCTTTTGGAAGTTCAAGCCCTATAGCTTCAGTTTTCTAAAATTCACAAAAATAAACTCATAACATTTCTATCACAACAGATCTTAAAATACCTACAATGTAACAGAAATTCAAAGGGAATAATTAATAAATCTAAAGGGAAATGAAAACTCTGAAGTGTTGATATTCTGAAACTGCATGGGATGACGTCATAAATGTAGTCACCCTCTTAATCCACAAAAACTATAATCCCAATTATGACTTTCCTTTCTATGCAATTCTTAGCCTCTTTCCAGAAATCCTCCAAAGAGCAACTTCACAAGATAGTCAAAAGAATTCTGCCTCCCTTAAGATATTTTAATATTGGTATTCACAAGACTCTTTCCTCCCTTTAGATATTTTAATATTGGATTACTTGCTGTCTAGGGAAGGGGATGGGGGAAGAAAGGGAGAAAAATTTGGAACACAACATACTGCAAAGGTAAATGTTGAAAACTATCTTTGCATGTATTTTGAAAATAAAAAGCTATTATTTAAAACAAAAAGTTGCAGAATCCCATCCCCCAAAAAAGATATTTTAATTTTTTTAATAAAATGTAATGCTGTCTATCTACTATTCCTGACTTTCCTTAATGATTTCTTTTAAAGAAGAAGTTTCCCCTCGTTTTTAAAAAATCGCTAATTAATTAGAAATTGGGAAAGATTTCCTGTCTTAAGTTACTGAACATGAAATAATGGAATATCTACTTCTACTGACCTAAGAAAAAAGTGGACATCCAACTTAGTTGTTTAAATTTTTTTTCATTTATTATTATGTATTCATAGCACATGAAGATTATACATAATCTACACAAGTATATTTGTACAGCTATCTATAGATAAGTCTCTTAAGGATAGGAACTACAACTGTAATTTCATTGTATAGGGAATTTCTGGGTAAAGAAATTCCCTCTGTCAATGTAAATCATTCCCTTCTCTCTAACTTCTTAGTGAAGAGAATTAATTTGTTTTATCATTGTATCATTTAGTTATTAATATTAATTTGTGACATTCCCTTTTCTGTTCAAAAGGCCATTTCTTCTGTTAGCTTAAAGAGAAACCCTTCTGGGACATTCTACTTGAGGAATGTAATTTACTCCCAGACCCCCAAGACCTTTACCTGGGCAGGGACCCTTACTATTGTTTATTTTAGAAACAAAAGTAAGATCAGGGACTCTCATTTTTGTTTGCTCTATAAACAAAAGCTAGCCTCAGCTAGATCTTTTTGGTGGGACAAGTCAGTTGACCTTTGCTACTGTGCTCATTAAAATTTGGGATGACCAGTTATAAGAAAAGGGAGATCAAGATAGTAAAATAAAAGCCTACTTGAGAAGGCTTATGTTTTTCTATTGAAAGATTGCTAGAGGAAGCTGCTAGTTTCCTAAAGCAGCTAACACACTATTTCTTTATTTGTTTATTTATTTATTAATTTTCATTTTATTAAAGCTTTTTATTTGCAAAACATATGTATAGGTAATTTTTCAACATTGACCCTTGCAAAGCTTTCTGTTACAAATTCCCCTCCCCTACACCCACCCTTCCATTAGATGGCAGGAAGTCTACTACATAACACACTATTTCATAAGTGTCAGAGGAGTAAGTCAGCCATATTTGAAAGCTATTTTCTTTAACTATAGTGAAAGGATCTACCTTCCCAGGAATTGCCCTAACTCTTGGGCCTCCTACTCATTAAAATGTCAACCAATTAGGATTGTTGGGGGGGAGGGGGAAAGAGCAGAAGGAAAACACACCTAGCAATTAACACTTTCCTCTCCCTTCTGCTACCAGCTCTCATTCCAGGCAGAAAATGGAGTCAATAAGATCCCACATAATTGTTAAATATAATTCTATCTGTATACTTAATGGATGTCAGGAGGTTTTTTAGTCAGTCAGTAAACACTTTAGTGAGTGGCTGTTCTATTCACTCTCCTAGGTTACTGAAGGAGTTAGGAATAGAAGAAAAGAGTCAAAGAAATGACTCATGCTGTTTACATATTGTGCCATAGAACAAAACACTAAAGAATCCAATATCTTTTTTTTTTTTTTTTGCTTTTTGCTGAGGCAATTGGGGTTAAGTGACTTGCCCAGGGTCACACAGCTAGGAAGTGTCTGAGACCAGATTTGAACTCAGGTCCTCCTGACTTCAGGGCTGGTGCTCTAACCACTGCGCCACCTAGCTGCCCCAAATCCAATATCTTTTTAGAACAGATTTTTCATTATTTGTCTGATTAAAATCATGGATCTTGAGCTAGAAGAGATGCCCAAAGCCATCTAGTTCAATGTTCTTAGTTTACAGATGAAGAACCTGACATCTGAAGAAATTTGATACCTGCCTTGCCCAATGTTACATGTCAGAGGTGGGATTCCAGATATAGGGCTTAGAACTCATCTTGCTGCCCTTTAAATACATACTATGTTTCTATTTTAAATGTTTCAAATATCTGCTTCAGTTGATCTCAAAAGAGGATATTGATTTAGAATTCAGTATAAGATGTGAAATATAGAAACATATCCTACAGTAAGAAAGTATGCTTTTGAAAGAAAGTCAAAAGTGGAACAAGGAAAAATACAGCAAGTCAGTTTTTTCTACAAACAAGTTTTCTTTACCATCTTTTAGGGGACTAGTTTCCAATTTCTGGTATAACCTCAATCAGGGATCACAGAGAATCTAACAAAATGGTTGAGAAGAACCATCCAGAGATTCATGTTAGATCAGAGTCCTTCCTAGGCTATATAAGAAAAAAGATGGAAGCTCTTTGGAGTTAAAAAACAGAAAGGCCCATCTACAGTTTTGCTTTATTAAGTAAAGAAATCTTAATCTTACAATTCCATGCTCAAACCTCTGACCAATGAATTCCTTAATTTTTACAGAAGCCAGAGGCAGTTGAGTAATTCTCTGGACAAATTATGTCCTTCTCTTTCTAATATCAACTTTGTTCCTCTGGGGCTGGGGCTGTCATCGTGATGAGGAATGTGTTCAGGGCCAGCAGAATAAAGTGCCCTCTCTCTCCAATATTATTTAAAAGGTAATGAGAATGTCCCTGACCAAAATGGTGTCCCTAACCAAATACCATGATTCTTCTTGCTGTTTAAACATACTGTTTCAGTTCCTTTTTAAACCTCAGGGACATTTTTTATTAGAGCAGGACTTCTTAAACTTTTGTCACTTGAAACCTCATTTCACCTGAAAAATTTTTATGTGACTCTGGGTATAGGGGTATTTAAAATAAAATATCTTTTGCTGATAAAACAATTGCTGATAAAGAAATTTATTTTAAAACAATTCTTTGGTATACATATAATTTTACCATTTATTAAAGATGAAAGCACACTTGGATACTAATGAGATGGATGTGCTTCTTTATTTTTATATAAAGTATTAAATCTTGGCAGAATATTTGATACAGCAAGATACAGAGCATTCAGAAACCTTTTACTGTTGCCCAAACCTCATATTCAGTTATATAACCCTATCTATACAAGATCACAACCCACAGTTTAGGAAGCTTTGTATTACAGGACAAATTTCATAACCAGACAATCCAACTATTAGGAGCCACACATAACTCCTGCTCCTTGAATACAAATTATCATCTCTGTGTGATTCACAGTCATATTTCCAAGACAGTATCAATAGTTATGATTCTCAGTTTATTGATTAGAAATAGAAAGATGAAATGTCTTGTCAAAAGTCACGAGAATCCAGAGGGACAATTACTAAAACACTTATTAGTCTGGGATTTTTTTCTTGGCTGTGTTTTCAGCATGGATTCCAATAAGAACTCACCTCTAGTTCTGATTCTACAGATTCTATTTCTTTCAAAGAACACAGCTTAAAATACATTATATACCTTATCCAATGAGGTTTCATTTTTACATGCTAGCTTTTGAAGTCACTAACAATTACTGTTCTGACCTTGAGATGAAGAACTTGAAAAAACTCATGCTCAAAATTCTGTCAGTCTACAAAAAAAGATTTATAACAGCATCCTTGACATTCTGTGCCTTAATGAGGAGGAAGACAGAAGAACCACAATTAAATAAACTCATTTTAGCAATCAAGTAATTTCTGAAAATGAATCTGAAAATGAAATTCATTACAGAAAGGTAAACAAGTCAATTCTGAAGGTAGCAAAGCTAGGAAATCAAAGTTTCATGTCTATGAAATAATACCACCTAGTATTGGGGCATTAAATGCTTTTTCTAAATAATTTGAAAATTAAATTGACTAAAAATTAAAGCTACATATTCTCATCAAAGCCCTGAAATGACCAATATGCAAAAACCACAGATGCTAAAAGAACAGAAGATCCTTCCCTAACACTATAAAACTACATGCTTTTTACATTCTGTTCTTCTACTTCCTTACTTGTTTAGAAGTGAACAATATGTAGTTCTTCCTCAGAGGAGGAAAGGATAGGAGAAAGAACCTACATGGTGACACAGTTTTATATTCCGGTTCCTATGGAAGAAATGGTAGTCCATTAACTTTTTAATAAGAGATATAATTTCTCAATTATGTGATTGGGTGCTATTTCCCCAATGTTTATCGTCCTTTTCTTAACTTTTTTTTACCTATTTCTGAAATATCTCCTGTAGTTGTAAAGCTCTCAAATCATCTTTTCCTCCTTTTCTCTATATGCTGATATTTATGCCTTGAAGGTTACCCTTAGCTTACATCATAATAGGAATCAAGGAAGTATTTGCTAAGCAGCTACTATAATGCTGGATGCCGGAGGTATGAGGACAAAAGCAAAGTAGCTTCTAACCTCCTGAATTTGAATTCCCAACAAGGAGACAACATAAAACATATTGTTGTTCAATCATTTTCAGTCATGTCTGACTTTTCATGACTCATTGTGGAGTGGTTTGCCATTTCCTTGTCCAGCTTGTTTTGCAGATGAAACTGAAGCAAACGAAGTTAAGTGACTTGGCCAGGATCACACAGCTAGTAAAAGTCCAGATTTGAATTCAGGAAGACCAGATTTGAATTCAGGAAGAACTCCAGGTGTCACTGTGTCACTTAACTACCCACATACATACAAAAACATTAAAAGCAGATGCAGGAGAAACTTGGACAAGAAGGCACTTCCAAGCAGGGAGACTAGGATAGGCTTCATGCAGAAGGTGTAATTGAGGGGCATTATTATATAAAAAGGTTGAAAAAACAGGGTGAAAATAAGTTACAAGATGAGCTGTAAATGCCAATCCAACATTTTTATTTGACCCCACAGGATTAGAGGAGCATGGTAAAGACTGGACAGAACGATGATAGTCAGAAAATCACAGATGCTACAAGGCAATTAAATTGGACTGGGGAAAATTCTGAGGCAAAGAAACCAAAAACAATACACTCCAATAACCCAGGTGAAAGGCATGGTGGATCTGAGCTAGAGCAGTAACTGTGTATAAAGGGCCCATGGTAAATGCTGAAAGAAAAACAATGTTTGATAACTAACTGGATACAAGGTAAGAGCAAAAGTGAGGAGTGAAGGATAACACCAAGTCTCTGCACCTGGGTAATTAAAAGGATTGGGATACCCATGAAGGGAAGTTGGAAAGAAGTGGAAATTTGGGGACAAAGAGAATGAATTCTGTTTTGGACAAGTGGAGCATGACATGCCTAGTGGATATCCAATTCAAAATGTCCAACAAGTAGTCAATGATGCTAGATACATAGTATTGGGAATATAAAGGCATGCATATTCTAGAAATACAAGGATAAAAAGCAAAACAGTTTCTACCTCAAGGAGTTTATATCCTTAGCAACTGAACCTATAAGAGCTAATGAAGGCACCAGGTGGAAGTAGAGAGATAAAGGGAAGAAGATCTAAGATACCCATAACAAGTAAGCATGAAAGACAGGACCGTCTGGCAAAGGAACAATAAGGTATAGCTATATTTGGTGAAGAATTGAAACCCTCTTAAAACTGAGTTAGAAGTTAAGTTTATTTCATACAAAAGCAGTGAAATTTTATTTTTCTAAAAGACAACTTTCCATAAAAAGCTTCTAATACAGGCAATGTTTATAATTCCAAAGTTAAGAGCTCAGCTTATCTTCTCTACATAAAAATTTTGATAGGACATATTCTTTAAAAAACTGGTTTCTCATTTTGTGTGTATATGTATGAGAGGGTATATGGATATATGCTCAAATTACTTCTGAAATCTAAGTAAGTTCTTGACTAAACCTTCAAATTGTCCAGTGACAAATTTCCCTTCTCTTGAGTTGCCTGTTTGTTTCTTTACAATCAAAAATATCTCCAGGCTCCCAGTCCTAAATTTTTTTTATTTTGACTTCTAAATAATAATAATAATAAATAATAAGACTATGTTCCTCAAAGGAAAGAAAAAAATTTATTATAATTTACATTCTCTTCTTAAAGGTTTCCACTATCTAGTCTGTTTCTCTCTTCTCCTTCAAGAGTTTTCATCTCTCCAAATACATCTTGTATCTATCTTGAGCAGGTACAAAACCCAAACAACAATAACCTTTTTATTTATTTTTTTTGGAGGGGTGGGGGGAGATGGGATTTGGGATTAAGTGACTTTCTTAGGATCATACAGTTAGGAAATATATGAAGAACTCATTAGAACTCACGTATTCCTGACTCCATGGCAAGTACATATCCACTGTACCACCAGGTGCCCACTGCCCCAACAATAATTTAACTTCTTCCCAGATGAATATCTGATCTTAAGGAAATACATTTTAACTGTGATGCAACAGTACTAGAATTATTCTAATTTCTCTATCTGATAAAGACCCAAGTTCTTAACATTCTGGATCAGCTGGATTCAAATGCAAGCTACCTGAAAACACAGTAATAATAAACTGATTATTAGTTACAATACTTCAATAGAGCTACTGAGTTATTCTGGATCATAAGGCAAACACAGATTTTTGCCAAAGGCAGGTTTATAAAGGAAATCTTAAACCTTTGAATTCAACTAGTTTCTTTTCCATGGTAGAAAGCAATCCAATAAACCTAGAAAAATCTCAGACATAAGTAGTTTCAAAATGTTCACAACTTTAGAGCAAATTGGCCAATCACTTGTAACCTGTAATATTAGAAAGACAATGAGATGACATTGGGACGCTGAGGTCAAAAGTCTTGCCCATGCTCATATAGCTACTATGACTAAAGGCAAGACTTCCCAGGTCTTTTTAATTGTTAAGCTATCTGTGGTGACAAATCTGTGGAGGTTGGGGTAGGAAGGAATATATTTAAAAAGGAAGATGTTATAAAACCATAAAGATAGGTGTGTGTGGTTGTTTTTTTTTTAAGTATGGCTCCTAACTATAGCAATCTAGTGTTTGATAAACCCAAAGACCCCAGCTTTTAGGATAAGTACTCACTATTCAACAAAAACTGCTGGGAAAACTGGTATGGAAGAAATTAGGGGGGCTTGACCCACACCTAACACCACATACCAAGATAAAATCTAAATGGGTTCAAGATTTAGACATAAAGAGTGATATTATAAGCAAATTAAAATAACAGGATAGTTTACCTCTCAGATCTGTGGAAAAGGAAGGAACTTGTGTCCAAAGAAGAACTGGAACTCTTAATTGAACACCAGATAGATAATTTTGATTATATTAAGTTAAAAAGGTTTTGTACAAACAAAATTAATGCAGACAAGATTAGGAGGGAAGCAATAAATTGGGAAATCATCTTTACATTTAAGGGTTCTGATAAAGGCCTCATTTCTAAAATACATAGAGAATTGTCTCATATTTATAAGAATTCAAGCCATTCTGCAATCAATAAATGGTCAAAGGATATGAACAATTTTCAGATGATGAAATTAAAACTATTTCTTGTCATATGAAAATGTGTTCCAAATCACTATTGATCAGAGAAATGCAAATTAAGACAACTCTGAGATACCACTACACACCTGTCAGATTGGCTAAAATAACAGGAAAAGATAATGACGAATTATCATAATGTTGGAGGGGATGTGGGAAAACTGGGACAATGATATATTGGTGGAGTTGTGAACTGATCCAATCATTCTAGAGAGCAATTTGGAACTATGCTCAAAAAGTTATCAAACTGTGCATACCCTTTGATCCAGCAGTGTTTCTATTGGGCTTATATTCCAAAGAGATCTTAAAGGAGGGAAAGGGACCCACATGTGCAAGAATGTTTGTGGCAGCCCTTTTTGTAGTGGCTAGAAACTGGAAACTGAATGGATGCCCATCAATTGGAGAATGGCTGAATAAATTATGGTATATGAATGTTATGGAATATTATTGCTCTGTAAGAAACGACCAGCAGGACGATTTCAGAGAGGCCTGGAGGGACTTGCATGAACTGATGCTGAGTGAAACGAGCAGAACCAGGAGATCATCATACACAGCAACAACAGTATTACATGATGATCAATTCTGATGGACATGGCTCTCTGCAACAAAGAATTGTCTCAAACCAGTTCCGATTGTTCACTGAAGAAAACCATATACACCCAGAGAGAGGGATATGAAATATGGACCACAGCATAACATTTTCATGATCTCTATTGATATTTGCTTTCATTGTGTTGCCTTTCTCTGATTTTCTTTTTTTTCTTGTAGATAGGATTTTTCTTGCATAACTTGTCAAGTATTTCAACGTTATTAACATGTCGTGGACTTCCTGCCATCTAGGGGAGGGGAGGGGACTGGGGGGTAAAATTTGTAATGGAAAGCTTTGTAAAGATCAATGCTGGGGAACTACCCATACAAATGTTATACAAATAAAAAGCTTTAATAATAATAATAAAAAAAAACAAATGTTTACATAAGCAAAGACTTATAACTCTGAAAAGAGCTTCTTAGAAATGGTATCTCCCCAGCAGACAAGAAGTGGAAGGATATGAACAGGCAGTTCTTAAGGGAAGAAAACAAAACTACTAACTATGGAGTGGGGCAAGCAGAGGAGGAGTCTAAATCATTACTAACAGAAATACAAAATGAAAGCATTGAAATTGGTCTAGCCATTCTAGAAAATTGAAACTAAATCCCCAAAATTGCAATTCTGAGACTCCATTTCACACCCGTCAGTGTTAAAGATGAAAAAGAAATATGAAAAATGCTGGAGGGGGTTTGGACTTTGACATCCTGTAAGTGAATCTATAGTTCAAGACACCAAGTAACCATACTGTGTTACTAATTGTCCTGAGAGGCTCTTACAATAACAATTACCAGAAAAATCTCTGTTGAGTACATTTTGAAGGAAGTTAAAAACAAAATTCTTCCAGGAATCCTTATTCTTACAATCAGGTCTATTTCCTCCTATTGTACATAAAAATTAAACAAATCAGGTTGTAGTCACATATCTTCTTTCAGAGTAATGCAGTGAAAAGAGCATTAGATTTATACTCAGAAGACCAAAGCTTAAATCCAGACAGGGCTGATTTCCTGAATTACCTCAAACATGCCATTTAACTTCTGAGTATTTGACTTTAAAATTATGAGATCCAATTAGATGATGTCTAAGTCTTCTTTTTCCCCTTGAAGCAGTTGGGGCTAAGTGACTTGCCCAGAGTCACCCAGCTAGGAAGTGTTAAGTGTCTGAGACCAAATTTGAACTCAGGTCCTCCTGACTTCAGGGCTGGTGCTGTATCCACTGAGCCATCTAAGCTGCACCCTAGATTTAAATCTTTGATTCTTACTATCCCATCTTTCCTATTTCTGAAAATAAAATCATTTAAAATACACCATAAAAACATTAAAGTAGAGCAAGTATGTAATTGCTATCCAAAATAATTAATTCCCAAGATTCTTTATACTTTCTATTTTCTTCAAATTTGGACATCAGTGAATTTGAAAAAGTTGAAGTCCTCTTTAGGCCTAAAGCAATATATGTAGTTAAACTCCTTAGTACTTTCCTACTGCCAAAGACAAATGAAGCAGTATCCTGGGAAGTCTCATTCGGCCTAATTTATACATCTGTGCTCAATATTTGTGATTGAAATCCAGTTCTACCCAATTAAAAGGGCAAAGAACTCTTCCAAGTATTATGCCTAATTTGTATAAAATGTATCAAGTTGTTCTCACTATATCTTCATCAGAAGGTCTATTAATTGAAACATTCAGTGTCACTTTAATTAATTGTCCTAAGTAGAGAATTAATATATTTGGTGTAGAAGAAGGAGTGGTAGATGACAGAGAAATGGTGTTAAGGAAACAACTTCCCAGAAAACATCAGGATGTTGTAATAATAGCATGTACTTGCATGTTATAATCAATCCTCTAGAAATGAATGGGCATTTAGCACCTATTTATTACATCACATGTCTCCCCCTCTACCCAGTCTAATATTAAAAAAAAAAAAATTCCTTTCTTGCCTTTCTCTGCCTTGCAAACAAAAAATACTTAAATATATTAGAAAGAAACCTGATCTTGGAGAAAGAAGACCTCACTTTGTATGCATTCCATTTTATACTCTCTCAATCCTTATATGAACTTGAGCCAGTTCATCTTAGTTCCTCATCTATAAAAATGGGCTAATACTTTTGCTACTTATTTCAAAAAGTTATGCAAATAGGACTTCTCATTATCCTTACAACAATAATCTTAAGGTCCTGTGACTCTTAAGAACTTTCTCTAATGATGATAATTTTTAGAATTTTTATGGCTAGTTTATCTTAAATCCAAAATAATACTGTCATGATAAACAGTCAAAATTAAATGTTACAAAGATTTAGATTTTTTTTTTTGGAGGGGGGCTCTTCCTATTCTTCAATTCTTCTATTCCTTTCAAATTCACACTTCCAGGAAACATTTCCTGATTCACACAATTATACCCAAAATACTTCTTTAATTTCCCATCCTCAATATGAACATAAGAATATGCTTACTTGAATCTTGCTGAGTAAATATAAAATCATTAAGTACTTTAAATTCAACCCCAAACTGTATGATGTGAGTTGCCTCCACCTTTCCAACAAATGTTCAAACAAAATCTCTAGTGAAGAGGAAATCATGACTTACACCAGGCAATCCATTCCAATTTTAATGCATTAGCATTTAATAACTTTCTTATACATCTACCGCTTACAGTTCTTTCCTAGTACCATCAGACTGCTATTATTGATTCAATGTTTTCACTTTAACAAAGGCTAAAAGGAAAAAAAGCTTGCTTTAATCAACAGCAGAAAATTGGGGGGGAGACACCACATAGCTGATATGGTTTTGTCACAGATAATGCATCAAGCAAGTCAAAAAAGCAGGTCATCTGAATGCTATATACATTAGCTTGTCAAATTAAGAATTAAACTATTGGAGAAACAATTAAGTTTAAGGTAAGCATTTATTTAGTAAAAAGAAGCAAAACAATAAGAACTGGTAAATTTTACAAATTTAAATTTTAAATCCATGGTGGAATCTATTTGCTTTTTGACTTAAAAATGCAAGGGCATAAGTTAATCCCAATAGTACTAAAGTAATGCATGTTTATATTTCTTTTTCTGGTTAATCAGGCTTGGGTTTACACTATAAACCTGGAGATCAGACTTATCTATTTCATTACTTTAATAAAGCACTGTCCCTTGTAATGGAAAATGCCATCCATATCCAAGGAAAGAATGTTACAGTCTGAATGCAAAATGAAGCACACTATTTTTCACTTTTTAAAAATTTGTTTTTTTTCCCTTTCTTGTGATTTTTTCCCCCCTTTTGTTCTCATTCTTCTTTCACAACCTGATTAATATAGAAACATTACATCATTATACACGTATAACCTACATCAGATTGCTTGCTGTCTTGGGGAAGAGGGAAGAAAAGAAGGGAGAAAAATTCAAAACTCAAAATCTTACAAAAAATGAATGTTGAAAGCCATCTTATTATGTAAGAATAAAGAAAACCTGTCTCATCCAAAGGGGAAGCTATTATTCTACCAAAATGAACACAACTCAATTTTCCCCATGAGTGGCAATATACTTTTATAAATATATTTATTCCCTTTCACGTAATATGGTTTTATAAAATATTCAGAAATAAATTACAAACTCCTTGAAAGATCTTGTTCCCTATTTGGGGGGTAGCTTTCATGATATACATTTACCCTTCAATTTCTTTTCCTTTTTTTTTTTTTCCTTTTTGCTGAGGCAATTGAGGTTATGTGACTTGCCCAGGATCACATAACTAGGAAGTATTAAGTGTCTGAGACCAGATTTGAACTCAGGTCTTCCTAACTTCAGGGCTGGTGTACCCTTCAATTTCTAAAGCAATGATTTATGCATTTCACAGCATGCATACCTAAATTCTTTTTTTTTTTTCTTTGCTTTTTGCTGAGGCAACTGGGGTTATGTGACTTGCCCAGGGTCACACAGCTAGAGAATGTTAAGTGTCTGAGACCAGATTTGAACTCAGGTCCTCCTGACTTCAGGGCTGGTGCTCTATCCACTGGGCCACCTAGTTGCCCCCTAGCTAAATTCTTTTTTTTTTTTAATTTTATTTGCATAACATATGTGTGGGTAATTCTTCAATAATAACCCTTACATAGCTTTCCGTTACAAATTTTACCCCCCAACTCCCCACCCCTCCCCTAGATGGCAGGATATCCACTACATCTTAATTATGTTAAAATATTGGCAGATCGAATATATGTATACATATTTCCAAACTTATTATTGTTGTGCAAGAAAAATCTTATCTACACAAACGATATATCAGATAAAGGAAACACAATGTAAGCAAACATCAATCAAGGAGTATGAGAATGTTATGTTGTGGTCCACATTTCACATCCCTCTCTCTGGGTGTATATGGCTTTCTTCAGTGAACAATTGGAGGTGGTTTGAAATATTTCATTGTTGAAGAGAGCCACGTCCATCAGAATTGATCGTCATATAGTACTGTTGTTGCCGCGTATAATGATCTCCTGGTTCTGCTCATTTCACTCAGAATCAGTTCATGTAAGTCTCTCCAGGCCTCTCTGAAATCATCTTGCTGGTCATTTCTTACAGAACAATAATATTCCATAATATTCATATACCATAATTTACTCAGCCATTCTCCAATTGAAGGGCATCTATTCAATTTCCAGTTTCTAGCCACTACAAAAAGGGCTGCCACAAACATTCTTGCACATGTGGGGCCTTTTCCTTCCTTTATGATTTCTTTGAGATATAAGCCCAATAGAAATGCTGCTGGGTCAAAGGGTATGCACAGTTTGATAACTTTTTGAGCATAGCTCCAGATTGTTCTCCAGAATGGCTGTATCCGTTCACAGCTCCACCTTTTCATATGACTAAATAGTTTTAATTTCATCCTCTGAAAATTGTCTGTTCATATCCTTTGACCATTTATTGATTGGAGAATGGCTTGAATTTTTATAAATATGAGACAATTCTCTATATATTTTAGAGATGAGACCTTTATCAGAACCTTTCAATTAAGAGTTCCAGTTTTTCTTTGGACATAAATTTATTCCATCTCCAAAGGTCTGAGAGGTGAACTATATTACATTCCTCTAATTTACTTATAGTATCACTCTTTATATCCAGATCATGAACCCATTTAGATCTTATCTTGGTATGTGGTGTTAGATGTAGGTCAAGCCCTAATTTTTTCCACACTAGTTTCCAGTTTTCCCAGCACTTTTTGTCAAATAGTGAATACTTATCCCAAAAGCTGGGGTCTTTGGGTTTATCAAGAACCAAATTGCTATAGTTATTGCCTAGTTTGTCTTGTGATTCTATCCTATTCCACTGATCGACTACTCTATTTCTTAGCCAGTACCAAATGGTTTTGATGACCGCTGCTTTATAATATAGTTTTAGATCTGGTACAGCAAGTCCACCATCGTCAGCCTTTTTTTTCATTAATCCCCTTGAAATTCTTGACCTTTTGTTTTTCCAAATTAACTTTGCTACTGTTTTTTCTAGATCTGTAAGATAATTTCTTGGGAGTTTGATTTGTATGGCACTAAATAAGTAAATTAGTTTGGGTATTATTGTAATTTTTATTATATTCGCTCCGCCTACCCATGAGCATTTTAAGTTTTTCCAATTGACTAGGTCTGACTTGATTTGTGTGGAAAGTGTTTTGTAGTTTAGTTCATATAGTTCCTGACTATCCCTTGGCAGATAAATTCCCAAATATTTTATACTATCAACAGTTATTTTGAATGGAATTTCTTTTTGTATCTCTTGCTGCTGAACTTTATTGGTAATATATAAAAATGCTGATGATTTATGTGGATTTATTTTGTATCCTGCTACTTTGCTAAAGTTGTGAATTGTTTCTAGTAGTTTTTTAGTTGAGTCTTTAGGGTTCTCTACATATATCATCATGTCATCTGGAAAGAGTGATAATTTGGTTTCCTCATTACCTACTCTAATTCCTTTAATCTCTTTTTCTTCTCTTACTGCCAAAGCTAACATTTCTAAGACAATATTAAATAATAATGGTGTCAGCCTTATTTCACTCCTGATCTTATTGGGAATGGTTCTAGTTTGACTCCATTACATATGATGCTTGCTGAAGGTTTTAAGTAGATACTACTAATCATTTTAAGGAAAAGCCCATTTATTCCTATACTCTCCAGTGTTTTTTAATAGGAATGGGTATTGGATTTTATCAAAGGCTTTTTCTGCCTCTATGGAGATCATATGGTTTTTATTAATTTGGTTACTAATATAATTGATTATGCTAATAGTTTTCCTAATATTGAACCAGCCCTGCATTCCTGGTATAAATCCTACTTGGTCATGATGTATTATCCTGGGGATGACTTTCTGTAATCTTGTTGCTAAAAATCTTATTTAAAATTTTTGCATCAATATTCATTAGGGAAATGGGTCTATAGTTTTCTTTCTCAGTTTTCTCCCTACCTGGTTTAGCTATCAGCACCATATCTGTGTCATAGAAGGAATTTGGTAGTATACCTTCTTTCCCTATTTTTTCAAATAGTTTATATAGTATTGGGATTAATTGTTCTTTGAATGTTTGGTAAAATTCACATGTAAATCCATCTGGCCCTGGAGATTTTTTCTTAGGGAGTTGATTAATAGCTTGTTCTATTTTTTTTCCCGAAATAGGGCTATTTAAATAATTTATTTCCTCTTCTGTTAATCTGGGCAATCTATATTTTTGTATGTATTCCTCCATTTCATTTACATTATCAAATTTATTGGCATAAAGTTGGGCAAAGAAACTCCTAATTATTACTCTAATTTCCTCTTCATTGGAGGAAAGTTCTCCCTTATCATTTTTGAGACTAATAATTTGATTTTCCTCTTTCCTTTTTCTAATCAAATTAACTAAAGGCTTATCTATTTTGTTGGTTTTTTCATAAAACCAACTCTTATTTATTAATTCAATAGCTTTCTTATTTTCAATTTTATTGATCTCCCCTTTAATTTTCAGAATTTCCAATTTGGTATTTAATTGAGGGTTTTTAATTTGTTCTTTTTCTAGCTTTTTTAATTTTAAGCCCAGTTCATTAATCTTCTCTTTCTCTGTTTTACGCAAGTAAGCATCTAGAGATATAAAATTACCCCTTATAACTGCTTTAGCTGTGTCCCACAAATTTTTTTTTGTTGTTGTTTTTTTTTTTTGCTTTTTTGCTGAGGCAATTGGGGTTAAGTGACTTGCCCAGGGTCACACAGCTAGGAAATGTTACGTGTCTGAGACCAGATTTGAACTCAGGTCTTCCTGACTTCAGGGCTGGTGCTCTATCCACTGCACCACCTAGCTGCCCCTGTCCCACAAATTTTGATATGTTGTCTCATTGTTGTCATTCTCCTGGATGAAATTATCGATTGTGTCTATAATTTGCTCTTTCACCCATTCATTCTTCAGGATTAGATTATTTAATTTCCAAATAACTTGTGGTCTATTTTCTCCTGGCCTTATATTGCATGTGAGTTTTATTGCATCATGATCTGAGAAGGATGCATTTACTATTTCTGCTTTTCTGCATTTGATTTTGAGGTTTTTATGCCCTAACACATGATCAATTTTGGTATAAGTTCCATGAACCCCTGAGAAAAAAGTATACTCCCTTCTATCACCATTCAATTTCCTCCAGAGATCTATCATACCTAACTTTTCTAGCCTTTTGTTAACCTCCCTAACTTCTTTCTTATTTATTTTGGAATTTGATTTATCTAATTCTGAGAGAGCAAGGTTAAGATCTCCCACTAGTATAGTATTACTGTCTATTTCTCCTTGCATCTCTCTTAACTTCTCCTCTAGGAATTTGGAAGCTATACCACTTGGTGCATATATGTTAAGTATTGATACTGCTTCATTGTCTATGGAACCCTTTAGTAAAATGTAGTTTCCTTCCTTATCTCTTTTAATTAGATCTATTTTTGTTTTTACTTGACCCGAGATAAGGATTACTACCCCTGCCTTTCTTTGTTCACCTGAAGCATAGAAGATTCTGCTCCAGCCCTTTACCTTCACTCTGTATGTATCTCTATGTTTTAGATGTGTTTCTTGTAAACATATTGTAGGATTCTGGCTTTTAATCCAGTCTGCTACCCGCTTCCGTTTTATGGGAGAGTTCATCCCATTCACATTCACAGTTAAAATAACTATATCTGTATTCCCTGCCATCTTATTTACCCAGAGTTATGATTTTCTCTTGCCTTTCCCCTCTCTCCCTTCCCCCCTCCCCAGTACTTTGTTCTTGATGACCACCTCCCACCAATAATCCTCCTCCCTTTAGAGCCCCTCCCTCCCCTTTATACCTTTCCCCTAATCCTTCTATTAGTTTATCCCTTTCCTTTTCTCCCCTCCCTCCTACCTTCCCACAATGAGGGTCAGTGCTTTCTTTGAAGTCAAATGTGTCTGATATACTCTCTTAGAGTCCAATCTAATGAGAGTAAGGTTTACACAATACTCATCGCCCTCCCTTCTTTCCCTCAATTATATTAGATCTTCTATGTCTCTTTATGAGATTTTGCCTTATTTTACTTCCTTTATTTTTACTTTATTTTGCCTCCTTTCCTCCCTCCCCCCTTTTTCTTTTTCAGTATGGTATCCCTTCCACCTCTAATTTCTTTTCCATTATTATCAAAGAAAAATCAAATTATACCGCCATTCTTTAAAGGATACCTATAGTAGGAATATAGTTCTCAAGAGTTTTCCTTTTTACCTTTTTATGCTTCTCTTGAGTTCTCTATTTGGAGGTCAAATTTTTTGTTCAGATCAGGTCTTTTCATTAGAAATAGGTGAAATTCTCCTGTATCATTGAATGACCATCTTCTTCCCTGGAAGATGATGCTCATTCTAGCTGGATAACTTATTCTTGGCTGTAATCCAAGTTCTTTTGCCTTTCGGAATATCTGGTTCCAGGCCCTTCGATCCTTCAATGTGGAAGCTGACAGATCCTGTGTAATTCTAATGACAGTTCCTCGGTATTTGAACAGTTTCTTTCTAGCTGCTTGAAATATCTTTTCCTTGGTGCGATAGTCCTGAAATTTGGCCACGATATTTTAATTTTGGGGTCTCTTTCTGGAGGTGATCGGTGAATTCTTTCAATGTCAATTTTGCCTTCTGATTCTAAAACATCAGGGCAATTCTCTTTCATGATTTCCTGGAAGATAGCATCCAGGTTCTTTTTTTCATCGTAGCTTTTAGGAAGTCCGATAATCCTTAAATTGTCTCTCCTGGATCTGTTTTCCAAGTCAGTTGTTTTTCCTAGGAGATATTTCATATTTTCTTCTATTTTTTCATTTGTTTTTGTTTAACTGATTCTTGAAGACTTATTGAGTCATTTACTTCTATTTGTTCAATTTTAATTTTAAAGTATTATTTCCTTCAGTTATCTTTTTTAGCTCCTTTTGTAGCTGGCCAATTGAATTTCTTGTTGAATTGTTGTCTTTTTCCAATTCACCAATTTTGTTTTTCAGTGAACTGTTTTCTTTTTCCAATTCACCAGTCCTATTTTCCAGTTTTTGATATTTCTGTTGCACTGATCTCAATTTATTTCCCCATTCTTCTTCTAGCTCTCTTTTGAGATTCTTAATGCAATCTTCCAGGTAAGCCTTCTGAAAGGGAGACCAACTTAAGTCTGCCTTTGTGGCTTCATCTGGGATTGTTTTCATAATGTCAGGATCTGGGGACTGTTCTATTTTTTCTCCGTAAAAGCTTTCTATGGTGAGAGCTCTCTTCTGCTTCTTGCTCATGATTTAAAGTTGGGATATTGCGTCAAAAGCAGAGAAAACTGCAACAATTTGTATTTGCCCTGGGGCAGTTTGCCGAGTTGACCAGGTCTGAGGCTGGTCGGGCTAGATTCGCACTAGGACCACATTTTCAGCTGCTCTCGATCCACCCTTTACCAAAGGCAGATCTGCCAAAGCACCTGCCCGCAAGCAGAGCAAAGTGGCCCAGGCGTCTCCCAGGGGCTTCCTGGGTGCCTCAAATCCACCCCTCTATCGCAGCCCTGACTTCCGCCCCGGCTGGAGTCTGATTGCGACCAGTGGCCGATTTCCACTGAGGCTAACCTTCTCAGGAGTTCTTTCAAGGTAGATTTTTGATAGAAGTGCGTTGTAGTCCAAATGTTTGGCGGGGCCCTCACTCAAAAACCAGTTGGAAGGCTCACTTTGTCTGGGTTTGAGGGAAGGTCCCAGGAGTTCACAGAGAAAGCTGTCTGTAGTTTGCCATCTTGGCTCCCCCCTAGCTAAATTCTTAAAACATAAAAACACCACTCATATCAACCTACAACATGAAAAAAATCTCTCAAATATCCTTTCATTATATAATTATAATTTGAAGGCAGTTAATTGCAAACAGTGTGATTTTGTTTGTTTCTTTCTCATGGTTTTTCCCTTCTGGTCTGACTTTTCTTGCACAATATAATATGGAAATATGTTTAAAAGGATAGCACATATTTATTTAACCTATGTCAGATTACTTGCTATCTTACAAAGGAGGTAGGGAAGGGAAGAAGGAAGAAAAATTTGGAATGCAATGCATTTCAAAAATGAATATCAAAAATTATCTTTACATGTATGTGGAAAATACTATTGAGAAAAAACAACACTACTGTGAAGACACAGCTGAATTAGGCCACAGAGCAAGGAAGGTCCCTTCAATACCTTGGGACTCCCAGTAGAAATTTCACTGGGCACTCCTAAAGTTTATTATGCATACAAAGAAGAGTTCCTGGACTGATAATTTTACTTTCCCATTTGCCCTTCAAGAGACACGGCTTTGGCACTCAGCCATCCTTTATGGCCAGCTGGTGATACCTACTGTGAGTGAGAAGCAAAAGGGAATCAAGGTCCATTGAGGGCTGACAAGGAAATAGTAAAAAGCAGGAGAAAATGGTATGCTTGCCTATAATCAACAATATCAATCTGAGTGTAAATCTGCTATATGTACTATTCTTTCATTTTACCTCTTTCTATGTTTCTAATGAGAATTTCATTTTTGCTGAACTACAGAATCCATAGGGAGCTATAAGCATTATGTCTTTAATTAAAAACCATATCCATACCTTTATTTAAAAGCAGCATCTTTCCTCATGAACATTATTTTTCACACAGACAAGACATACTTGTTGGATTACAAGTAACCTAATAGTGTTGTTTTGTAATATGTTTACATGCAAATATATAGTATTTCAAACTACATTATGGGTTAAACCAGCCATTTGACTGGCGAAGAAAATAAAATCACTAATATCACTGGGTTTTTTGTTGGGTTTTTTTTTTTTTTTGGTTAGCCTAGGAAGCCATCAATCATAGCTGTGTTTCAGGGGGAAAATATTCTAACAATTGACTTACAAATAACTAGTAAAATACAATTTATTTAATTGTGACAGTCTTATTAGATATTTCCTACTTAGCTTTTTTTCTCCATTAGGTGTTATTAACTTTTTTATACCTTAACCAGAATCCAAATGTTTTTATTTTATTATATTTGGAATAATAAAACAATCTTTATAAAGACTAAGGAAAAAAACAATTCATAATTAACTTCATTTCAGAATCAAAAAAATCTCATTTACCTTTTGCTCCTCTCTTTCTGTTGCATGGTGACACTTTTCAATTCTCCAGTGCCTCAAGAAATCACGAAGATATCCAAAGAGTGTTAGAACACCATATCCCACATATGTAAGCACAGCAACAAGCATTGGGGTTTCCTCAAAGGCTTCATTAAATGGTCTTTTATATAATCCACCATTTTGAGTAACATGATGAATCTAGGACAGAAGTTAAATTTGAATTTAGAACTTATTTATATCCCCCCCATCATAATAAGAAAAGGATTTTAACTTAAAAGCAAATGAGTAGGTTTTCTAGTCAAGATGGCAAAGAACAAAGTTCTTTATATACTCCTTTTAAGGAATCCTTAAAAAAAGAAAAATGTTTTCACACACTTAATAGAATGAGAAAAACAAAAAGTGTCCACTTAAAAAAATAACACAGAGCAATTCAAAGAGCTAAGAAATAAACACAGAAGGAAAAAGAAAATAGTCTGAGACACATATTCAAGTTAACACAGGTAAGAAAATCACAAGTCTAAATAAAAGAACACCTCAAAGAAACTGAGTTACAGAAAGACATCCAAATGCAATGAAAAGATGCTTTACAAAGCTGTAGGAAAAAAAAAGACTGATTAAGATGGAACTGATCAACTATGCGTGTCATCCCTCTACCCTAAACGCTACCCAAATCCCAGTAGGTCCTTCTTTCCAAGGTTCCCTTCTCAGCTGAATGCCAATCCCATCTCTATGGGAGAAACATTGAGCCCTATGACTCCATTCCTCTTTCCTGCTTCCCAGTGATCATGAGGTTCAGGTTCTTCCAGATCTAGCTTCACTTCCCCATAAGAATGGATATATGATCATTCACAGTGATTTAATAAAATAAGAGTTACCCTCCTTCCCTATTTCCAATAAGCATATGCAAGCTCCTTGAAGGCAGAAGTGGTTTCTTTTTTTACTTGTATACAGAGGGCTTATCACAGGGCTTTGCATATTTTTGCTGTTCAGTGATGTCCTACCCTTAATGATTCCATTTGGGGCTTTCTTGGCAAAGATTACCAAAGTGATTTGCCATTTCCTTCTCCAACTCATTTTACAGATGTGGAAACTGCAGCAAACAGGGTGAAATGACTTGCCTAGGTTCACACAGCTAGTATATGAGGCCAATTTGTGCTCAGGAAGATCAATCTTCCCGACCCCGGGCTTTGCATTCTTTCCACTGTGCCACATAGTTAGTTGCCCTGCTTTTGCATATATAGTAATTGCTTAATAAACACTTCCCTATTCATTCACAATGCAAAGCAACTGGAAAATAGACAAATGAAAATAAAAGATATCAAAAACATGTCACAATGTAGTATCTCCAAATTACTGATATCCCAGGATTTTGGTTTTTTTTTTATCTGAACATTATATTCTAGGAAATAGTAGGGAAGAAATTTTTTTTCTAAGGAATTATAATAAATGAGGTGCAACTAGCTGCCACAGTGAATAGAGTATCAGCCCTGGAGTCAGGACTTGAAATCAAATTCTGCCTTAGACACAACACTTAGTAGCTGTATGACGCTGGGCATTTAACTCCAATTGTCTTGACAAAGAAAAAAAAAAGTAATTAAAAGAAATACGGTACTAACTACAGAGAGAAAAAATGAGCAAGATTTGGAGCAGAAGAAACCAATATTTATTCAACATATCTATGCAAATTGTATTCTCAGTGTCTTTCTTTATAAAAATAAGGAAAAATACTTAAAGTTTCTAGGGGGAAAAGGGAGAGGGAACCACTCAGCAGGGAACAAATAAAGAATCACTGTATTGGAAATATTGAACAGTTAGTTGGTTTTAACTTTCAAAAATTAAAAATTAAGTAGTAAATCACAAATTATCTAGAGCAATTAGGAAATTAAATACAAACTTCCAATATAATGAAAATTAGATATAATAATTAGTTTTTTCTCTTCCCCTTTTCTTCTCATTCTCCTTTTCTTATACTTTTCTTTTTTAACAGTATTTTATTTTTCCAAATACATGCAAAGATAGTTTAACATTCAGCTTTGCAAAACCTTTGTTCCAAATGTGCAATCTTCTAAATATATTTCCATATGCTCATGCTATGCAAGAAAAATCAGATCAAAAGGGGGGAAAATGTACACACAAAAATAGCAAACAAGAAGTGAAAATACTATATACCATAATCCTTCCTCTGGATGCAGACAACTCTGTCCATCACAAGTCTATTGGAATTGCCTTGAATCACCTCATTGATGGAAAGAGCCAAGACCATCACAGTTTATCATTATATAATCTTGTTGTTACCATGTAGAATGTTCTCTTGGTTCTGCTCACTTCCCTCAGCATTAGTTCATGTAAATCTTTCCAAACTTTTCTGAAATCATCCTGCTGATTTTTCTTGTAGAGCAATAATATTCCATTACATTCACATACCATAACTTATTTAGCCATTCCTCAACTAGTGGGCATCCACTCAATTTCCAGTTCCTTGCCAATATAAAAAGAAAAGCTGGGGTTTCTGATAAAGTCCTCATTTTTTCAAATATGCAGAGAATTGAGTTAAATTTATAAGAATGTAAGCCATTCCAAGAGCAACTAGGTGGCACAGTGGATAGAGCACCAGCCCTGAATTCAAATCTGGTCTCAGACATTTAACACTTCCTAACTGTGTGACCCTGGGCAAGTCACTTAACCCCAATTGCCTCAGGGGGAAAAAAATGTAATCCATTCCCAAATTGATAAACTGTCAAGGATGGGAGCAGGCAGCTTTCAGATGAAGAAATCAAAGCTATCTATAGGTATATGACAAAGTGTTCTAAATCACTTTTGACTAAAAAAATGCAAATTAAAACAATTCTGAGCTATCAAATAGATTAATATGACAAAAAAAGAAAATGAAAAATGTTAGAGAGAATGTGGAAAAATGAGGATGCTAATGCACTGCTGGTAGAGTTATGATTCAACCATACTGGAGAGCAATTTGAACTATGCCCAAAGGTCTAAAAACTACTAGGTCTACATCCCAAAGAGATCATTTTTTTTTAAAAAAAGAAAGGAACCTATATGTGCAAAAATATTTATAGCAACCCTTTTTGAGATGGCAAAATATTGGTAACAGGTTGCAGCATATGAAGGTAATGTAATATTGTTGTGCAATAAGAAATGACGAGAAAGTCTTTAGAAAAATCTGGAAAGACTTGTACCAACAGATGCAAAACAAAATAAGCAGAACCAGGAAAACATCAGACAGAGTAACAGCAACATAATGTGATGATTAATTATGAATGACTTGGCTCTTCTCAGCAGCACAATGATCTAAGACAATCACAAAGGACTAATGATGGAAAATGTGATCTACATCCAGGTAAAAAACTGATGGATTCTGAATGCAGATCAAAACATTTATTTTTTCATTTTTATCTATATTTTTTCATATTTTTTATTTCCTTTTGGTCTGTTTCTTCTTTCACAATTGTGAGTAATATGGAAATATATTTTATATGCCTGCACAAATATAACCTATGCCAAACTGCTTGCCATTTTATGAAGAGGGAAGAGAAAAGAAGGAAGAAAAATTTGGAACTAAAATTTTAAAAAAATGATTAAAATTTCTCTATGTATAATTGAAGAAAAAATAAAATACTAATTTTAAAAAGAGGGAGGGGAGAACATATTGTTAAGAACATATTTAGTCAGAGATTGTATTGCTAAGCATATATCCCAAAAGATCAAGACAGAAAAGTTACCAGTTATGCCAAAATATTCACTGATACATGTGTGTGTTTATTAGCAAAGAATTGGAAACAACAATGCCCACGAGTTGAAAAACTATGGTACATGAACATAATTAAATACTGCTGACCTATAAAGAAGGATGAATATTTGAAGGCATATAAACCAATGCAATGTAAAACAAGCAGAATCAGGAAAACTAAGGGATTACAATCATAAAAATAAAATGACCGAGAAAAAGAAATAATGTAGTATAATAACAATAAAAAAGTTTGGTCCTGGAGCAGAGCTGAAAAAAATGCAATTTCCTTCCTTAACTGAAAAGGAAGCTTACAGATGTGTAATTTTGAATATACTTTCAGATATAGTTAATGGATCAATTAGCTTTGCTTTACTGCTCCCTTTCCCTCCTCTTTTTTTCTTTGTTGATAAGGGATGATTTGCTGGGGAGAGGAATAAAAGGATATATTTGGAAATAAATATGTAAAAATGAAAGGCATAAATGAAAACAAGATAATAATTTAGGAATAAAAACTTTTTAACAGAATCTATGCTTGGAATTTTCTAATTTAATAAAAATGCTTAAATTAAAAATAAAGTGGTAGGGAGAAAGCTGTCTATATATGTAAGTTTGATAGACATCAGAGAGAACAGATGTAGCTATACTAATGTAGAAGGAATTGTAGCAAAATTTTTCAGATATTTACAGAATTCACAAAATAGAAGCAAGGAAATAGAAATACAACCTATACTACCTGAAATGTAAGCAAAAATGCACTAAGTTAAAGATTCTGATGCAAGAAGGGAAACTTTACCTCATAGGTATTACTAAGACTTCATGAAATGAAACCCATGACTAAAATATGACTGTAGAAGGGAATACTGTATTAAAAAACAACAGGACTAATAGATCTCAGCTTTTGTATTTACACTGTTGTATTCCCTGTATATACTGTTTTCCTAGTTGTGCTTATTTCATTCTACGTTAATCCCCAAGTTTTCGCATATTCCTCTAAATCCTTCTTTTTTACAGTGTACTAATATTCCATTATTTATACATCACTAGTTGTTTAACTATTTTTCAGTCTGTTTTGTTTCCAGTTCTTTGCTATTATAAAAAGGATTATCGTGAATATTTTGGTGAAGACGGGACATGTCTTTGACTTTCTTAGAACATAAGTCTAACAAGGGTCAACTCAGATTTTTAACAGATGTACACAAAATGAAAGCAAGATCAGATAACAGAGAGTGAACACAAAAGTGTGGCATGGTTCCGTAAGAACAGTATCAGGAATTTTCAAAGCTTGGTATGAAGGGAACTAAGAAGTACTACAACTTTAAAAAAAATGTAAAAATATGCTGGAGAAAGATCAAATAAGGGTTTATTTTACCGCTCATGTAGACAAGTCAAAAATATTCAATTGTAATTTTCTTTATTTTTATGTTAAAGAGAATCTCCAGATTGGAGGAGAAAAAAATTGAAAGAAATGGCTATTCAAGGGTTAAAAAACCAAAATTAATGGAAAGATGTTAAGAGAGGAATCCTACCTGTCATAGGTGAATCTGTCATTAGATCCAAATATACTATTATCCTAGGGACACTGAAAGAGCTGACTGCTTATATGATTGCTGAGCAGTTAAAGATCTTTCAAAGATGCCATAAAATGAGAAAGATACCATCCCAAGAGAGTAAAGCTACCAATGTCCTGGTTTTTATAAAAAAGGGGAATGGGATGTGTAAACTAAGTTAGTGACAATTAACATTTATTAAGCACCTACAGTAAAACAAGCATCCTGATAATCATTGGATGATATTCTCAATTGGTCTCCCTGCCAAGTCTAATCCAATGCCAAACATTCCTCTACTCAGTGCCAAAATAGTTTTTCTAACACATAGGTCTAAAAACATAACTTCTTCCCTGGTCAAGGTGCTCCACTGGCTTCCTATCATTTCCAAAATCAAACAAAAGTTTCTCTATTTGGCATTTAGAATTTTTAGTTACCTGGTCCCTTGCTATCTTTCCAGTCTTCATACAAATTACTCCTCTTCACACATTCTGCAATCCAATTATACTGGCAATTCCTTGAACATAACTGTCCCTTTCCCATTTCTATAGTTCAGCAATGGATATCTCTACATCTAAAAAATACTATTTCCAGGGGCAGCTAGGTGGCACAGTGGTTAGAGCACCAGCCCTGAAGTCAGGAGGACCTGAGTTCAAATCTGGTCTCAGACACTTCCTAGCTGTGTGACCCTGGGAAAGTCACTTAACCCCAATTGCCTCAGCAAAAAGCAAAAAAAATAAAATAAAATAAAATAAAATACTATTTCCTTTACCCCCATATCTCTTAAATTTCCCTGGCTTTCTTCCCACTTTCTACAGAAGGCCTTTTGGGGTCTCTCTCTCTCACATGCTAATTCCTTCTATTTTCAGATTACCTTCATGTACTCTGGATCTAGATATTCAAGCATCACCCCCTCTCCATGAGAATGAGAACACACACATACATACAAAGACAAATATTGCAGGATTTTATATGGGCATAAAGGGACACAGCATTTTTTCATTGCTCATTTAATTCTATTT
This sequence comes from Myrmecobius fasciatus, assembly GCA_023553655.1. Classification (NCBI taxonomy): domain Eukaryota; kingdom Metazoa; phylum Chordata; class Mammalia; order Dasyuromorphia; family Myrmecobiidae; genus Myrmecobius; species Myrmecobius fasciatus. The sequence goes on along the minus strand of JAJPUD010001526.1, from coordinate 319,291 downwards.
TGATAAATACTCAAGAGCTCAGTTTTGTGTAAATTTTAATGTGTTCATTCAGAAGATAATAAATAAATAAACATGCCTAATTAAGAAACAAATTTCACATGAAACCTTTAGTGAATTAGGCCCTACTGTGATGCCTCATTCTTGCTTAGAGGTAATCTATAGTCTGGAACACCATGTCTACAAAACATAAGACCTTATATTTTCTACCAGGCTGTGAAGATTATGTACGTTGTTGACCATCACTGAGTCTGCTGCCTATAGGTCTTATAGATTACACAAATGCTTTATGCTTACACACAACATGAATGTTGTATTCAAGGGGAAAAAAAAATCACATTTGGCATGCCATGCATCTAAAAAAATCACACACACACACACAAACAAACCCAAAAAAATCTATTTTAAGAGATAATAAATGACTTGTTTCTGATATATAGGAGTTATTCCTAAATCCATTTCAAGTCTATTGGAATGGCACATTGCTAAGAAGAGCTAAATCTATTTTGTTGATTATCACATAATCTTGCTGTTATTGTATACAATATTCTCCTGGTTCTCTTCAAAGCTTTTCTCAAATCAGCCTACTCTTCGTTTTTTATAGAACTAAAGTATTCTACTATGTTCAAATACTAAACTTATCCAGCCATTCCCCAATTGATGGACACCTATTCAAATTCAAATTCTTTGCCACTACAAAAAGAGGTACTATAAACATTTTTGTATACATGAATCCTTATTCCTTTTTTATGATCTTTTTAGGATATAGACTCAGTAATAGCATTGCTGGATACAGTTTTATAACTCTTTAGGCATAGTTCCAAATTGCTTGGAGGAAACAATTTTAAAAGCATTAAGTAAATGATCCATAAGATAGCTGAAGAAAAGAGGAATATTAAAAGGAGAAATACTGAAAGGATGGATATTCAGGCCTAATTTATTAACACAACAAAAACAAGTGATTAAGACAGCAATAACAATCAATCTATAAACCTACTTTCCTTATCTATGAAATTTCTAAAAAAAAATAATGATTATATAAGCATAAAGAGCATCCTTGATTAGGGTATTCAAGGAAAATAGGGATAATTTCAGAAAGATCTGGAAAGACTTACATGAACTGATGCATAGTGAAGTGAAAAGAATAAGGAAAACATTGTACACAGTAGCAGCAATATTGTTCATTCAACAATTGTAAATGATTTAGTTATTCTCAGCAATACAATGATTTGACAATTCCAAAGGACTAATGATAAAGATCTGCCTCAAGAGAAAGAATTGATATTGACTGAATACAGACTGAAGCATACTATTTCACTTCCTTCCCTTCATTTTTTAAAAATTTTGTACAAAGCAAGTTATATGGAAATGTTTTATATAATTGCACACATAATCTATATCTGATTGCTTTACTCTTTCAGGGAGGGTGTTGGGTAGGGAAGGGAGGGACAGAATTTGAACCTGAAACTTTAACTAAAAATGTTTAATTCTTTTTTTTTAGCTGAGGCAATTGGGGTGAAGTGACTTTCCCAGGATTACACAACTAGGACATGTTAAGTGTCTCAGTCCACATTTGAACTCAGGTCCTCCTGACTTCAGGGCTGGTGCTCCATCCACTATGCCACCTAGCTGCCACTAAAATTTTTTTTAAAAAGGAAATAGACAAGAAAAATAACAGAGACGACCACCATCCTATGAATGATTAATAGATAAAAAGAATGCACAGTGTGCAATGTATCTATTATTTATTGACAATAATAATTTTTAAAAAAGCATTTGATTCAATAGAGTAAAATGTTTTATTATAGTCTCTGTCCCCAAGTGTCTCCCCATAAGTGTTTCCTGCACAAAAAAGAGTCCTTGAAAAACACAAGAGACAACATTGTACAATGACGCTCTGATCACAATAACAAGGAAAGCATACACTGTAGAGCCTCTTGGATAAGATCCAAAAATTCAAAAGAATTTGGCCTTATCATCTATACAGGAAAAACAAAGTATATGAAAAATATTTGTTGGAACAGGCAGTTTAATACACAATTGAGCTATCAATTGGTAAAGACATTTTGAAAAGCAATCTGAAATAATGTCCCAAAAGTAAATAAAACTATGCCACAATATATTAGGTCTATCTCCCAGAGAGAACAAAGGAAAAAAAAAGAAAGAAAAAAAAAGAACCATATATACAAAAATATTCATAGCAACTCTTTTCAGTGTACCAAAAAGCTGGAAATTAGGAAATCTGTATTAGTTGGGAAATAGTTGAACAAATTATGATATATGAATACAATATTAGTGAGCCATAAAAAATAATGAAACGGAAGATTTCAGAGAAACCTGGGAAGGCTCGTATAAACTGATTCAGAATAAAATAAACAGAATTAGGAAGCAATTTATATAGAAGCAACAGTGTAAAGAAAAACAATTTTTTAAAGACTTAAAAATGTTAATCAATAATCATATAATCAATAATAACATGATCAAAAATAATAATCAATTTCAATTCCTGAGTACTAATGATGAAGCATATTGCCTACCTCCTGACAGATTACAGATTCAAGATGTAAAATAAGATAAGAGTTTTTTTTTTTATATATAGCCAACATTTTGGATTTGTTTGGGTTGACTATGCATACTTGTTACAAGGTTTGTCTTTTTTTCAAATTAGAGATTTGTGGGAAGGAGAATAAGATTAGGTATAGGGTTCCCATTCCAAAATGAGAACAGAAGAGAAAGCCAGAAGAAATAAGACAAATAGATGACTTTGAAAATTATATGAATGCATTATATTATACTCAGGTCTTCCTGATTTCAGGACTGGTGCTTTATAGATTGTACCACCTAGCAGCTGCCCCATGTGAAAACATTTTTAACTTTCATTCTTTACTATTTTGTGTTCCACATTTTCTCCCATTTTCCCTAATCCCTCCCCATTGAGAAGACAAGTATGAAAGAAGGCTGCTGATTAACATAAACCACACCTTAAGGATATATAGAGGTAACCAAACACAATTGTACTTTGCATATACTTGAATATTTAGGGATTGTGGGAAATAAAATTCCCACAATAGTATTTGTCTAGAAAATTATCTGCACTGAGTATTAAGCAAAGTTTTGTCAGAAAGGAGAAATACTTGGGGGAGAAAAAAAGGTGACGTGGAAATCCAGTTAAGCATAATGACACTGAACAAATTCAAATCTGGTGGCCCAAAAAGGAATTTTATAGATGTAACAATCTTTAAACCTATAAGACTTGTCCATTTCTCCCAAAAATACCTAAAACTCAAGAATTTTCAGGTAGTGAAAAATAAGTTTTTTCCACAGGATTTACAACAGAATGAGATGAAAAGAATCAAGAGCTCTGAAAGTCTATGAATGGATGAGGCAGTGGAAATTGATAAAAGATGGTTACAAAATTGGGAAATGTGAATGTATTTGTACGTATGTAAATGAGGACACTTTAATTTATTTCTAAAGAAAATAAATTACAGCAAAAAATTTTACCAACTGTCTTAAACACACTACATTGAATACCAGATTAAAACTTCTTTTGCTTTTAAAACTACTCCCATTCCCATGACCAAGTAGGATTTGTACCAGGAATGCAGGGCTGGTTCAATATTAGGAAAACTATTAGCATAATAAATTATATTAATAACCAAATTAATAAAAAACATATGATTATCTCCATAGATGCAGAAAAAGCCTTTGATAAAATCCAACACCCATTCCCATTAAAAACACTGGAGAGTATAGGAATAAATGGGCTTTTCCTTAAAATGATTAGTAGTATCTACTTAAAACCTTCAGCAAGCATCATATGTAATGGAGTTAAACTAGAACCATTGCCAATAAGATCAGGAATGAAACAAGGCTGTCTACTGTCACCATTATTATTTAATATTGTCTTAGAAATGTTAGCTTTGGCAGTAAGAGAAGAAAAAGAGATTAAAGGAATTAGAGTAGGTAATGAGGAAACCAAACTATCACTCTTTGCAGATGACATGATGATATACGTTGAGAACCCTAAAGACTCAACTAAAAAACTACTAGAAACAATTCACAACTTTAGCAAAGTTGCAGGATACAAAATAAACCCCCATAAATCACCAGCATTTTTATATATCACCAATAAAGTTCAGCAGGAAGAGATACAAAAAGAAATTTCATTCAAAATAATTGTTGATAGTATAAAATATTTGGGAATTTATCTGCCAAGGGAAAGTCAGGAACTATATGAACTAAACTACAAAACACTCTCCACACAAATAAAATCAGACCTAGTCAATTGGAAAAACTTAAAATGCTCATGGGTAGGCGGAGCGAATATAATAAAAATGACAATAATACCCAAACTAATTTACTTATTTAGTGCCATACCAATCAAACTCCCAAGAAATTATCTTACAGATCTAGAAAAAACAGTAGCAAAATTCATTTGGAAGAACAAAAGGTCAAGAGTTTCAAGAGAATTAATGAAAAAAAAAGGCTGATGATGGTGGACTTGCTGTACCGGATCTAAAATTATATTACAAAGCAGCGGTCATCAAAACCATTTGGTACTGGCTAAGAAATAGAGTAGTCAATCAGTGGAATAGGATAGAATCACAAGACAAACTAGGCAATAACTATAGCAATTTAGTCTTTGATAAACCCAAAGACCCCAGCTTCTGGGATAAGTACTCACTATGACAAAAACTGCTGGGAAAATTGGAAACTAGTGTGGAAGAAATTAGGGCTTGACCCACATCTAACACCACATACCAAGATAAGATCTAAATGGGTTCATGATCTGGATATAAAGAGTGATATTACAAGTAATTTAGAGGAAGGTAAATATAGTTTACCTCTCAGACCTATGGAGATGGAATAAATTTATATCCAAAGAAGAACTGGAACACTTAATTGAAAACCAGATAGATAACTTTGACTATATTAAGTTAAAAAGTTTTTGTACAAACAAAACCAATGCAGTCAAGATTAGGAGGAAAGCAATAAATTGGGAAATCATCTTTACATTTAAGGGTTCTGATAAAGGTCTCATCTCTAAAATATATAGAGAATTGTCTCATATTTATAAAAATTCAAACCATTCTCCAATCGATAAATGGTCAAAGGATATGAACAGACAATTTTCAGAGGATGAAATTAAAACTATTTGTAGTCATATGAAAAGGTGCTCCAAATCACTATTGATCAGAGAAATGCAAATCAAGACAACCTTGAGGTACCCCTACACACCTGTCAGATTGGCTAAAATGACAGGAAAAATTAATGATGAATGTTGGAGGGGATGTGGGAAGGCTGGGACACTGATGCCTTGGTAGAACTGTGAACGGATCCAACCATTCTGGAGAGCAATTCGGAACTATGCTCAGAAAGTTATCAAACTGTGCAGACCCTTTGACCCAGCAATGTTTCTATTGGACTTATATCCCAAAGAGATCTTAAAGGAAGGAAAGGGCCCCACATGTGCAAGAATGTTTGTGGCAGCCCTTTTTGTAGTGGCTAGAAACTGGAAATTGAATAGATGCCCTTCAATTGGAGAATGGCTGAATAAATTATGGTATATGAATATTATGGAATATTATTGTTCTGTAAGAAATGACCAGCAAGATGATTTCAGAGAGGCCTGGAGAGACTTCCATGAACTGATGCTGAGTGAAATGAGCAGAACCAGGAGATCATTATACACGGCAACAACAATACTATATGACGATCAATTCTGATAGACATGGCTCTCTTCAACAATGAAATGTTTCAAACCAGTTTCAATTGTTCAGTGAAGGAAGCCATATACTCCCAGAGAAAGGGATGTGAAATGTGGACTACAACATAACATTCTCATACCCTTGATTGCTGTTTGCTTACATTGTGTTTCCTTTATCTGATATGTCTTGTGTGTAGATATGATTTTTCTTGCACAACAATAAGTTTGGAAATATGTATACATATATTCGATTTGCCAAATATTTTAACATAATTAATACGTAGTGGATATCCTGCCATGTAGGGGAGGGGTGGGGAGTTGGGGGGAAAAATCTGTAACAGAAAGCTATGTAAGGGTTAATGTTGAAAAATTATCCATACATGTTTTGCAAATAAAATAAAATTAAAAAAAAAAAAACTACTCCCATTCAACTAAATAAATCAGTAACAAGGCAGACAATTTGCAGAGGCCCAGCAATCTCTAGTTAACTGATGTGTAGCAGGTTTATGTTTGAGGAATGTTATGGGTGGAACTTTTTACAAGATATCAATGCTGATTTGAGACACACCCATATTAGTACTACCAATTAAATTAATACAGTTGGCCTATTAAGGAAGAAACTATTAGGAAACTATTAGAACTCTATGCTCAAAAAGTTATGAAACTGTGCATCCCTTTGGCCCAGCAGTGTTTCTATTGGGCCTATATCCCAAAGAGATTTTAAAGGAGGAAAAGGGACCCACATGTGCAAAAATGTTTGTGGCAGCCCTTTTTATAGTAGCAAGAAACTGGAAATTGAAAGGATGCCCATCAATTGGAGAGTGGCTGAATAAATTATAGTATATGAATGTTATGGAATATTATTGTTCTGTAAGAAATGACCAACAGGATGCTTTCAGAGAGGCCTAGAGAGACTTGCATGAGCTGATGCTGAGTGAAATCAGCAGAACCAGGAGAACATTATACACAGCAACAAGACTATGTGATGATCAATTCTGATGGACATGGTTCTTTCTCTTCAATAATGATGTGATTCAAACCAGTTCCTATTGTTCAGTGATGAAGATAGTCATATACATCCAGAGAGAGGCCTGAGGGAACTGAGTGTGGACCACAACACAGCATTTTAATGCTTTCTGTGAATATTTCCCTGCATTTTGTTTTCCTTCTTAGGTTGTTTTTTTCTTCTCTTTCTAGATCCGATGTTTCTTGTGCAGTAAGATAACTGTATAGATATGTATACATATATTGGATTTGTCATATAATTTATCATATTTAGCATGTATTAGATTACCTGTCATCTAGGGGTGGGGAGTGGGGGGAAAAGGGGGAAAAGCTTGGAACCAAAAAAAAAAAAAAAAAAAAAAAAATTTTGCAAAGGTCAATGTAGAAAAATCACTCATGTTTTGTAAATAAAAAGCTTTTAATTAAAAAAAAAGTAAACTATTAGAACTAAAGGAAAAACTTGTTTTTAAAGATTTTGAAGCTCACTTCAAACCTCTTATAATTTAAGGATACATGTATATGAATAAAAAGATGAGACTAAGTGTATGTTTAAATAAGTTTCATTACTTTACTGTCATTTCTTATAGCAGTAGGCAATTTTTAAAAATGCATCAAGCCAGACTGAAAAAAAATTGTGAAAGATACCATAATGAAACTTGGGTCCAAAATGAATTGGCCATGGTCATATGGACTTAAACAGCAGAACTGGAATTTGAACCCAGATTCTTTGACTCCAACTTCAGTGTTCCTTTTAGTATTTCATACTACTTGCTTAGGGAAACAAAGTAACATGTTCAGAAAACCAAATGCCTTTTAACCCTTTGAAAAACTACTTTCATATATATACTATCCTGAGAATTTTAATGGGACTTAAAAACTATTTAAAATGTAGTAATCTTCAAGTGTTCTTGTCACTTGTCCTAACTCTCTAACACTACATAGTACTTTACAGTATACAGGGTATTTTCACATATAGTGAAAATTATTTAATTCACCTAGGCAGAAGACCAGGTAGTAGTACTACTAATTATTTATTTAAAACAGAAACAGCAAGAAAATGGAGTTGCAAGATTTAACTGACTTGCCCAAGGCTACTCAGCTATCTCTTAATTTTAAATGAATTGTCACTAAAATACAGAAAAACAGAAAAGGGACATCACACACATTATATTCTTTATCCAGACAATAATTTATGAGAATTGAAATTGTTCAAATACTTTTTCTTACAAAAGAACAAATCTCTGAGCAAGGTTGATTTCATTAATTAGGAAAATTCCTTGAGATTATCAAGAAAAACCAAGTCAATGTGGCATCACACTTTTCCAAGTGAAAATAACAAGACCAGTAACATTTTTGTCAACATTTGGCAATGACAAGAGAATGTTAGATCATTCCCGAAATATAACTTATGGGAAGAATCCCTGACAGAATCTTACTGATATAGGGAATAAGAGAATATAAGCTCTCTAAAAGCAGAGAATTTTTTTTTTTTACAAAGACTTTTTTGTGCTGGTAAGCTTGCCTAGCAGAGCACCCTGCATATAATAGGCTCTTTAAAAATGCTGAACTGAAGATTTCAGAATTCCTGAAAACTGAAGTAAATTCCTTTGACATACTTGGTTTGTGTGTTTGCAATACTTCAAAGAACAGCCACAAAAATCAGAGAAAGAAAACATTTTTAAAAATATATAAAAAAGCATTATTTTAAATTTTTAATCACAAATGATCTAAGCAGTATCACATCTTTAAGCAGAGATCACAAAGTAAGGATACCTAGGTTTAATTTCTAGTTCTTATACTTCCTAGGAGTTATGGAACTCCTAGACAAGTCACTTAAAAGTTTCCATCTCAGTTTTCCTCATCTGAAGTATTTTTATCTATATCACAACCTACTTTTATAGGTTGCCATAAAAGAAATTATGTTATATGCTCTAAGACTCATGATTAAATAATCATTTTCATGACATACTGAAAGCAACATCTATAAAAACAGAATTAATAGCCAAAAGTAGTTTCCTTCCAAAAAGGAACATGAGCAGAAACAGTCTGGAGAATTTATTAAATTTTTCTCATTTAGGCCAGACAGATTTCTCGTGGTGAGTTCAAATCCAGTCTTAGACAAGTACTTACTAGCTGTGTGATCCTGGACAAGTCACTTTAACCCTGTTAGACTTAGTTCCTCTTCTGTAAAATGAGTTGGAGAGGGAAATAGCAAAGCACTTCAGTATGTTTGCTAAGAAAATTCCCAATGACCCCCAATGGGGTCATGAAGAGTCAGACATGACTGAAAAACTCAAAAACAATAATACACGCAAAGCACTACGTTATGTTTTAGAGATCTATAAAAAAAAAAAAAGAAGACAAACTGCCATCAAGGATCCTACAATCTAGTCTGGCTGGGGGAAGAAGGTAAATAGATAAACAAATATGATACCAGAGGGAAATGCAAAGGAAAGATGTAGGCAAACTTCAAGGAGAAATTTGGGGAGGGAAAAGATTATTTTCACCCCAGAGTGAATATTTAAGTCGATAGTATATCAAAAAGCATTTATTAAGAAACTAAGAGGTGCACAGCACTGAATAGGCATTAGTGATTCAAAGATAAAACAAAATACTCTCTTGCTATCCTTAAGGACCTTATAGTCTATCAGGAGAAACAAAATACACAAGTCGATATAAATACATGGTAATTTCTGGGTGGGGGAGAAGGCACTAGTAGCAAGGGAGAATCAGTAAAGGCCACAAGTAAAAGACAGTGTTTGAGCTGAACTTTGAAGCAAGCCAGAGATTCTATGAGGCAGAAGATGAAGAAAAGCATTCCATGCACAGGGAAGCCTTTGAAATGGCAAAGAAGGGAGAGGGAACACTGTGTACAAAGGACAATAAGTAGGCCAGTTTGAATTAACCATAGAGTATGTGAAGGAAAGTAAGTGTAATAAATACAGAAAAGGTGGGCTAGAGTCAGATTGTTATGATCTTTAAATATCAAATAAAAGAGTTTTCATTTTATCTTAGAGGCAATAGGGAGCCACTGGAGTTTTATGAGCAGAGGAGTAACATGGTAAGGCCTATGCTTTAGAAATATCACCCATGTAAATATTAAGATTGGATTGGAGATGAAGACAATTAGGAGGCAACAGGTAAGGGGCTGAACTAGATTGGAAGCTACATGAGTGAAGGTGTGACATAGAAATATTGTGGAAATTAAATAAAAAAGGACTGGCAAAATATAGTTTTTATATTTTAATATTATATTTATATTATAACATATTAGCTTATATATAATTTATACATTTCTAAATTACATGTTACATATAATTTATGTATTACATACATATATTTTTATATAATTATATATGTAAATATATAAGGACCACGCCTAAGTGTGAAGGGGCAGGTTGATTCTGAGAACCCCCACAGCTGTGAATCATAACACACTTGAAGGAATTGCAAATCAGCCTTTGCTAATGCAGATGTTGCTTGTGAATTGGGAATGAAATATATTGGAGGCAAGAGGGAAGAGGAGAGAGGCCAGAGAATGCAACTGCCTCTCAGTCTCCTTGTATTATTATCATTCTCTCACATGAAGGGATCTGTTCTGCTGGTCAGAATTAGATCCCTAGCAGCCACTAGCAGGTGGCTCCTGTAACACATATGATTATATGTTAATTTATATTATATTTTATAATATATTTATATTGTATAACTTATAAAAGTTACTTCCTTTTCAGTCCATCCAATGAGAAGACTTTTGCTATTTAACCAAATTCACTATTTGCGGCTCACCAGGCCAAGCATAATGCTGGGGAGAGCTGAGAGGCTCTATGTCTGTTCAGCTGGAGTACTTGGACCTCTCCTTGCAACGACCGAATAAATGCTTCCTCTTTGGGTTAAGGGGTCTAGCCCCAGTCCCACACAAGATAAATCTCCAACTTTTAAGTCCTAAATCTAACGGGCTACATGTTGGACATCAAAAAAAAAAAAAAAGAATCACGTTCAATACAGGAAAATTTTTGAAGACCAAAATGATATCATTATGTTAGAGTCAAATTACTGTAAATACATGTAAACATAAATACTCTCCTACCTCTCTCCTTGCCAAAGGGAAGTTTAAATGGGTTCCAACCAATCAAGGAAGCAAATAAAAACCTTTGAATTTTTTTTTCATGGATCCTCTGAAGAGACAGGGAACTTAGGTTATACATACTCTTATAGGAACCAAAATCCAAAACCTATTTAAAAAACAGACTTAAACTTCAAGGTTTGTTCCAGATAGAATTGAGTCACAACCAATCCATTCAACATACAAACCCTCTGGGTGGAATCAGTTAAGAATAATATGTCCAGCATAATCTTGAGTTTTTTTTTCTCCATTTCTAGAAAATAAAAGTTATCAGGATTCCCAAATAGAAAATCTTTCCTAATCCAAAAGTTCTTCAAGCAAGAATAAAAGTATGAACAAAACAACAAATTGTCTCAGCTTTTTTTAAGTTCACTATACTTCACAATAGATGTTTTGTACAAAAGGTTTTCTGCATTATTATGAGAAATATTCAGCTTCCTCAAGTTTCCAGGTGGTCTTCAAGATATTTTGCTGGAAAATATACTGAAAGTAATATAGATGAAGATGTTGGTAATTCTTTGTCTTCTACTGTAACAAAGAAGAAGGGGCTTAATTTAAAGTCACAAATTAACCAAGATAAGCATGCATACCTCTCTGGAATGTAAAAAGTAATTACCCTTCTTCCCCCTCTCTACCAACCATTCTTCCTTCCAACAAATACTGCTTTTATACACATTAATAATGAACAAATTAACTATTTTGGTCTGAGCACCACAAAGTTTTCAAGACACCTAAAAATGTTATAAGAGATATACTGGCATTCTAAATAGTTTTGGATATTCAAGGTCAAAAAAAGTAACCCCTTTGCATGTAAAAAAGTCAGGAAAATCAGAGATCAAATGCAGTCTCGATTCCCAGCTGTGTGACTCTTGTCAAATCACTTAACCTTATTTGCCCCAATTTCCTCACCTATAAATTGTGCTAGATAGAAAAGGAAATTTTAAAGCCACTCCAGCATCTTTGCCAGGAAAATACTAAATGGGGTCACAAAGAGTTAATGCATGACTGAGAAACAACTGAGCAACTGTGAAGGAAAAGTCTTTCCAAAACATATCCAATGCAAAAGCAACAAATTCAGCAGGGCTCTGTGACACTTATCCTGGAGAACTAAGGACTGCAGTTCTAGTATTGTAACTATTTACAACTTATGGGACCAGATCTTGGAACACCCAAGGAATCTTTTCTTTAAATAGTGTTTGCTTTAAAAACAAACAAACAAAAAAAAAATACTGGGACTTGTTAACTGGGCTTGAAGGATTGTAAAATAATAGCTTATGCTATGGCTGTGTTGTTTAATGGAAAAGCACTAGATGTGGAGTTACAAAAGTAATCTATCCACTGCACAAGTAGCTGCCCTTCCTCCTTAAGTATTACCACATCAAGTATCCCAAATTTCCTTTAAGTTTCAGCTAAGATGTGGGAAAACTAACACTAATGCTGTGAGTTGTGAACTAATCCAGTCATTCTGGAGGACAATTTGAAACTGTCCAAAGAGCTAGAAAACTGCACACTCTGATCCAGCAGTCACTACTGGGTCTGTATCCTAAAGAGATCATAAAAAACAGAAAAGGACTCATATGTGCAAAAATGTTTATGGTAGCTCTTTTTATGGTGGCAAGGAATTGAAAATTGAACAGATGCCCATCAATCGGGGCAAAATAAATTGTGGTATTTGAATGTAATGGAATATTATTTTTCTATAAGAAATGAGGATGAGGCTGATTTTAGAAAAGCCTGAAAAGACTGACATGAACTGATGCTAAATAAAGTGAGCAAAACTAAAAGAAGATTGTGTGATGATCAACTATAACAGACCTAGCTCTTCTTGGCAATGTGGTGATCCAAGACAATTCCAATATACTTAGGATGGAAAATGCCATCCACATCCAGAAAGAGAACTATGGAGACTAAATGTGGATTAAAATATACTATTTTTACCTTTTTTAAAATTTTTGTTTTTTTCTTCCTTTTTCCTATCCCTTGTTTTAATTTTTCTTTTACACCATGACTAATATGGAAATATGTTAAAAAAAAAAAAAAGATTATACGTGTATAACCTATCTGTCCTGGAGAGGGAGAAAAAATTTGGAACTCAAAATCTTACAAAAACAAATGTTGAAAATTATCTATACAGGTAAGTTGGAGAAAAGAAAATACTAGTAAGTGGGGGGAAAAAGGCCCAGATAAAAAGTCAACCTTGTACAGGAAGCCTTTCTGGATCCATCTTATTTTTAGTGCCATCCCTCTGTAGATTATCTCTAATTTAACTTGCAAACAGTTTCTCTTCATATATTTGTTTGTATGTTGTCTTTCCTATTTGATTGTGAGCTTTTTGCCAGCAGGAACCTTTTTTTTTTGGGGGGGGGGAAGAGAAGGGGACTGAGTACTGTATGCTCAGTACTTAACACAAGAAACTAAAAATGTAACTAATATCCTGGTATTAGAGGGTTTTTTGTCCATTTGAAACAAAAGCTAGTAATAACTTATGTAAAGAATCTTTCATTATTATTCTTTCTATGCATGCCTATTTTAAATACAGGATATTCAGTCTTTCTTCTCTTTCTATTTTGCTTACCTTATGATTTAACTATATGAATTAGAACTTGATTTATTAAATGTCTCCATTTCTTCCAGGCAGAGCATCTAATTTATCCTGTTAAATAGAAGGCCCTTTATAATCCCATCAGTAAAACTCTTCCCCAAGGAGAGGGAGGTTTGGATTAAGTTGGTTTGTGAAAATATAACTTTTTCTCCTTCTCTTCCAATCTTGTGGGATTTTTTTAAATTGATGTTTTATTATAACATTAAAAACATGTATACATATATTGGATTGCTTGCCATCTGGGGGGGGGGGCAGCCAAGGAAGGAAAAATTTGAACACAGGGTAAATGTTGAAAAATTATCCTTGCATATATTTTGAAAATGAAAAGCTTCAATAAAAAAATATATTTATAGATTACTCTTACTTCAATGAGGTGGCTTTTTTTAAATAGTGAAACAGTTAGGTAAAATGAATAATGTGTACCTGAAGGTGTACATGACATTTCTCATATCTATAGCATCGCCCTTTCTATTTAAAAAAAAACAAAAACAAAAAAAAACAAACCTAACACAAATTTATTTTCTATTCCTTCAACCCTCACTCAATGGGGGGGGGGGGGTAAGGGAACAACAATTTTTCACTTGGTCTAGAAATTCTAATGTGGAAACTCCAGTAAGGCCTCTGTTAGTTATTATATCCTGCTGTCAGAACCAAGATGTAGTCTAATGCATGTTACAAGAAACACTTGAATCCAGGTCCTCTTGACTCCAAGGGCAGTCTGCTAATATTCAGTGTGATATACTACTGCTTTTGTAAAAGATTAAGGGCAAAAAATTTCCCCAACTGGTTCAATATCAGGAAAATTATCAGCATGATTGATCATATCAATAACAAAACTAGAAGAAATCATATAAAGCATTTCACAAAATACAACAGCCATTCTTAATGCACCAAAAAAACATACTAGACAACATAGGAATAAATGAAATTTTCCTTAAAATGATAAGTAACATCTATCTAAAACCATCAGAAAGCATTATATATATATATACACATATAGGGATAAGCTAGAAGTATTTCCAATAAGCTTAGAGGTGAAACAAGGATGCTTACTATCACCACTATTATTCAATATTGTACCAGAAACAGAAATAAAGCTAACATTTATTAGCAATAAGAGAAGAAAAATAAATCAAAGGAATTAAGAATAGGAATTGAAGAAACAAAACTATGATGATATAAAGTTATATTTAGAGAATCCTAGAGAATCAACTAAAAACTATTAGAAACAATTAACTTTAGCAAAGTTGCAGGATATAAAATAAACCCACACAAATCATCAGCATTTCTATATATTATCAACAAAGCCTACCAGCAAGAGATAGAAAGAGAAATCCCATTTAAAATAACTATAGAAAATATAAAATATTTGGGCATATACCCGCCAAGACAAAGCCAGGAACTATATAAAAACAATCACAAGACACTTTTCACACAAATAAAATGAGAACTAAACAATTGAAAAAATATCAATTGCTCATAGGTGGGCTGAATTAATAAAAATGACAATTCTACCTAAATTAATTTACTTATTAGTGCAATATTCATTGAACTGCCAAAAAATTGTTTTACAGTTAAATAACCAAACTAACCTGGAAGAACAAAAGGTCAAGAATATCAAGAGAATAATGAAAAAAAAAAAAGGCAAAGGAAGGTAGCCTAGCTAAATACTATTATTACAAAGCAGCAGTTCGCAAAATCATTTGATATTGGTGGATCAGTGGAACAGGTTAAGTACACAAGATACAATCTTGTATCCTGTTTCAAATAGTAAACTACTGTTTGATAAACCCAGAGACTTCAGCTTCTGGAGTAAGAATTCATTATTTAATAAAAATTGCTGAGAAGACTAGTATGGCAGAAACTAAACATAGAACATCTCACACCTTATACCAAGAAAATGTTGAAATGGGTTCATAATTTAGACATAAAAGGTGATACTATAAGTAAATCAGGAAAGTAAGGAATAGTCTGTCAGATTTTTGGAGAAGGGAAGAATTTTTGATCAAAGAACTAAAGGAACATTATGAAATGCAAAATAGATATAGTCATATGAAAAAATGCCCTAAAACATTACTGAGTAGAGAAACACAAATTAAAACAACTCTGAGGTACCATTTTATACTTCTCCGATTGGCCAAGATGGCACTAAAAGATAATGATGAATGTTGGAAGGGATGGGGGAAAATTGGGACATTCATACATTATTGATGTAGTTGTGAAATGATCTAACCACTCTGAAGGTAATTTGGAACTATGACCAAAGAGTTATAAAACTGTGCATTACTCTTTGATTCAAAGGTGCCACTACTGAGTCTGTATCCTACAGAAATCATAAGAGGGAAAAGGACCCACATGCACACAAATGTCTAGAATAGCTTTTTGTGGTGGCAAATAATTGGAAAATGAGTAGATGCCACTCAACTGGAGAATGATTGAATAAATTATGGTAAGTGAAAGTAATGGAATAATATTTTTCTATAAAAATGATAAACAGGCTCATTTTAGAAAGGCCCAGAAAGATCTGCATGAACTGGTGCTGATGAAAACAAGCCAAACCAGGAAAATATTTTATGTAGTAACAAGACTGTATGATGATCTACTAGGATAGATCTAGTTCTTCTCAGCAGTTAAGTGATCCAAGACAATCTCAATAAATTTTTGGATGGAAAATGTCACCCTCATCCAGAGAGAACTATGGAAATTGAATGTAAAACACATACTATGTTCTTTTTTTTTCTCCTTCTCTTCTTTTTCTTATTTTTTTCCCTTTTATTCTGATTTTTCTCTCCCAACATGATTCATATGGAAATACGTAAAAAATGAATGTACACGTATAACCAAAAAGGCAAAACTTTGTTTTATATCTGAGGGAAATAAAATTGGGAGGGAAAAAAAAAAGAAATGATGAGCAGACTGATTTTAGAAAAGTCTGGAAAGACTTACATGAACTGATGATGAGTGAAGTTGATAGAACCAGGAAAACATTGTACACAGGAGCTGCAAGATTATATGATGATCAACTATTTTTAGACTCAGCAGTGTAGTGATCCAAAGCAATTCTGATAGACTTGGGATGGAAAATATCATCTCCATCGAGAGAGAGAACTATGGAGACTGAATGCTAATCAAAGCATACTATTTTTACCCTTTTTTGTCTGTTTCCTTTTTCTTTCTCATGTTTTTTTCCCTTTTAATCTGATTTTTCTACATGGAAATATGTTTAAAATGATTGTGCATGCATCACCTATATCAGATTGCTTGCTGATTTGGAGGGAGGAGTAAAGAAAGGAGGGAGAAAAAATTTGGAACAAAATCTTACAAAAATGAATGCTGATTTGGTTTTTGATAAACCCAAAGACCCCAGCTTTTGGGATAAGTATTCACTATTTGACAAAAACTGCTGGGAAAACTGGAAACTAGTGTGGAAGAAATTAGGGCTTGACCCACATCTAACACCACATACCAAGATAAGATCTAAATGGGTTCATGATCTGGATATAAAGAGTGATACTATAAGTAAATTAGAGGAATGTAATATAGTTTACCTCTCAGACCTATGGAGATGGAATAAATTTATGTCCAAAGAAGAACTGGAACTCTTAATTGAAAACCAGATAGATAACTTATTATTATTAACTATATTAAGTTAAAAGGTTTTTGTACAAACAAAATCAATGCAGACAAGATTAGGAGGGAAGCAATAAATTGGGAAATCATCTTTACATTTAAGGGTTCTGATAAAGGTCTCATCTCTAAAATATATAGAGAATTGTCTCATATTTATAAAAATTCAAGCCATTCTCCAATCAATAAATGGTCAAAGGATATGAACAGACAATTTTCAGAGGATGAAATTAAAACTATTTAGTCATATGAAAAGGTGCTCCAAATCACTATTGATCAGAGAAATGCAAATCAAGACAACCCTGAGGTACCACTTCACACCTGTCAGATTGACTAAAATGACAGGAAAAGTTAATGATGAATGTTGGAGGGGATGTGGGAGGGCTGGGACACTGATGCATTGTTGGTGGAGCTGTGAACGGATACAGCCATTCTGGAGAACAATCTGGAGCTATGCTCAAAAAGTTATCAAACTGTGCATACCCTTTGACCCAGCAGCATTTCTATTGGGCTTATATCCCAAAGAAATCATAAAGGAAGGAAAAGGCCCCACATGTGCAAGAATGTTTGTGGCAGCCCTTTTTGTAGTGGCTAGAAACTGGAAATTGAATAGATGCCCTTCAATTGGAGAATGGCTGAATAAATTATGGTATATGAATATTATGGAATATTATTGTTCTGTAAGAAATGACCAGCAAGATGATTTCAGAGAGGCCTGGAGAGACTTCCATGAACTGATGCTGAGTGAAATGAGCAGAACCAGGAGATCATTATACACGGCAACAACAGTACTATATGACGATCAATTCTGATGGACATGACTCTCTTCAACAATGAAATGTTTCAAACCACCTCCAATTGTTCACTGAAGAAAGCCATATACACCCAGAGAGAGGGATGTGAAATGTGGACCACAACATAACATTCTCATACTTCTTGATTGATGTTTGCTTACATTGTGTTTTCTTTATCTGATATATCGTTTGTGTAGATAAGATTTTTCTTGCACAACAATAAGTTTGGAAATATGTATACATATATTCGATCTGCCAATATTTTAACATAATTAACATGTAGTGGATATCCTGCCATCTAGTGGAGGGGTGGGGAGTTGGGGGGAAAAATTTGTAACGGAAAGCTATGTAAGGGTTATTGTTGAAGAATTACCCACACATATGTTATGCAAATAAAATTAAAAAAAAATAAAAAAATAAAAAAAAGAAGAGCCAGGAAAACAAAATACACAATAACTACAACAATGTTAGTAGAAAAAACCACCACCACAAAACAATCAAAAATAAATGTTGCAAAATTACAAAGAACAGGCTGGGTAACCTCAAAGAAGAGAGTAGAGAAGACATGTAATCTTACTTCTTTGCAGAGATGGAAGTAAATGAGTATAAAATGTTGTATATAACATTAAAAAAAAAAAGATTTAGAAAGAGACATACATTTTTGAACATGACAAATGTGGAATTTATTTTGCTTGAGTAATATGTATTTATTACAAGGGTTTTGTTTTTCTTTCCTTGTTTTTCCAGCAATGGGAATAAAAAAAAATAAATTTTAAATCACTGAAAAAATAAAATTTAATGTAAAAAAAAAATGAAGCTGAAAACTCTCTTTACATGAAATTGGAAAAATAAAATACTACTAAGAAAAAAATTGCCCAAATCTTCAAAAAAGTATTAAACAAAATGGAGGTTTTAAAAAATTAAGTATTATAGGAGACAGTTTCAAAAGAAGTCACTTTTGTTTCACTGTAATGAGAGTGAAGTTGTATTTATTTATCTATCTGTTAAATTTACAGGTGTTCACCTGTCAATCCCAGTAAAATCAGAATTCACAAAATACATATCAAACTACTCATAATTTACCAGTCTGGTTCCTGTAAGCATGATTATAACTCAGATAAGCTTTCTGTTTTCTCATATTCTCATCCCAATACAGAAGGCTAGCATGTTTGATATTTCAAAAAAATGTTTTGTTGATGCATTTTGCCAATTTTGCAAGAAAAAAAAAAAAAAAAAACTACCTTCCCTCAACTAAACTGTCCTTAATGGCAAAGAGCAAAAATCAAGGGAAAATATTTAATACTATTCCTGCATTTAACAATGGATATAGCATTTTAACCTAGTAGATGTCCTACCCCATGCAGTGAGAGAGGAAGTACATTTATTCTCTGGAATCTTTGCTGGCTATTCACTTGATGAGTATGATTTCTTTTTAATAATTTTAATTTTATTTACAGTGGTATAATTATATATTGCCTCTTTTAGTTCTTATTTTACTCTATCAAGTCATACAAATCCTAACATTATTTCTCTGAATAAGCAATTTCTTACTGCACATTCTATTACATTCAAAGACCATAGCTATTTTTGGCTTTGCTCTTTTTTTTTTTGCTGAGGCAATTGGGGTTAAGTGACATGACACAGCTAGCAAGTGTTAAGTGTCTGAGACTAGATTTGAACTCAGTTCCTCCTGACTTAAGGGCTGGTACTCTATCCACTGCACCACCTAGCTGCCCCTTGGTTATGCTCTTAACTGAGAAGTACCTGCTTTGTTTCCAGTTCTTTGCCATCACAAAGAAAGTTGCTATGAATATTTTGGTATGTCTTTGTTTTGGTCTTTAATGTTCTTGGGACAGAAATCCAATAGTGGGATCCCTAAGTCAAAAATTATGTATAATTTATGTACCTTACATTAAATTTACAAACTGTACTGGAAATATACCCAAAAGGCTATAAAACTATGCATACCCTTTGATCTAGCAATACCACTACTAGGTTTATATCCCAAAGAGCTCATAAAAAAGAAGGATCATATGTATAAATATTTGTAGCACCTTTTTGTGGTGGCAAAGAATTAGAAACTGAATGGATGTCCATCAACAGGGGAATGGCTGAATAAGATATGGTATATGAATGTAATGGAAATGATGGGCAGCCTTATTTCAGAAATACCTGGAAAGATTTGCATGAATTGATGCTGAATAAAATGAGCAGAATCAAAACACTGTACACAGTAACAAGACTGTGTAATGATCAACTATGATAAAACTTTTCTCAGCAATGTGATGATCCAAGATAATTCCAAAAAACTTTGAAATGGAAGATGCCAATTTGGAACTATGCTCAAAAAATTATCAAACTGTGCATACCCTTTGACCCAGCAGCATTTCTATTGGGCTTATATCCCAAAGAAATCATATGTGCAAGAATGTTTGTGGCAGCCCTTTTTGTAGTGGCTAGAAACTGGAAACTGAATGGATGCCCATCAATTGGAGAATGGCTGAATAAATTATGGTATATGAATGTTATGGAATATTATTGCTTTGTAAGAAACGACTAGCAGGACGATTTCAGAGAGGCCTGGAGAGACTTGCATGAACTGATGCCGAGTGAAACAAACAGAACCAGGAGATCATTATACACAGCAACAACAATACTATATGACGATCAATCCTGATGGACATAGCTCTCTTCAACAATGAAATGTTTCAAACCACTTCCAATTGTTCAGTGAAGAAAGCCATATACACCCAGAGAGAGGGATGTGAAATGTGGACCACAACGTAACATTTTCATGCTCTCTATTGATGTTTGCTTGCATTGTGTTTCCTTTATTTGATATGTCTTTCTTGTAGATACGATTTTTCTTGCACAACAATGATAAGTGTGGAAATACGTATCCATATATTCAATTTGTCAAGTATTTTAACATAATTAACATGTAGTGGATATCCTGCCATCTAGGGGAGGGGTGAGGAGTAGGGGGGAAAAATTTGTAACAAAAAGCTTTGTAAGGGTTAATGTTGAAGAATTACCCATACATGTTTTGCAAATAAAAAATAAATTAAAATAAATAAATAAATGGAAAATGCCATCTCTATCCAGAAAAAGAGAGAACCATGGAGACTGAATGTGGTTCAAAAAAATACTATTTTCACCTTTTTTCCTCCTTTTGTTTTTTCTTTCTCATGGTTTTTTCCCTTCTGGTCTGATTTTTCTTTAATATGACAAATATAGAAATATATTTAAAAGAACTGCACATATTTAACCTAGACCAGATTGCTTGCTGCCTTGGGAAGAGGGGAGATAAGGGAGAGAAGGAGAGAGATTTGCAATTTATAATCTTACAAAAATGAATACTGAAAACTACCTTTACATGTATTTGGAAAAATAAAATACTATTAAAAGTAAAAAACTATCTTTACATGTATTTGAAAAAATAAAATACTACTGAGGAAAAAGATGATAAATAGGCAGATTTCAGAAAAACCTGGAAAGACTTATGTAAACTGATTGAAAGTAAAGTGAGCAGAACCAAGAACTTTGTACAAAATAACAACAATACTGTATAACAAAGAATTGTGAATGACTTAGCCATACAATGATCTAAGACAATTCCAAGGAACTCATGATGGATAATACTGACCATATCCAAAGAAAAAACTATTTGAGTCTGAATGCAGACTGAACCGCGCTTATTTCACTTTTTTCTTTTTCATGGTTTTTCCTTTTGTTAAGTCTTCTTTCACAACATGACTTAGGTGAAAAAATGTTTAATATGATGTTTAGCCTATATCAATATGTTTAATCTATATCAGATTGCTTACTGTTTGGGGTAAGAGGCAGAAAGGAACAGAAGAAAATGTAAATTGCAAAATCTTACAAAAATCAATGTTGAAAATCATCTTTATATGTAATTGAAAAAATATAATACTATTAAGTAAAAAAAAAATCTAAATTGTGTCTAGAATGATTGGACTAAGTCACAGCTTCAACAGAGCATTTAGTATTTCTGTCCTCCGACAATCCTTCCAACATTGATAATTTTTTAAAAATAGGAATTCTAAATATGATACTTATGTAAGAAGTTGGAAAATATTTTCTTAATAGCTAAAGACTAAGAAATTGTATAGGGTGAACTATCAAGTTTGAGTGTAGAAGAGCCAATGCCTTGAATGAGAGGATTAGAAATCAAAATGACTTTGGTAAAAATGGAGGAATTACAAAAGAATGATGCTAAAATATAAGAAAAATGCACAGTGATACATTTGAACAAGGAAAAATGTTTTGAAAATATAAAATGAGAACTGAATACCTATAACACTAGGCAAGAGACAAATTTCATAATGGACACATGCCTATACTATTAAACCCCAGAGACTTTCTATTGTCCTAGAGTCAATTATAAATCCTCTGGTTACTTTTTCTCAAAGTCCTAGACAATGTGGACCTTATCTTCCCTATTTCATTAAACTTCATTCCTCCTACTGTGCTCTATGATCCAGTCAAACCAGCTTTCTATCTATTCCAGGACATTTCATCTCCTGCCTCCATGCCTTTGCATCTGACAACCATACTCCCTCCCCTTCTCCTTTCTTGGAATGCATTCCCAACCTCCTTTACTTTTGCCCTGTCTCTTTCTTTAGGATGCTGCTTAAGGATCATTTTCTGCATGATGCCTTTCCTGATCTTACCTCTTAAATGCTATTATTCTCCCTTTTAAACTACATTGCACACTATATTTTGTATTTCTAGCAACTTTTTATATTTATGCTGCATGCATTTTTATATGTACTTTTATAATATGAGCTCTCTGTAAATATGGGTTGTTTTATTCTTTTTTTTTGGGGGGGGGGCAAATCAATGTTAACTGACTTGCCTAGAGTCACAAAGCTAGTAAGTGTCTGAGACTGGATTTGAATCTAGGTCCTCATGACCACAGAGCCTATACTTTACCCACTGTGCCACCAGCTGAACCTGGATTTCTTTCATTTTTATCTGCAACACCAAACATGAAATAGATACTTAATACTGCTAACTGAATGACAAAGTCAGAAGAATCTAGGTTAAAAAGAAAGTATGACAAAAGTATGATTAAGATTCTTCTCATGTTTTCAATTATCTGTGAAAATGAGGTATTAGATGCATGCAGACTTTGGAAATATTTTTTAAAAGCAGTACAATAATAAAATTAAAGAGCTGACCTATAAAGAACATTTAAAAAAAGGTGAAAGAAAGATTTTTTTTTTTTTTTTTGGCAAGACAATTGATGTTAAGTGACTTGCCCGGGGTCACACAGCTAGGAAGTGTTAAGTAACTGAGGTTAGATTTGAACTCAGATCCTTCTGACTCTAGGGTCAGTGCTCTTTCCACAGCACCATCTAGCTGCCCCTAAAGCAAGATTCTTTAGACTACAAAAAACATTTAATAATTGGTTTTCATAATTTGTTGCTGTTTAGTTTAGGGTTTTCTTGGCAAAGATTTGGAGTGGTTTGGTATTTCCCTTTCTAGCTCATTTAAAGAGGGTCACACTGGAGCACACAGCTAGGCTTGAATTCACGAACATCAATCTTCTTGACTCCAGGGCTGGAGCTAGATTCACTATGCCACCTTGCTGACCATAGACTTCACATAACTGATTAGTTATTACATGTCAGTAATTGAATAGTGAACCAAGAGAATTTGATTCTAACTCCATGCCTCTGACTCACTAAGTAATGATGGCTAAGTCATTAGCATCATAGGATTTTATAACTGAAAGGGATATTAAGAGGTTGAAATGAGTTAATTAAATGTCTCTCCTGCCTAGCAAGTGACCTAAGGTCACAGTGACAACAGTTCAAACTAATGTCTTCTGACTCTAAAATTAAGATACTTTCCACTATTTCATGAAGTCTTTGTTTTCATTTTCTCATACTGCACAATGGGGATAATGAAGTTTACTTATATAAGATTGCTAATTTGAATGTGTTATTATACATACATGTGAATATTCAAAAAAAGTTTTAACATAGCCAAATGTTAAAGTATTATTCCCCAACCTTAATGCAGTGATAATATTCTATGTTTATTTTATAGTATTTCCTTCCCAGAGTAATAAATTTTTAAAAAGTTTACTTTGTTTTGAGATTTGTGCACATCAGACTCATAGGTTATCACAAAAATGAAGACTGAGACTCACTAATAATGGAAGATAGTAACAAGTCACACTACCTTACTTCTGCAGATAGAACAAATGATTGACCATGTAGTTACTTCATGAGGTATATTCTTGATAATAACGTACTATTTTGGGAATATGATACAATCTCCTTTCCTGGAAATAGAATCATAGGATGGAAAGTTAAAGGTGACATTAAAGATCATTTTCCAATCTCTTCATTTTATAAAGGAAAAAAAGACAAAGCTTGAGAAAGTTGAATAACTCTCCCCAAATCACCCAAAACTTCTAATTTTAATAGTGTTCTTTTTTTTCTCCCATAATATCAAGGCAGAGAACCATTGTAATTAGGATGATTAAAATACAATTGTACAAAAGGGCAGAAAATGAATTGTAAAATCTAGCTTTATGATTCTTTGAAAGCTTCTGGTAATGGTAGCAAATTTTCCCAACTATAAATTACCAGCAAGACCCCTCTCCCATTCAGCTGTACATGGGGGGAAAGGGGGAAGGGAGAGTCTGAAAAATCAATGCTTTATTGTTCAATTGCTCTTTCTTGGTGATATCCATAAGCATCCAGAGGCACCATTACACAATAATGTTTGATTGTTCCCCTCAAAATGCCCTCCTATGCACAAAAGACACAATCTTAAATCTCTACATACAGCCTAGAGCTTTCACCCTTTAAGTATATTTTTTTATGCCTTCACAAGTTCATTTTGCATTTATGATTCAGTCCTTAAGATTTCTGGGAACAATTTTTTTTTTTCAATTTTCAAGGAAAAGAAGAGAGAAAAAAAGGATAGCATGCTACCATAAGACATTGTAAAGAATGGACTCCAAACTAGGTTTCAATGAAAGCCTTGAGACACTCTCTGGAAAGGTTCAAAGCACAATCAGAGAACATCTGACAAGTATGTTTCCTTCCTGGCCATATATCTAGTAGAGTGGAGACTAAAGAAAACCTGGTGATCTTCCTAAAGAACTGAGCTATAACAAATGCAAGGACAATCCAAAAGCTTCTAGGAAAATAAGCAGGACCAGTCAAAGTGGCACTGCCCAATGCCATGTACTCCTGGACCTCAGTTTCCTCATCTGTAAAAGAAGAGGCTCAAAACCAACATTATATCATGTCTATCTCATTTTAATCAGTTGTGAGTCCGTACACTTAGGACTATGAGTTTTAAAGTTACCGTAATCACAGTGGTTACAAAACACTTTTTTCAAAACAACTCTGCAAGGTAGCTAGAAATATATAGAAAATAATCCCACATACCATTTAGAAGAGCAAACTCAACACTAAGAATTGCTACAAAGGTGGTAGTGTTAGAAATCATAAGTATCTTATAGAGTAGCCTGGTTATTTTAACCAGCTTTTGTCCATATATAGTGGGTGATTATTTGGTTTGGGTGATTATTTGGTTTGGTAAGGAAGCCACTTTATAGCTTAGTTTTAGAAACCATGTTATAGCATTTTAGGATACTTCTTAGCTAATAGTTTATATATAGCTAGGTGCTACACATCTTCAAATTTATCATTTATAATATGGCATAACATTTTCCCTCCAAAAAAACCCCCAAATAGTTGAACCACTACACGTTTTATCCTTTTTTTTTTTTGCCTAACAGAATTGTTCCTTTTCTTAGCTTGCTCAAAAACAAAACAGAACAAAACCCTCGAAGGAACAAAATTACCAACACTGAGCTCTCTGCTAAAAAAAAATAAGGGAAGCAAATTAAGCAATATTCTTCCAACTATCTAAATATACCACTGAAAATGAAGAAATTATTCTGACAGTTTCAAATAAAGCACACTGTGATCTTAAGAGTTCTATCTCTTCTTTTAAAGACTCAAAAGATACACCTACCTTCCCTCCACACATAGACATTTTCCCTTGGGCCATAAACTTGACTTGGTCACAACTAAAGTCAGATACTAGTTACAAAACTGTATTTTCTATATTGATCTCATTCTTATAATTTGATATTTCTTACAATCTGAAAACTTCTAAATAGAGTTCATAATTGTAAATGCAAATTTACAAATTGTGGGATGGTTGGGGCCCTGGTTTTACTAAAGCAAAACAATTTTTGCTTCTAAAGAAGGGAAGAAAGCACTTAAACAAAAGGCATACCAACCATAACACAAGCCTATGTTGAAAATGATTTTCCTCTTGATTCCTTTTTTCTCTTAGAAGGGTTCATGACCCATTGGAAAAGAAACACTGTTTTTCATCATTCATTTTCAACTTATTTTCTTAGTTACAATTTTAAGAAAAAAACATGTTAAATGTCATTGCTACATTTTAGCCCAGAAAAAAAAATGCTACATACATTCATATCACCATAGAAGTGAAAGCTTCTTAAATAACTTATCATTTAATCTTCTACACAATTATTTTAAATAATTAAAAGATAGGTCAGTGAGACATTAATATGTCTCTTTATACAATGTTTCATAAATCTTAAAATACTTGTTACAATAACATTGAAGGAATGAAAGTATTACCTCCATTTAATGAAGGAGGAAACTAGTAGAGAAATTACTAACTTGCCAAAGATCATACTGGCAGTAAATGTAGCAGGGATCTGAACCTGGGTTCTTGACTCCAAGGGAAGCAGGCTTCTTCAACTTCAGGACAGTTCTCTCTACTATAGTTCACCTTATATTTTAAAACAGAAAGGGCATCTCACCTATTTTCTCTTTACTGAATTCAATACTACTTTCACCACTACTAAGCACTGACAGGTAACTATATGGAGAAGTATACCTTTTTTTCTTTTTTTTGTTATTTGCTTAACAGTAATAGGTCTGGGATAGGCCTCTTTTCTCAGGGCTAAATAGTCATTCTACTGAAAAATGCAATTTGTACAGCTACTAAAGAAAACCTTGGTTCCTTTTTACAATTATTCTTAAACTATCAGCATTTATTAAGCACCTGCTGTGTATCAGGACCGTTAGATGGCACAGTGAATAGAATTCTGGTCCTGGAATGAGGAAGATTCATCTTCCTCAGTTCAAATTCGGCCACAGATGCTAGCTGTGTGACCCTGGGCAAGTCACTAACCTTGGTTGCCTCAGTTTCTTCATCTGTAAAATGAGCTGGAGAAGGAAATGGCAAAAGAGTCCAGTATCTTTGCCAAGAAAACTTCAAATGGGACCCGACTAGAGTTGGATACAACTGAACAAGAGTACTTTTTATCAGGTACCAAGCTAATCCCCTCCCCACATACACACCCGAGAAAAAAAGTCCCGGAAGGAGTTGTTTAATAGCAACTGCAAATCATCAAAAGGCCACAAAAGGCCAAGGATTTTTAAAGTCAGGATACCTGACAGCAAAAAAAAAAGTCACTGTTCTAAACTTAAAACTTTCCACTACTGAGTGGAAGTTTGGGCATTTCAAGAAAACTCAAGAGCTTCTCGAGGACAAGGACTCTATGGTGGTAATCTATGCATAAATCGAGAAATTAGTACACGTACAATTATTGGGTATTCTGCGGGAAATGCCTCCTCAAATCAGTTGGTGAATCAGCCCTGATTCTCAATTATTAGATTCATTGCAAGTCACTACCAGGTCAAAAGATACCCTAGTTTACAACCCATCTGTTCACTGTTCAGGTTGAGGGCCACACAAACCACTACACAACTATTCAGCCCAGGGGATGAGTCCTCTCCCAAAGAGGGAATAAATAAAGAGGCAAGTGCTTGCCTGTGGGGCAGCTAGTTAGCGTTTATATACATATGCAAGAGAGAGACATTGCAATCCGGCTCCGCACGTGGCAAACACTTAATGTCACCGAAGGGCTGAATGTCAACCTCAGGCTTCCTCCCACACCCTTCCAAGGGTTCGGAAGAAGGCGGGTTTATTCCCCCAATCGTCCAACAGGTAAAGCAAATACCTGAGAGGAAGAAGGAAGTGGGTAAAAGAGTATTCTAGAGGTAGTCAGTTGGAGGTATGAGGTACACGACCGGCTTGGGGAGGGAGGGGGAATGGGGGTGTCCCCCGCCACCAGGGGTAGTCCTCCCTCCCTCCCCATCACCGGGGTGGGGTGCCTGGGCCCCGCTGGATCAGGTGACAGGAAGGCACCCCCAGCGCCGCACTGGCCGAGCATCCCAAGGAGGTGGGGGAGGCAGCTCCAAGGAGGAAGGGGGGAGGGGGAACAGTCGGGGCCATACACCTGAACACGCAGCGGCCCCACCTTGGACTGAAGTCCAGCCGGCCCGCGAGTCCCACGCCGCGGCGGTGGCGGCAGTGAATCCCGGAGGAGCCCGACTCCCCAGCCGGTCCGGCCCCCGGCCAGCCGCCCGGCCCCCGGCCCCGTACCTGGCTGGTGGCAGTGGCAGAGGCGGCGGCGATTGTCGGACTACTCCTCACATACCCGTTCCGCAGCTCCCCGTTCGCGACGCAGCCGTTCGGCAGCGGAAGGCGGCGGCAGCAGCAACCCCCAGGCCCTGGGCGCATACTGCCGGCAGCACCAGGTGCGAGGCAGGATCTGGCGGCTGCTCCGGCTCCGGCTCCGGCTCCGCGCCGCACCCCACCCGCCCACCTCCGGCAAACCGGAAATGGCAGCCGCGCCGCCGCCAATTCCCGACCCGGCAGTCACATGGAGGCGGGACCCAACACCCCCGGACTCCAGGCTGGCCCGAGGCCGGAGGAAGGGGGGAGGCGCAAGGACGGGAGGAGCAGCCCGAAACTCCACTGACCAATCCAGAGGAACAAGGGGTGTGGCCTAAGCTCCCGCTTGGCCTATCGTTGGTGAGACCGGAGTGGACGTGAGAGCCGAAGGTAGGGGGTGGGAGCACGCCTCGGAGGGACCTTGGGGCGGTAACCTGGTTGTTGGCGACGGGCTGTTTGAGGAAAGGGTTTGGCCGGCTGGTTTCTGGCTGTTTTGCTGAGGGGGAAAGGGAGAAGGCGGGTCCACCTCACAAATAAGGAAGGAAGGAGAGTACGGAGCCCAAGCCCGGGCTGGGTTACTTTGGAGCCTGGACCACGTGGGGGTTCTCTGGTTCGTACTGTTATGATCAGAGAGAGATCTGGAACTGGAAGGAACCTTAGAGGTCATCGAGCCTAACTCCCTCCTTTTACGGAGGAGGAAAGTGAATCCTAGAGAAGGAAAATAATTTGCTCTAGATCTCCCGGGGACTAGAAAGTGGCGATGCTGGGATCCCCGCACTTCAGAAGTGGTGCTCTTTCCACTGCGGGGCGCTGCCTCGTCCCGCCCCTCGCCCCTCTCCCCCATAGTTTATCTTCGCTCTCTCTGCCCAATTGGGAAATTCGTGAACTTCTTACATCTGGAGTTGGAAGAGTTAGAGGTCATCTTACTCTATCCTTTCATTTTACGAAAGAGAAAACTGAGACCTGCTGATGGGAAGTGGCTTTCCCCAAACCTAATTCATTCTCTGTCAAGTTTCCCTTCATACCTCTCCCTTTTCCGAACCTTTTATGGAGGCAATGTCATTACTTTTTTTTTTTTCCAACCGCCCCAAGTTCACAATGTAGCCTGTAATTATACTCCACTGAAATATTCCCAAATAACCAATTAGATGCCAGTCTTGAAGATTCTAACTCTTTATCGTTAACATTTATACCCTTTAACATTCCCTAGCTGTGTGACCCTGGCAAGTCACTTAACCTCAGTTGCCTTAGCAAAAAAGCAAAAAAACAAAACAAACAAACAAAAAAACAAAAACAAAAACAAACAAAAAAACATTTATACCCTTCTATCATCTAAGGCAGATTTAGTGCAGATTCTCATCACTTTTCAGGTGCCCTGTTCAAATAACCTTCTAAATGGTCTATTTGGCTTGTCTCTCCACTCAGTCCTTTTCTCTGCTCAGCAGCAAAAGTAATATTCTTAAAGCGCAGATCTGACCATGTACTTTCATGCTTTTCCTCTAGGATTATATGCAAATTCTTCACTTTAACTTTTCAAGCTTTTCACAATACAGTTCCAGCTTATATTTCCAGAATTTACACATTACTCTTATAAAAGAGTAATTCATTCTTCAGTTCAGTTCAATTCAATTCAAAACCTAATTGGCCTACTGTCTCTATGTATACAACATTCCATTTTCTGTTTCTGCCTTGTTGCAATCTATCCCCCATGCTTTGAATGTATGCTTTCTTGTAGTTAAATCCCTGGGTTCCCTCTAATGTGATAGGAAACCTCTAGGTTCCCTAGAGCTCATACAGCACCTCCTACAAAAGGCCTTTCCTAATTCCCCCTAGCTCGAAGTGACTTTTTCCTTCCCAAACTTGTATTTATAGATATTTTGTAAATGTGTATTTATATAGATGTTAGCTAGTAGTAGTAATAATAGTATTAAATATCTTCATTCTGTATTTCTTCTCTCTAGATTCTCTGGCTTAGATAGTAAACACTCAGAGGAATGTGCAGACTTATTTCCTCCTTGCTTCACAGTGGTCAAAAAGAAAGGAAACAGATCTAAATTGCACCAAGGAGATTTGGATTTCATAAACAAAAGGGTGAAGAAATACTGGAACAACCAAAAATAAGGGATCCTGTGCAGTTTTCCTTTGAGAGCTTTAAAAACAAGATTGGCAACCATCTATTTAGGATGATTTAAATACAGAGCTACCTCTGAAGAGAAATATGCAAAGCAGATGCTCTCATCAATTCAATTTGACAAATATATATACACATGTATATTGCTGAGGCACTTGGGGTTAAGTGACTTTCCCAGGGTCACACAGCTAGGACGTGTTAAGTGTCTGAGACCAGATTTGAACTCAGGTCCTCCTGACTTCAAGGCTGGTGCTTTATCCACTGTACAACCTAGCTGCCCCTAATTTGACAAATATTAAGTACTAATATGCCTTATATATTTAGGTAATATGAATAGAGTAAATTATATATATTAATACTTGAATGTAGTAATACTTGAATGCATCTAGGGTGGTTACTTCCTCCAGTACTACAGATCAAACTCATTAACACCTTCCTGTCCTTTGAAATTATTGGCCTTGTCCTTCCTCAAATCTTACCCAAAAGATATTTGCAATGTCTTAGAGACCTTCTTTTATGTCTTTTCCCTTCAAATAAGTTCAGCTTCAATTAAGTTCACTTACTATGCAAAAATGTTTGTGGCAGTTCTTTTTGTGGTGGAAGAATTGGAAAATGAGTAGATGCCCATCAATTGGATAATAGCTAAATAAGAAGTCGTGGTATATAAAGTTTATGGAATATTACTGTTCTATAAAAAATAATGGACAAGCTGATTTTAGGAAGGTCTGGAAAGATTTACAAGAACTGATAATGAAATAAGCAGAATCAGGAATACCTTATACTCAACAATAGCAAGAATGTGCAATAATCAAAAGACTTGCTTCTTCTCAGCAGTCAGTGATCCAAAACAATCCCAATAGACTTTGGACAGAAAGTGCCATCTGCATCTAGAAAAAGAACTATGAAGATTGAATGTAAATCAACACATGCTATGTTACTTCTTTTTTCTGTTTTTTTTTTCTCTCCCATGGTTTTTCATTTTTGCTGATTTTTCTCTTTCAACGATTCATACAAATAAATAAATTTTAAAAAAAAAACAAGACTTAAAACTTCATGAAAGTTTTTTTTAAAAGTTCACTTACTATATTCAAGGTGCTATGGCAGTTACTATGTGAACATGTACATGGATAAAGAAATCCAACTTGGATAGTGAATGTGGTGTAATGGAAATGGAATAGAAGCTATGATCAGAATGTTCTGAGTTTGAGACCAGATTGATATTTATGACTATAGGAAAGTCACTTTTGTGTTTCTTCATCTATAAAACAAGGATAATAATAACAACTACCTCACTTCATTTATTTGGACCAAATGAAATTATATAATTATATACATATATACATATATATAATTGGAAAAGTACTTTCCATACTTTAAAGTATATTGATATTAGTAATAATTTGAGGAAGAGGAGGTCTTTTAATATTCTAAGTATACTAAGGATTCTAAGTAACACTTAGTCTGTCCAAAGGTTTTGTTTCACCTCTTTGAGTCACTAGCCCAATTTTTTCTGATCACATATATCTTTTTAAGTGGTTCTCTTTGTTATTCTGAACTTGATAAAACCCAGCGAATTTCCCTAAACAAGAATATGTATGAAACCATTCATTTCTATTACATATAACTTGAGTTGTATGTATAATATATTTTTGTATAGTATAATAAATTTTGCATATTAATTTCAAAGATGTCCTATTTCTTTGTCTCTTTGAACTTACTACTAATTTTTTCCATACATTTAAAAATTATTTAATAACCCTTTCTTTTCCACATCACTGTGCCCTAAACTGCACCTCACCTTTCTTATATCAAATAAGCATAGTCAAGAAAACAAATTCATCTATTAACCATGTCTGAAAATGAGTTGGATAGCATTCTTCATCATCAGTCCTCTGGAGTTATTGTTGATCTTTGCATTTAGTAGAATTCTTAAGTTTTTTACAATTATTTTCTTTATAATGTTGGAGTGATTGTATAAATTATTTTCCTGGCTCTGCTTAGTTCACTCTGTAGTTTATGTAAGTTCTCCCAAGTTTCTCTGAATCTTATTTGTTTTATACTTTCTACAGTACAATAATATTCCATTATATTCATGTACCATAATTTTTCAAACCATCCCCCAATTGATGGATACCTCTTATTTTCAAGTTTTTTGCTACTGTGGATATTTTTGCATTTGGGGATCCCTCCCTTTCTTCTTTTAAATATTTTGAGGCATAAAGAATAATGGTGATATTGTTGGGTTCATGGGTAAACACAGTTAAGTGACATTTGGGGTATAGTTCTGAATTGCTTTCAAGAATTAATGTTCTCCTTGCACAATCCTCCCAGCAATTGCCATTACTTTTTTGGGCCATCTTTGCTAATGTGATGGGTTCATGAGGCAGAACTCAAATTTATTTTAAGGTCTATGTTTGTATTTAATTTTATGGTAGCTGATAGCTTGGATTTCTTCTCTTGAGAATTGAATGTTCATATTCTTTGACCAGTTACGTATTGGAAATGATTCTTCTTATATATTTGAATCAATGCTTCTTATTTCTTGGATATCAGACTTTTATCAGAGAAATTTGCTATATGGATTCCCCTCTGCCCTCAGTTTTTCTCTTTTACTTTAAACTCCATTGATTCAGTTCATGGAGAAGCTTTTAAATTCAGCATAATCAAAATTGCCTATTTTATCTTCTGTAACTCATCCCTTAAATAGTTCAAAAATATTTCTTTGTCTAAATTGCAAAAGGTGTCCTTCCTGTATTATTTAGGGTGTAATTTTTTAAAAAATTTAGTCAGTTATCAAAATTTATCTTTGTGTATGATGTAAAATTCTGCCTGATTTTCCAGTTTTCCCAGCTGTTTTTGTTGAATGATAATTTGGGGTGTATTGAATACTCTATTACTATGGTTTTTCTTCCTGATTCTTACATATATATATAATCAACTTTTCTATTGCTTAACCTATACGAAATAGTTTGGATGATTATTGCTTTTAAGATCAGGATTAAGATAGTATATTTTAAGATTAAAAGTAACTCCCGAACCAACTTGCTTCCTGTTATTTTCCTTGAACTTCTTGACCTTTTTCTTCTTCTAGATAAATTTCATTGTTTTTTCTAGCTCTTTAAACTTTTAATAATGCAACTAGTATAAGTAAATCAGTGAATTAATTTTGGTACTATTGTAATTCTGTTGGCGTGGCCCAACTCTGAACAAGTTTTTTTTTTTAATTATTTAGGACTATCTTTGTTTTCATTGTATTCTATAGATGTATATATTTCCTTTATGTGTCTTAGTAGATGGAAGCTCAAATATATTATCTACTATGTACTTGTTTTGAATGGAATTACCTTTTTCATCACTTTTTTCTTGGTTCTGTCAGCAATTTAAAAAAAAAAAACTCATTAATGTGTTTATTTTATTTAAATTAATTTTTATTAATTCTCTAAAGTTCTCTAAGTAGATCATTTAAGCAAAAAAAAGATAATTTTAATTCCTCTTTGCCTGTACTTATTTCTTCATATTGTTTTTGTTATTTTATAGGGTTAGCTTATCTAGCACTATATCAAATAATATTGATAAAGAAAACATGTGTTTTGTCCATGATTTTATTACAAAAACTTATATGGTCTCTACAGTACCTTTAATGGTAGCTCTTGACTCTAGATAGATATTATTTACATTGTTAAGGAAATGTTCCTTGATTCTTTTATTTAAATTTTTTTTAACAAAAATGGCAATTATATTTTGTGAAAAGCTTTTTTTGACTATGCTATAATATGCTGGGTTTTGTTTTTTGTCATTAACATGGTCTGTCATATTTATATTTTTATAACATTGAAGAAATTCTACATTTCTAATATACATCCAGCATATGATTCATTTATATTTATAGTTAAACATATAATAGTATGTTATATAACCTCTTTCCTAATATTTACATTCATGATTTTTGCATCAATATTAGAAATATTGGTCTACAATTTTCTTTTTTTTTCTTTGTCTCTCCTTGATTTAGGGTAAACTGTATATCACAGGAAAAGAAATTGGTAGGGATTCTTTTTTGTCTCTTTTTGCAGAGTTTTTGTAATGTTGAAATTATTCTTTGATAGAATTTACTTGTAAATCCAGCTGGTCCTAGATTTATTCCCCTCCATTCTCCCTCCCCCCCAACTCCTTCTTTTGAGAGTTCACTCATTGTTTAATCAATTTTCTTTTCTGCAATTGACTTAATTAAATTCTCTATTTCTTGTTTTATTTATTTGAGGATTTTATATTTTTATAAATATTCAGATCCATATACTATCCACATCAGTTTTGCTGGCAGAAAGTTTCTAATGTTCAATCGTTGAGAGTACCCTTCCATCTTGCCTTCTTTCTTTCCACAGGCTGTTTGACTGCTTATATTCATTCTTTTTTTTTTTTTCTTTGCTGATGCAATTGTACTTAAGTGACTTTCCCAGGGTCACACAGCTATATTCATTCTTATAAGATGAAATACTGATCACTAGGCTTTATCATTTACTCAGCTTCTATTTCCTACAGCCCTATGACTCTATGAAGCTTAGATTACCCTATGACTGTATACTTAAGATTTCTGACCCTTTCCATCTGTCCTGAAGTTGAACTTCTTTTATTATTCTCAGAGTATTAGCTACTTTTATTCTTTCTTGATCTTTATTGATACTCTTTATTCTTTCTGTCTTCATAGACTTAACACAATGGTTGGAACTTAGTACTTAACAAATGCTTATTCAGTCATTCATTCATTGCTTTAATTTTTAATATAGTCTTGCTTTTCCTTATTGTTATTTGTTTGGTTTCCTTAATTACCTCCCTGCACCCTGCTAGCTGACAGTTTGTATATTTAATCTAGGCTTTTTATTTATCAATTGAATGTTTTTTTGTTTTTGTTTTTGTTTTTTGCTTTTAGTTTTGTTAATCACTTTAATTTTCAGAATTTTTACTTGGGTGTAAAAACACCCAAGATTTGTTTTCAGTTTTATTGTTGTTGTTTCATGCCTAATTCATTGATCTGTTCTTACTTTTGTTAATTAAAAAAAAGTTTATATTTGTGATTTTTCAAGAAACAATATTCCATGATTTACAGCCATACTGATGTTGGTAAAATAAGCATTTTATATGTAGAAACAGCTTGGGTTAATAGGAAGTATTGCTCGATATATCATTAAATTATAGCTTATTCTATCCCACTCTAAATGCAGATAGTCCCTCATCTATTTAAATGTGAACAAATGGCTTAAGTTAATTAGCTGTATTTCATCAACTAGGTTTCTTAATCTGTATAATATATATTTTTTAATCCATTAGATTTTTTTT
This sequence comes from Myrmecobius fasciatus, assembly GCA_023553655.1. Classification (NCBI taxonomy): domain Eukaryota; kingdom Metazoa; phylum Chordata; class Mammalia; order Dasyuromorphia; family Myrmecobiidae; genus Myrmecobius; species Myrmecobius fasciatus. The sequence continues at coordinate 283,411 of JAJPUD010001526.1, read as the reverse complement.
TCTTTGTGGATTACTAGGCTGATTTCTTTTAAATAACAATAGATCTCATTGAGCATGTCCTTTAATATTCTGGGGATTTGTCTAATCAACCAAATTTTATTCACAAATAAGGGGAAGGTTAGTTGTCCAAATATATAGAACACTGGCCTTGGAGCAGGAGGACCTGAGTTCATATCCAACCTCAGACACTTAGCAATTTCTAGCTGGATGATCCTGGGCAAGTCACTTAATCCCAAATGCCTCACAAAAACAAAACAAAACAAAACAAAAAAAATCCTCTGAGATTCACAAATAAGAGTACCTATGAAAGATCACCATCTGTGGGGAATCTCTCTTTCATTTGAATTCTGTGCAAAACATCTTCCATGACACCAGTGATCAACCTTGGCAAATATGTTCCCTGCTTCATGCTTTACTATAGATAATCAAACTTTTGGTTATACAGAGTTGTCTCTATGGTTGCATCTATCAAGAAATCTTGTATAATGTTAATATATGCATGGGAGGCTCCTTGTTGAAGACAACTATTTGGCCATTCGTTATTTTATTGAGCAGTTTTCCTGCATAAACAAACAACAGATATTGATTTTCTGGCTATGAAAGATGCAGATGAAATATACAACGGTGGCCTCTGTTTTTAAGAATCTATTAGACTATACACTCCAGGTCTTACCTAAACATTGTATCCAGTAATAACTCATAATGCAAACTTAGTAAACATTTGTGGAATGTTGCTGAAGAAACAAACCATAAGTTAAAATAATGGTCCAAGGTAGCACATTATCATGTCAGTTTGCTGCAACAGTGTGCTTAAAGATGCATAGATCTGAGAAGGACCTTCAATTCTCAATGCTTTCTTGAAACCCTCATTAATTCAAGAGGAGTATTGTGCCAGATATGAGGAATATAAAGATGAAAAATGACATCATTCCTTTCCTGGGGATATTTGCAAGTACTGTAGGCAATCACAGTTACACAAGCAAGTGTAATATAGATGATGAATAAATTACATAAGGAAGGTCGAGTAGGCAAGCAGACACATTTGGGAGGAAAGGATCAGGGAAAGCTTCATAGATTAGAGGGTATTCAAACAGGCCTTGAAAGAAGAATTTCAACAAGTAGAAATGGAATCCATTTCCAGGGCAAAGATCAGCTTATGTGGTATGCACAAGGAAGAGGAGGGCAATCAGTTTGGCCAAAACCTAGAATGAGTGTAGAGTAATGTGAAATAAAACTGGAAAGCCATTCCATTGAGAGAACAAAACAAGAAATTTGTAGTTTATCTTGTGTTTAACATGGAACCACCAAAGCTTTCTTGGCAGTGAACTGATGTGATCATAAGTGGGATAGATGTGAGACCTTCTCAGAGAAGTGACCCCCGCCATAGTTTGGGGCCACAGTTCCAGGAAACCCCACCCCTTGTGGGTACCCTTGCTTAATCTCTCACAAACCATTTTGTAACCCATAATCCCCCTTCTCTTTTCCTCTGAGGTGGAGTATTAAGTCCAGGACAAGATATGATAAAGTTGTTTTAGGGTATTAAAAAATCTATTCTGTTGCTGGGCCTTTTCCTAACTAAATCTTGATGAAGATGATGTCCCTTTCCTGCAGGAATTGAATAAACTGCTTTCTGCTCTGACTCTGAGAAACATTTATTTGAATTATTTTGGGTTAATGGTGATTGTCCCACATTATTTTCTGGGGTCTGTGTTCACTTACTGGAGACTCATCACTTCACTTCCAAAGGCTGGTGCTTGTCAGGGGAGCAGCCCTGATAGTATTTGGAGTTGACAGGGGAGAGATGGTTTAGAATTTAAAACCTGATTAGTGCACCTTGCTATTGAGATGAATTCTCTTTGGATTTTGAGTTCTGAATTTGGGAATAATTATCTGATGAATTAATTTAGTAACTCTCCATTTGAAAACTGAATTGACTAATGTGGGATTGTTACTACATGATTGGTTGTCAAACTGTGCCCTTACACTGAGGCCCTGAAGGATAAGTTTTGATGCTTTTATAGTCATGGCCCTGCTTTTTCCTTTTACAGCAAATATCTGTAATCAAAGTAAGAGGTCAATAGAAGCCATATGCACAAATTAAGTATGTACTATTTTGATGTTTTCAATCAGAAAATATGTAGTTGTTATATCTTATAATTAAGTAAATGAGTATTTGGCCTGCTCATCTATCTGTTGGTAGATGTGTGTGTCTGCGAAATAAGAACCTTATATAAATACAAAAACAATTGATACAACTATCTATGAGACCTGTTATTTTAGTGATTATTGAAACTGAAGCTGAAATAGCTTTCATATGGTTTAGAGAAGAGGATTTAGTGTACTCAAATTTTCTTTTTTTTTTTTTTCTTTTTTTTTTCTTTTTTTTTTTGCTTTTTGCTGAGGCAATTGAAGTTAAGTGACTTGTCCAGGGTCACACAGCTAGGGAAACTCAAATTTTCTTAAAGGGATGTAACTTATGGAATGTTTTGTTACATCAATGGGAAAATTTGTAGAAATCTGAGTGGTTTTTAAACACCTTCAGGCCAATTTCTAATCCCAGAGCCAAGCCAGTGGAATTTCTTAAACCTACAACAAGCTACAAAGGCTCTTATGAAATCTATTTTCAATGGTTTCAGGCTAGGAGCCCAAGTAACTCCTGAAAGTGCCATTGAACCTCCTTTTCCTAAAACCTGTTTAGAGTTATAGGGATACTTTTACACATATGCCTCAAGCAGAAGTCTGGATTAATCTCTACCACTATCCTGCTTCATTAACAGATCTGTTAATGAAGAATTTTGTGAATACCTGTTATTCTAATGGGATTACCCCTTTCTGAAAATTGCTTTTGGAGTATAATGTAGTCTCTTAAAAAAAAGAAAAAAAGATATGATGTCTAACTATTTACAGAATCTTCAGGAAATGTATAAGCACCTCTCCCAAGAATGAAGGTTTTGCTTTTAGTGCTCTCTTACCTTCTCTAGTTCTCTTAGGTTTTGGGGTTTTTTTTTTTTCTCTTTAGACTTTGAGCAATTTACCTTCAAATGACCAGCCCTAGATAGCTGTATTGACCAGCTTCAAGGGTCTGACTCGACCCACTGTATCTTCAATCAGCTCAAGCCCCTTCAAATAGGACCCTGTAGGATGACCCAGCTCAATTTCCATTCTCAGCAGGAAGTAGTTGCAGAAGATGAGTTCACTGCCCCATACCCCACAAGACTTTGGGCCTCATTTGTTTGGGAAGGAAGTGAAACTGGTTGGTGAATGGATCCCAAATTACCCAGTGTCTGAGTGGGTTCCCTGTAAGGAGTCCATTAATCCTGTGAAGGGAGAGATTAATGCTATCCCCTGCTGCAATAGTATTTGGAGCTTAAGATGGAGATATCAGGTTAAGATTTGGGTTAATATTACTGGGAAAGGATACTGCATAAACAATTCAGTTTAATGCTTGTCAAATTATGGAATTGTAGAGGCTTGACTAGACTTGAAAAGTAGATACAATTATGTTCTAATAAAGAGGATTTTAGATAATTGCCTGTCCAATTTAGAATAATATTTGGTTTGCTACAAAGGCTAGACATTTGGAAAATGCAGATCAAAAAATAAATTGGTTATGCAATGCTTTATTACTAGTCCGTTACTTCTGGAGATCAATCAGCTTGCCTCTCATGGCAAGGTGAAAGATTCCAAAATCTAGGGACTGAGTGGCATTTACCCAAGTCTGGAATGTAACTGAGGGTAGCTCTGGCAATTTCTTGGATAAGCATACCCCGAGCAAACCTTGGGTGGTATTGTGGAGGCAGCAATCTCAAACCTGCTTTGTCTGGGACCTGAGAGGGCACCTGTGCATTGAGTCAATTGACTATTCCTTTTTCCTTGGCATTTGATGAAGTAAGAAAGATTGAATCAGGAAAAATTAAGCCAAGGATAGCAACTGATGAATTCAAGATTAGAAATATAGTTCTGGATTTGGGTTTTTCCTACTTTGGTGAGTAAATATTATTGGATAAGTTATACCAGAGAAGCAGTAAAGATATAGTTAGATGCCACTAGCAGAATGGTATGGGAAAATAAAATGACTCTAGAAAGGTTAATGGAAGAAAAAGGAGGAACATGTTACAATTGGAAGTTTCACTTCTAGTATGCCCTATCAGAAGAATTAGCAGAGAATTCAGGGATTAATTATCTATCCTGTATAAGGAGATCTGTGCATGGGTTAATATACTCTTATGAACTGAGATGTAAAATATATATATATATATATATATACATATGTATATATTAGCCAAATGTGAGGGGTTAGAAAAGAATATGGAAACCAAATTATTAAAAAGAAAAAAAAAGTGCGATTGTGAGGAATGGATGGGCATTTGTTTTGTTTTGTTTTTTTTTCTACAGTTATGAAGATTAAATTGGAGAAATGAAACTTATATGAGAAAACTGAAACTCACAAGGACATCAAAGAATAATCAAGGGTGGAGTTTATTTTCTCCAAAAGAATGTAAACTCCTTGGAGCAGGGACTGGTTGTGTAATGAAAGGTGAAGATTCATGACTTGTAACTTCTGTAAAATCCAATTAATAGGGAATCAGGGGTGGGAGCCCATAAGTCAGGAAGACAGGGGAAGTTCTGAAGGTGAGATAGACATAGAAGTTGAAAAATTATATTAGGATTGATGTGAGAAGTCCTCAAATGGACAAAAAAGAGCAGGATTATGTGGGATGGACTGTGAAGCCGCCTCGGAGAAATGACCCCTGCCATAGTTTGGGGCTACAGTTCCAGGAAAACCACTTGCTTATACCCTTGCTTAATCTAGCACAAACTACTTTGAAACCTCTAATTAGCCTGTTCTTATACCCTGAGGGTGGAGTACTAAATCAGGGATAGCTGGGGCCCAAGATGTGATAAAGTTGTTTTAGGGTATTAAAAACCCTACTCTGTTGCTGGTCTTTTACCTCACTTCACTAGATCTTGGTAAAGGTGTCGTCCCTTTGCTGTAGGAATTGAATAAATTACTTTCTGTTCTGGCTCTGAGAAAGGTCTATTGGAATTATTTTGGGTTAGTGGTCTCTGTCCCACAGAAAATTAGGAAAATTAGTCACCAAGAGAAGAATGTATCAGGTACAAGAAGACTGGAGGCAAGAGCACCAGGTTACAGACTATTGAGGCCTGAACTAGGGTGGTGGTAAGAAGAGGAAGAAAAGAAGGGCCAGATGATTTCAATGCTATAATCAATAGGTCTTGGCAACTGATTAGATGCAGTGTTAGAGGGAAGTGCTAATGATGACTCTGGGGCTTCAAATCTGAGTGACTCAGAGAATGATACTATAATCTAGAGAAATGGGAAAGTTAAGAGAAAGGGTGAATTTTGGGTGGGAGGTGAGTTCTATTTTGCATAGGTTGAATTTAAGGTTGCCAGTGGAATATTCAGGTGATGTTCAATAGGAAGCTGAAATTTTTTATTTATTTATTTTCCTGAGGCAATTGGGATTAAGTGACCTGCCCAGGGTCACTCAGCCAGGAAGTGTTAAGTGTCTGAGGCCACATTTGAACTCAGGTCCTCCTGACTTCAGGGCTGGTGCTCTATCCACAGCGCCATCTAGCTGCCCCAGAAAGCTGAAATTTTGTGTCCTGGTCTTTCAAGAAAGGTCAACAACCAGATATCAAAATGTATACATTTGGAAGCCATCTGCATACAAAGATCATTGAATGCATAGGACCAAATGAGATCTACATGAAAGGGCATGTTAAAAAAGGAAAAGAACACTCCAATTTAGAGTCATAAGTGGGAAAATGAACTAGTAAGGGAAAGTAAAGATTAAAAGAAGAATTGAAATGTCAGAAAATTTCAGGGATAGATACATCAAGAAGGAGATGGTGCTAATTTCCAACCCACATAAAGAATTAATACAAAGATATAAGAACAATGATTGAGAACAGTTTGTTGGATTTGGTGGTTAAACCTGAACTATTATTGGGAAAGGCAACCTAAAGTTTGTCTCCACTTAGATCTATTCTCCACTTAGCCACAAGGTGATTTTCCTAAATCAGATCTTAGATCATGTTGTCTGCTCCAGTGAACTCCAGTGTTTCCCTATTATCTTCAGAATCAAACAGAAATTTCTATTTGACTTTTAAAGCTCTCTATAATCTAGCTTCTTTCTGCCTCCACATTCTTATATTTTACTCTTTTTACCCTCAGTAAACTACAATTCATCAACATTGGCTTACTTGCTATTCCTCACACATAACATACTATCTATCCCGTTGATGCTTTTCTCCTTGCCTAAAATGCCCTACCTTCTCACCTTTACCTTAGTTTCTTCCTTTAAGATTCAGCTCAAAATTATAGAAGATTGTGGAACAAAGTTAGCTTTTGTTACATCATTTAAGATATCTTGTATCACCTTTACATACACCTGGGAAATATCTAGTTGCAAGAAAATCTTTTAAATGGCGTTTTGAAAAGACTAATGTTTCATCTAGTGAATTGGCAAAGATGGTTTTAAAAATGACAAAAGTTACAACTAGAGTTGTAGAAGCTGTAAATTGGACTTGAAAAGAATCAGGAATCATGCTTAGAATGTGATTAAATTATCCATCTCCTTTGATCTAGAGATCTCACAACAAAGTTTGTACTCCAAGAAAGTTATAGAAAGAAACTGTTGAGATGTGAAATAGGAGGGTTAAGAGATCCCCGTTGTCTGGTACAGGGCTTTCAAAAGAATTTGAAAACACCAATGAATGAGGCGAGAGGTTTGAGGAAAAAAATGGTTTATTATGCTGAGAAAACAACTCTCCCATTGGGCCAGTTCCAAAAGGAAAGTAGCAAAGGTAAGGAATTAGCCAAGATGGGTTTACAACAAGCAGCAGCTCACTGGGCTTTTCCTGATGAAGGAATAAGCCAAGATTCGGGTTCATAGCCATCCTTTTATTTTGCTTCCTGAGGCTTCAGGCTGGAGAGATTAAGAGTTAGCTTCTGCAACCAGCAGGATGATTTCAGAGAGGCTTGGAGAGACTTGTATGAAATGATGCTAAGTGAAATGAGCAAAACCACATCAACAAGACTATATGATGATCAGTTTTGACGGACATGAGATGTTTCAAACCAGTTCCAGTTGTTCAGTGATGAAGAAAGCCGTATAGACCCAGGGAGAGGCTTATGGGACCTAAGCTGTGACACAACATAGCATTTTCACACTCTATTGATGTTTGCTTGCATTATGTTTTCCTTCTCATATTTTTTTTCTTATAGATCCAATTTTTCTTGTACAGCAATATAACTGTATACATATGTATATACATATTTGATTTGTTAAGTATTTTAACATGATTAACATGTATTAGACTTCCTATCATCTAGGGGAGGGGATGAAGATGAGAGAAAATTTTGTAACAGAAAGCTTTTCAAGGGTCAGTGATGAAAAATTACCCCTGCATATGTTTTGCAAATAAAAAGCTTTCATTAAAAATAAATAAATAAGTAAAATAAAATAAGAGTTAGTTTCCATAAAGGGTGGTGATTATGCCCTGGGCCAAAATTTCTGATTGAATAGGTAGAGATCTTGAAGTTTCCCTATGAATAGGTGGGTGGAGCTTCTCCCAGAATCTAGGAGGGGTTTCAATTTAGGGTTTCCAGCCAAGGACCACCTTTCCCAAAGGTCACAGTTTACATCAAAACCAAGATATTTTAACAGCATTTTCTATAATAACAAAGAACTGGAAACAAAGTGAATATTCATCAAATGATAATAAGTTAAACAAACTGTGGAATATGAATGTAATGGAATAGTATTCTGTAAGAAATAATGGATAGGAAAAAATATAGGAATATTTCTATATATTCATGCAAAATGAAGAAAACCTAGAAAAAACATATGCACAATTAGTATATAAAAATGGAAAAAATAACAAAATCAAAAGATGATAATGATTAAGACTAATCCTGAAAAAATAATATAAGAATGTATTTCTTTTCCTTTTTTGCAGAGTGAGGTAATGTGGTATGGATCACTGCATATAATGGTGAAATGTGTTAGGTGTAGATTAATTTAGTTGAACTGTGTTATTTTTTTTAATTCTTTAATATAAGGGATAGTTTTCTGGATTAAGAGGGATGTATTGCATTGCTGATAGAATTGTGAATGGATCCATCCATTCTGAAGAGTAATTTGGAACTGAATGAAAAGGGAAACATTAATTATTGAGCTCTGGGAGAAGAGCAAGATTGCTCTTCCAGCAGAAATGTTTGAGATTGCTCAACTGCTTCTCATAAAAGGTAATGCCTGAAAACAGACCAGATCACCTTAATAAATGGTTTAATAGTCTTGCTTAATCCACCCCTTTTCTTAATGATATAACTAGCAAAGGTATTAGAAACATTTATTGACCCTGCTGCCACAAAGGACCACCTGCATACCAAAGACAGATATTGAGTTGGCAATGACTTTAAATATTAACTAGGGACTTGGATGAGTTCAAGGACGGGATGTTTCTGTAATCTCAACTATATACTACTGTTGCCTACATCTGTAAATTGGCTTCCTTTCTCCAGCTCCCTTGGAGGAGAGGAGGACTGCTCGATTCTTTCAAGATTCTAATACTTCTAATCTCCACTTTGAGAGATCTCTGAGTAGTCATTTTGGGTGAGTGGCCCCACCCTCACCCCCACATTATCTCACACAGAACTATGCCAAGAATTATCCTCCAGTGTTTCTACTGGGCTTATATCCCAAAGAAATCTTAAAGGAGGGAAAGAGACCCACATGTCCAAAAATGTTTGTGGCAGCCCTTTTTTTTTTTTAATGCATTTTATTGAAGCTTTTTAATTGCAAAACATATGTATGGCTAATTCTTCAGCAATGACCCTAGCAAAGCTTTTCTGTTACAAAGTTTTCCCTTCTAGTCCCCACCCCTCCCCTAGATGGCAGGAAGTCCACTACATGTTAAATATGTTAATGTCAAATCAAATATATGTATGCATATTTCCACACTTATCTTGCTGTGCAAGAAAAATCATGTCTACAAGAAAAAAATCTGAGAAAGGAAACACAATGCAAGCAAACATCAATAGAGAGCATGAAAATGTTATGTTGTGGTCCACATTGCATATACCTCTCTCTGGGTGTATATGGCTTCCTTCACTGAACAATTGGAAGTGGTTTGAAGCATTTCATTGTTGAAGAGAGCCATGTCCATCAGAATTGATCATCATATAGTATTTTTGTTGCCGTGTAACATCTCCTGGTTCTGCTCATTTTGCTCAGCATCAGCTCATGCAAGTCTCTCCAGGCCTCTCTGAAATCATCCTGCTGGTCGTTTATTATAGAACAATAATATTCCATAATATTCATATATCATAATTTATTCAGCCATTCTCCAATTGATGGGCATCCATTCAGTTTCCAGTTTCTAGCCACAACAAAAAGGGCTGCCACAAACATTCTTGCACATGTGGGTCCCTTTCCCTCCTCTAAGATCTCTTTGGGATATAGGCCCAATAGAAACACTGCTGGGTCAGAGGGTATGCACAGTTTGATAACTTTTTGAGCATAGCTCCAAATTGCTCTCCAGAATGGTTGGATCCATTCACAATTCCACCAACAATGTATCAGTGTCCCAGTTTTCCCACATCCCCTCCAACATTCATCATTATCTTTTCCTGTCATTTTGGCCAATCTGAGAGGTGTGTAGTGGTACCTCAGAGTTGTCTTAATTTGCATTTCTCTGATCAGTAGTGATGTGGAGCACCTTTTCATATGACTGGAAATAGTTTCAATTTCTTCATCTGAAAATTGTCTGTTCATATCCTTTGACCATTTATCGATTGGAGAGTAGCTTGAATTCTTATAAATATGAGACAATTCTCTATAAATTTTAGAGATGAGGCCTTTATCAGAACCATTAAATGTAAAGATGATTTCCCAATTTATTGCTTCCCTCCTAATCTTGTCTGCATTAGTTTTGTTTGTACAGAAACTTTTTTTTTTTTTTTTTTTTTTTTTGCTGAGGCAATTGAGGTTAAGTGACTTGCCCAGGGTCACACAGCTGGGGAATGTTAAGTGTCTGAGATCAGATTTGAACTCAGGTCTTCCTGACTTCAGGGCTGGTGCTCTATCCACTTCGCCACCTAGCTGCCCCTGTACAGAAAATTTTTAACTCAATATAGTCAAAATTTTCTATCTGGTGTTCAATTAAGAGTTCCAATTTTTTTTTTGGACATAAATTTATTCAAATTCCACAGGTCTGAGAGGTAAACTATTCTATGTTCCTCTAATTTGCTTATTCTAAATCATGAACCCATTTAGATCTTATCTTGGTATGTGGTGTTAGGTATGGGTCAAGCCCTAGTTTCTTCCACACTAGTTTCCAATTTTCCCAGCAGTCTTTGTCGAATAGTGAGTGCTTATCCCAAAAACTGGGGTCTTTGGTCACCAAACACTAAATTGCTATAGTTATTGCCTAGTTTGTCCTGTGATCCTATCCTATGCCATTGATTGACTACTCTATTTCTTAGCCAATACCAAATGGTTTTGATGACCACTACTTTATAATTAGTTTTAGATCTGGTACAGCAAGACCACCTTCCTCAGCCTTTTTTTTTTTTTTTTTCATTAATTCCCTTTTGATTCTTGACCTTCTGTTCTTCCAAATGAACTTTGCTACTATTTTTTCTACATCTGTAAAATAAACTTCTTGGGAGTTTGCTTGGTATGGCACTAAATAAGTATATCAATTTGGGTAGTACTGTCATTTTTATTATATTCGCTCGGCCTACCCATGAGCACTTGATGTTTTTCCAATTGACTAGATCTGACTTTATTTGTGTGGAAAGTGATTTGTAGTTTAGTTCGTATAGTTTCTGACTTTTCCTTGGCAGATAGATTCCCAAATATTTTATACTATCAACATTTATTTTGAATGGAATTTCTTTTTGTACCTCTTGCTGCTGAACTTTGTTGGTAATATATAAAAATGCTGATGATCTATGTGGATTTATTTTAAATCCTGCAACTTTGCTAAAGTTGTGAATAGTTTCTAGTAGTTTTTTAGTTGAGTCTCTAGAGTTCTTTAAGTATACTATCATGTCATCTGCAAAGAGTGATAATTTGGTTTCTTCATTACCTACTCTAATTCCTTTTATTTCTTTTTTTTCTCTTATTGCCAAAGCTAACATTTCTAATACAATATTAAATAGTAATGGTGACAGTGGGCAGCCTTGTTTCACTCCTGATCTTATTGGGAATGGTTCTAGTTTGTATCCATTACATAGGATGCTTGCTGATTGTTTTAAGTAGATGCTTCTAATCATTTTAAGGAAAAGCCCATTTATTCCTATACTCTCTAGTGTTTTTAATAGGAATGGGTGTTGGATTTTATCAAATGCTTTCTTCTGCATCTATTGAGATTATCATATGTTTTATGATGTTTGGAAATATGTACACATATATTCGATTTGCCAATATTTTAACATAATTAACATGTAGTGGATATCCTGCCATCTAGGGGAGGGGTGGGGAGTTCGGGGGAAAAATTTGTAACAGAAAGCTATGTAAGGGTTAATGTTGAAGAATTACCCACACATATGTTATGCAAATAAAATAAAAAATTTAAAAAAAAAAGAGATTATCATATGTTTTTTGTTAATTTGGTTATTGATACAGTCAATTATGTTAATAGTTTTCCTAATATTGAACCAGCCCTGCATTCCTGGTATAAATCCCACTTGGTCATAATGTATTATCCTGGGGATGACTTTCTGTAATCTCATTGCTAATATCTTATTTAAAATTTTTGCATCAATATTCATTAGGGAAATTGGTCTATAGTTTTCCTTCTCTGTTTTTACTCTACCTGGTTTAGCTATCAGCTATGATACAGTTATCTGTATCATAGAAGGAAGGTGTTAGTATACCTTCTTTCCCTATTCTTTCAAATAGTTTATATAGTATTGGAATTAATTGTTCTTTGAATGTTTGGTAGAATTCACATGTAAATCCATCTGGCCCTGGAGATTTTTTCTTAGGGAGTTGGTTAATAGCTTGTTCTATTTCTTTTTCTAAAATGGGGCTATTTAAATAGTTTATTTCCTCTTCTGTTAACCTGGGCAGTCTATATTTTTGTAGATATTCCTCCATTTCATTTAGATTATCAAATTTATTGGCATAAAGTTGGGCAAAGTAACTCCTAATTATTGCTCTAATTTCCTCTTCATTGAAGGAGAATTCTCCCTAATCATTTTTGAGACTAACAATTTGATTTTCCTCTTTCCTTTTTCTAATTAAATTAACTAGAGGCTTATCTATTTTGTTGGGTTTTTCATAATACCAACTCTTAGTTTTATTTATTAATTCAATAGTTTTCTTATTTTCAATTTTATTAATCTCCCCTTTTATTTTCAGAATTTCCAATTTGGTATTTAATTGAGAGTTTTTAATTTGGTCTTTTTCTAGCTTTTTAAATTGTAAGCCCAATTCACTGATCTTCTCTTTCTCTATTTTATGCAAATAAGCATCTAGAGATATAAAATTACCCCTTATAATCGTTTTGGCCGTATCACACAAATTTTGGTATGTTGTCTCATTATTGTCATTCTCCTGGATGAAATTATTGTGTCTATGATTTGCTCTTTCACCCATTCATTCTTTAGAATTAGATTATTTAAGTTCCAATTAACTTTTTTTTTTTAATTTTTTTTTTATTGAAGCTTTTTATTTGTATAACATATGTATGGGTAGTTCCCCAACGTTGATCTTTACAAAGCTTTCCATTACAAATTTTACACCCAGTCCCCTCCCCTCCCCTAGATGGCAGGAAGTCCACTACATGCTAATAATGTTGAAATGCTTGAGAAGTTATGCTAGAAAAATCCTATCTACAAGAAAAAAAAAGAATCAGAGAAACGCAACACAATGCAAACAAATGTCAGTAGAGATCATGAAAATGTTACGTTGTGGTCCATATTTCATTTCCCTCTCTCTGGGTGTATATGGTTTTCTTCAGTGAACAATTGGAACTGGTTTGAGACAATTCTTTGTTGCAGAGAGCCATATCCATCAGAATTGATCATCATGTAATACTGTTGTTGCTGTGTATGATGATCTCCTGGTTCTGCTCGTTTCACTCAGCATCAGTTCATGCAAGTCTTTCCAGGTCTCTCTGAAATCGTCCTGCTGGTCGTTTCTTACAGAGCAATAATATTCCATAACATTCATATACCATAATTTATTCAGCCACTCTCCAATTGATGGGCATCCCTTCAGTTTCCGGTTTCTAGCCACCACAAAAAGGGCTGCCACAAACATTCTTGCACATGTGGGTCCCTTTCCCTCCTCTAAGATCTCTTTGGGATATAGGCCCAGTAGAAACACTGCTGGGTCAAAGGGTATGCACAGTTTGACAACTTTTTGGGCATAGTTCCAAGTTGCTCTCCAGAATGGTTGGATCCGTTCACAGTTCCACCAACAATGTATCAGTGTCCCAGTTTTCCCACATCCCCTCCAACATTCGTCGTTATCTTTTCCTGTCATTTTAGCCAATCTGACAGGTGTGTAGTGGTATCTCAGAGTTGTCTTAATTTGCATTTCTCTGATCAATAGTTATTTGGAGCAACTTTTCATATGACTACAGATGGTTTCAATTTCATCATCTGAAAATTGTCTGTTCATATCCCTTGACCACTTATCTATTGAAGAGTGGCTTGAATTCTTATATATACAAGACAATTCTCTATAAATTTTAGAAATGAGGCCTTTATCAGAACCATTAACCAATTAACTTTTGATCTGTTTTCTCCTGGCCTTATATTGCATGTGATTTTTATTGCATCATGATCTGAAAAAGATGCATTTACTATTTCTGCCTTTCTGCATTTGATTTTGAGGTTTTTATGCCCTAACACATGGTCAATTTTTGAATAAGTTCCATGAACCGCAGAGAAAAAAGTAAACTCCCTATTGTCTCCATTCAATTTTCTCCAAAGATCTATCATACCTAACTTTTCTAATAATTTGTTTACCTCTCTAATTTCTTTCTTATTTATTTTGTGGTTTGATTTATCTAATTCTGAGAGAGCAAGGTTGAGATCCCCCACTAGTATAGTTTTGCTGTCTATTTCTTCTTGCATCTCTCTTAATTTCTCCTCTAGGAATCTGGATGCTATACCACTTGGTGCATATATATTTAGGATTGATATTGCTACATTATCTATGGTACCCTTTAGTAAAATATAGTTTCCTTCCTTATCTCTTTTAATCAGATCTATCTTTGCTTTTACTTGATCTGAGATAAGGATTGCTACCCCTGCTTTTTTTTGTTCATCTGAAGCATAATAGATTCTGTTCCAGCCTTTACCTTTGCCCTGTGTGTATCTCTGTGCTTTAGATGTGTTTCTTGTAAACAGCACATTGTTAGGTTCTGGTTTTTAATCCAATCTGCTAATGGCTGCTGCTTTATGGGAGAGTTCATCCCATTCACATTCATAGTTAAAATAACTAATTCTGTATTTCCTGCCATCTTATTTACCCAAGTTATGTTTTTCTCTTTCCTTTCCCCTTTCTCCCTCCCCCCCAATTTTTCTTTTGATGACTGCCTCCCCCAAGCAGTCCTCCCCCCTTTAAAGCCCCTCCTCCTCTTCTACTCCTTTCCCTGATTGGTCTATTTTCCTTTCTATTAGTCTATCCCTTTCTTTTAATCCTTTCCCTCCCACTTCCCTTTAAAGAAGGACAAGTTTCTCTGTGAAACCAAATGTGTGATATACTCTTTTAGAGCCCACTCTGATGAGAGTAAGATTTACACAGTGCTCATCTCCCTCCCTTCTTTCCCTCAATTATATTAGGTTTTCTTTGCCTCTTTATGAGGTATTATCTTATTTTTAACCTCCCTTTTTTTTTAAACTTTATTTTACCACCTTTTCCCTCTTTTTCCCCATGTGATAGCCTTTCTGCCTCTAGTTTCTTTTTCATATTATCAAAGTAATATCAAATTATACCCCCATTATTTAAGTATACACATAGTAGAAATATAGTTCTCAAGAGTCCTTTCCTTTTTACCTTTTTATTCTTCTCTTGAGTTCTGTGTTTGGAAGTCAAATTTTTTGTCCAGCTCTGTTCTTTTCATTAGAAATAGGTGAAATTCACCTATGTCATTAAATGACCGTCTTCTTTCCTGGAAGATAATGCTCATTCTAGATGGATAAGTTATTCTTGGCTGTAATCCAAGTTCCTTTGCCTTTCAGAATATCTGGTTCCAGGCCCTTCGATCCTTCAATGTGGAGGCTGACAGATCTTGTGTGATTCTAATTAAGCTCTTCAGTATTTGAATTGTTTCTTTCTAGCTGCTAGCAATATCATTTCCTTGGTACGATAGTCCTGAAATTTAGCCAAGATATTCCTTCGGATTTAATTTTGGGGTCTCTTTCAGGAGGTGATCGGTGAATTCTTTCGATGGTGATTTTGCCCTCAGATTCTAAAACATCAGGGCAGTTTTCTTTCAAGATTTCCTGGAAGATAGCATTTGGATTCTTTTTTTCATCATGGCTTTCAGGAAGTCCAACAATCCTTAGATTGTCTCTCTTAGTCTATTTTCCAAGTCTGTTGTTTTTCCTAGGAGATATTTCATATTTTTTTTTGTTTTTGTTTGACTGATTCTTGGAGTCTTATTGAGTCATTCACTTGCATTTGTTCAATTTTAATTTTTAAAGTATTTTCTTCGGTTACTTTTTTTTAGTTCCTTTTGTAATTTGTTCATTGCATACTTTTTCCACTTCACCAATTTCGTTTTTCAGTAAATTGGTGTCTTTTTCATATCTCTTTTGCAGGGCATTATATCCTTCTTGCACTGATCTCAATTCATTTCCCCATTTCTCATCTAGCTCTCTTTTGAGATTCTTTATGCAATCTTCCAGGAAAGCCTTGTGAAAGGGGACCAGCTCGTGTCTCCCTTGGTGGCTATCTCTGGAGTTGCTTTGCCTTTAGGAACCTCAGGATCTGAGGTCTGCCCTTCTTTCTCTCCATAGAAGCTGTCTATGGTGAGAGCTCTCTTCTGTTTCTTACTCATTTAAAAAAAAGAAAGAAAAGAAAAGAAAAGCTTAGGGTCTGTTTAAAAGCGGAGAAAAGCAGAGGCTGTGGCAGTTTGCCCTGGGGCAATTCAGATAATTAACTTCTCCTGCTGGGCTTGTAGGGCTAAGACCTTGTGTTTGCAGATCCAGTTCCAATATACCTTTTACAAAAGGCAGATCTGCCAGAGCACCTGCCCGCAATCAGGGTAGAGTGTCCTGAGAGCCTCAGATAAACTCCCCGGCTGTTTAAAAATCTGCCACACTGAGTCCCACCCAGTTTCCTGCCTGTTTGTTTGAGAGAAGGTCAGAGGAGGGCACAGAGAGGTGTCTTCACACTGCCATCTTAGCTCCACCCCCCACCCCCCATTGAAACCTGAATGGATGCCCATCAGTTGGAGAATGGCTGAATAAGTCATGAAGTCATGGAAATAAATGTTATGGAATATGATTGTTCTGTAAGAAACGACCAGCAGAATGATTTCAGAGAGGCCTGGAGAGATTTGCATGAACTGATGCTGAATGAAATGAGCAGAACCAGGAGGTCATTATACACAGCAACAGTAAGATTGTAAAATGATCAGTTCTGATGGATGTGACTCTCTTCAACAATGAGATGATTCAGACCAGTTCCAATGATCTTGTGATGAAGAGAGCCATTTATACCCAGAGAGAAGACTGTAGTAACTGAGCGTGGATCACAACATAGCATTTTCACTCTTCTTGTTCGTTTTTGCTTGCATTTTGTTTTCTTTCTCATTTTTTTCTGGTTTGATTTGATTTTTTCTTATGCAGCAAAATAATTGTATAAATATGTATGCATATACTGGATTTAACATACATTTCTACCATGTTTAACATATATTGGACTACTTGCCATCTAGGGGAGGGGGTGGAACACAAGGTTTTACAAGGGTTAATGTTGAAGAATTATCTATACATATGTTTTGAAAAATAAAAAGAGGGATTTATTGGCAAATAAAGGTGATTTACACTGTCAATATTTATTAAGTACTTACTATGTACCAGGCACTATGCTAAGTGCTAAGGATACAAAGAAAGATTAAAAAAAAAATTAAAAACCAAAGATATCAGTAAAAAGAAATCTAAATGGTGCTTTTCTCAAAAAAAAAAAAAAAAAAAAAGATTCAGCTCAAATTCCATTTCTGTAAGAGGAATTTCCTGGTCTCTTCTCAACTGCTACTGACTTTCTCCCTTTCCGACTACTCTCTATCTTACAACTCTTTTTAGGTTTTTTCCTCATTTAAGTCGAAGCTCCTTGGGTATAAAGACTGCTTTTGCCTTTCTTTGTATATTTAGTACTTAATCACAGTGCTAGGCACATAGTAAATACTTAATGTTTGTTAATTGATTGATGACTTAAGAGAGAGGAGTTTTAATGTTGATGCTAGAAGTCAGGTGGCAGAGAATTAAAGAGTGAGTGGATTCATTGTAAGGTTTGTTTTGTTTTTTTAACCATATCTGATTTTATTTGAACTTCTCATAACAAGGCAGTGTCACAATTATTCTGCAACATGCAGTCTTTGAGAGATGCCTTAGAGGTATCAATTTTGCTTAAGTTCTTCCACATCCCCCTCCACAATGACCTGTAAAGCATGCCAAAATGCATTCTGATGAGGAAAATCAAGGAAAAGTCCCAGAAAGTCATTTTGGCAGCCCAATTTAGGAAGCTAGAGAGGTCTGCAGAGACTAGGATAGGAAGCTAATATCAGGAGCATGGGGTAGTAGCTGGCAGAAGCAGCAGCTGCAAGGAGCAGCCCAGAGCTCAGGGGAATCCAAGAAAAAAAGTCACGATGAGGTGGCAAGGAGTACTCACAGGATGCCAAGGGGAAGCTGTGAACTACAGTAAGAAGTAATCACAATCGGGACAGGTGCAAACCATCAACTTTGTTATCCCCTCCCCAGTTTCTTGTCAGATTCAGGGTGAACTGACAAGAGGATAGGAGCAGAAGTTCTCCCCTATTTGTTTCCTAATAATCTCAGGCTCTAGGTAATAGAATGGGAGAGGAAAAAGTTTAAGAAGCCATCAGCAACTTTGGCTCAGATCCCAGAAGCAAAATGGGATGTCAATTCCAATCTAGTCTCATCTGAAGCCTAAAGGGGAATAATTAAAGCAGGAATTCCCAAAGGAATTCTGGAGAAACTAACATACTATAATTCTGAAGCAGAACTTCCTAGCTGGCTGACAAGAGCAATCTACCCAAACTTAGGTCAGGAACTTGCAAAGCTCAGACAGATGAGGCAAAAATCAGACTTTGTCTTGTTAAACACTTTGGAAGAACTGAAAGCTTGAAGGTCCCTAGCCTGAGATGTCCCTGAAGTCTTGGAACAACACATTCAAACCAAGAAAGTAACAAGATCAGTCCACAACTTCCCTTCAAATTCAAAGTCAAGAAGTAGGCTGGAATAATGAGTAAACAAAAAGAGAATCCCATTAGAAAAAACCATTATGATGTCAGGATTGTTCAGGACACAAATCCAGAAGAGATTAACTTTAAAACATATAAGCAAAGCCTCAAAGAAAAAAAATAGCTTGGGCACAAATTCAACTAGAATTTCTAGAAGAAATGAAGCAAGAATTATTTTTTTTAAAGAGTTAAATATTTTTCATAAGTAAAATGAGAGTGCTAAAGGCAAAAAATGGAAAACAAGTAAAAGTTATAAAAGAGAGAATTGAAAAGAAATTGTGCTTGACACAAGAGGCACAAAATCGTGCCCAAGCAGGAAATTCCCTGAAAATTTGGATGGACCAAGTAGAAGACAATTTATTAAAACAAAAAACAAAGCTTTAAAAATAGAACAAAAGGTAAAGTATCTCAGAAAAACAACCAATCTGGAAAAAAAAATCAAAGAGAAAAAAAATTAACTAAGTGAATATGATGACCAAAACCAGAACTTGTATGTGAAATTTTAAAAAATTTCATAAAATTGCCCATGTCTCTTGAAATCAGAAGGTAAAGTAAAAACAAAAGAAACTTCAAAATGAAAACTCCCAAGAAGTTTATAGTGAAAATTCAAAGCTTTCAAGTCAAGGGGGGAAAATATTCAAACAGAAAGAAAGAATTCAAATACCTTGGAGCCAAAGTCAGGATCACACATGATTTGTCACCACTACACAGTATTCTAAGTTCTTAGAATACTATATTCTAGAAAGCAAAAGATTTGGCTTACAAGCCAAAACTGATTTACCTGGTAAAACTGAGTATAATCCTAGAGAATGAAATGGATCTTTAATGAAGTGGAGGATATCCAAGTATTCCTAATGAAAAAATGAGAGCTGTATAGAAACTTTAAGCTCAACCACATAAATTAAAAGAAATAGAAGAAAGGTAAACAGAAGTGAATAATGAAGGAAAGGTAAAGGATGGGTAAACAACAAACAAGGATAAAATGTTTACATTTTAATATGAGATGATATATGAATCATCAGAGGTCATAGGAGTCTTATTAGACAGAAAGCTTGGGAGTGGTTATAGTATATCATGATGATCTTAAAAGGATAATGGAAAGGGAGGAGAGGAAGTTAAGGACAGATCTCACATTATCAGAGTATACAAGTAAATATCTATAACAATCAGGGAGAAGGAGGTAAGGGAGACTACTAAATTTGAACTTTATTCTTCTGAAGGGAACAAAAGAGGGAACAATACACACACAATTATATATAAAAATTCATTTCACTAAGCATAGAAATAGTAAAAAAGGGAGAAAGGTATTAGAGATAAGGTAAGTGAAGGGAGGGATTAATCCTAAATTATTAATTAAATTAAATTAAATCAGACTCTTAGATCTAGAGCAGCAAAGGGAGTTTAGAGATATCTAATCCAATCTCTTCATTTTAAAAATGAAGCTAAGGTCCAGAGAGGTGCTTTGTCTATACCAAATAGGTGATAAGTAACAGAGGCAGGACTCACTCAACTCCTGGGGTTCTTCCACATCCAATCATCTACTACCTCCCTACCAACACCACACTAGCTCAAAATCCTATTGTTTCCTCCATGTGGCATGTAGATGACCCCTTCACGGCCCAAGCCCATGTGAGTAGAAATTAAATTCTAGCAGGTTCTACCAAGCTAGAGAGACTTTGAATACGGGCCTGATGTTGGGCTGATTGTTTTCCAAGGACAAGCCTAGCCAAAGTTGGAGACTTTGGTCACCAGAGGACTGGCCACTAGGTAATCTACAGCAATCTCAAAGTCCATGTCTCTACTAATGTATGGATAGATAGCAATCTGTACTAGTACTGCTATTTTTATACCTTGAAATGACAGTTCCTAGGAAATACTATAGTGAAATTGGTGACAGAGAATTTGATTCTATTCCTGGCTCTTTATTACTACTTCTGCTGGGAAACCTGGGAGAAATTCCTGCACCATTTGATATCTCAGTATCCCCATTCACAAAATGGAGCTAATAATGCCTGCCCATCCCAGTGAGAGGAAAGATAAGAGAGAATTCTCATCAAAGTACATTGAGTTCAGAAGAAAAATGCCATGCAAATGCAAATAATTTATTATGATTACTGGTTACACACTGATTACATCTGGTCCAATTACAGTATCAAGTATAATGATTGCAATCTGTCAGACAGGCATTTGCAATAGAAGCCTAAGAGAAAACAGATATACTCTCTAGGAATAAGTTAATATGATGGTAGTAGAGAGTACTATGGTCATTTCTCTTTACAGGAATCTCTCAACAACTTCCCCACCTATCTGTCTTAGACTGTAGGCTTCATTCTATAGGAAAAAGAAGTCTGCTTGTTGCAGTCAGCTGAGGCACTGCTTTAGGAAAGGAATTTTTGTTTCTTCCTCCAAAAGGGGAGTGAAGGGGAGACAACGAATGATGATGATGATGATGATAAATTGCCTTTAGTGAGATGAGAAGAATCTTTTACAGATGGATGATGATAATAATAGCTAGAATATATATGGTGCCTGTTATATGCAAGGCATTATGCTAAACACTTTGCAAATATTATCTTCTTTGATCCTCACAAACCTGGGAGGTGGGTGCTGTTTTTATCTTCAAGGAAATAATCTTTGACAAAAACTGCTGGGAAATTTGGAAACTAATGTGGAAGAAATTAGGGCTTGACCCACATCTAACACCACATACCAAGATTAAGATCTAAATGGGTTCATGATTTGGATATAGTGATATTATAAATAAATTAGAGGAACATAGTATAGTTTATCTCTCAGATCTGTGGAGATAGAATAAATTTATGTCCAAAGAAGAACTGGAACTCTTAATTGAACACCAGATAGATAATTTTGACTATGTTAAGTTAAAAGTTTTTGTACAAACAAAACTAATACAGACAAGATTAGGAGGGAAGCAATAAATTGGGAAATCAGCTTTACATTTAAGGGTTCTGATAAAGGTCTTATTTCTAAAATATATAGAGAATTGTCTCAGATTTATAAGAATTGAAGCCATTCTCCAATCGATAAATGGTCAAAGGATATGAACAGAGAATTTTCAGATGATGAAATTAAAACTATTTGTAGTCATATGAAAAGATACTCCAAATCACTATTGATCAGAGAAATGCAAATTAAGACAACTCTGATACCACTACACACCTGTCAGATTGGCTAAAATGACAGGAAAAGATAATGACGAATGTTGGAGGGGATGTGGAAAGGCTGGGATACTGATGCATTGTTGGTGGAATTGTGAACGGATCCAGCCATTCTGGAGAACAATTTGGAGCTATGCTCAAAAAGTTATCAAACTGTGCATACCCTTTGACCCAGCGGTGTTTCTATTGGGCTTATATCCCAAAGAGATCTTAAAGGAAGGAAAGGGCCCCATATGTACAAGAATGTGGCACCCCTTTTTGTAGTGGCTAGAAACTGGAAACTGAATGGATGCCCATCAATTGGAGAGTGGCTGAATAAATTATGGTATATGAATGCCATTGTTCTGTAAGAAACGACCAGCAGGATGACTTCAGAGAGGCCTGGAGAGACTTGCATGAAACTGATGCTGAGTGAAATGAGCAGAACCAGGAGATCATTATACACAGCATCAATAATACTATATGATGATCAATTCTGATGGACATGGTTCTCTTCAACAATGAAATGCTTCAAACCACTTCCAATTGTTCAGTGAAGAAAGCCATATACACCCAGAGAGAGGGATGTGAAATGTGGACCACAACATAACATTTTCATGCTCTCTATTGATGTTTGCTTGCATTGTGTTTCCTTTCTCTGATTTTTCTTTCTAGTAGATATGATTTTTCTTGCACAAAAATGATAAGTGTGGGAATATGTATACATATATTCTATTTATCAAGTATTTTAACATAATTAACATGTAGTGGATATCCTGCCATCTGGGGGAGAGGTGGGGAGTAGGGGGGAAAAATTTGTAACAGAAAGCTATATAAGGGTCAATGTTAAAGAATTACCCATACATATGTTTTGCAAATAAAAAGTTTTAATTAAAAAAAAAAAGAAAATGGGGCAGCTAGGTGGCGTAGTGGATAGAGCACCAGCCCTGAAGTCAGGAGGACCTGAGTTCAAATCTGGTCTCAGACACGTAACAGCTGTGTGACCCTGGGCAAGTCACTTAACCCAAATTGACTCAGCAAAAAGCAAAAAAAAAAAATAATAATAATAATAATCTATTTGTCCAAAGTCACACAACTATTAAATGTCTGAGGCTGGATTTGAAATCAGGTCTTCCTGACTCTAGGCTCAGTGATCTATCATTTGTGTACAGCCCTTCCGGGGGTGGAGCCATGGTGGCGGAGATCAGACAGGAGTCTCTGTAACCTCCTCTAACCTCCCCTCAAACCAACAACATATGAAGCCTCTAGACTGATTCTGAAGCAAAAAAAAATCCACAATATCTGGAGAACAACACGATTCTAGAAGAAGATACTCTGGAAGAACCTCAAAACAGGTCTGTTTTAATTGGGCAGGGGGGTGGCCTACTGAACTGCAGCGCAGGGAGACTGGGGCAGGGAGCTGGAGCAGGGAGCTGGAACAGGAGTCGGAACAGGAGTGGGAGCATTGTGCTTTTCACACACCTGGGAGTCTTGTGCAGGCCTCTTGGAACAATTTGTCCCGATTGTGGGCAGGTGGTTTGGAGGGTCTGCCTTTTGAGGGGGATAGATTGTGAACCACTGAACCCCTGATGAGCATCGGACCTAGCTGCCATTACACAGCACCTTAAAGCAATCAATCAAACAACAGGACTGATAAGCACCAGAAATAATTCAATCAGCAGAGCTGCCCAGTACCTGAAATAATTCAATCAGCAGAACTGCCCAGTTCCTGAAATAACTCAATCAGCAGAACTGCCCCAGGGCAAATTAAAGCAGCTGTCCCACCTTTGCCCTAAACAGACCTCACACCTTTAAAAAAAATGAATAAAAAACCAAAAAGAGCTCTCACCATAGACAACTTTTATGGAGAGAGGGAAGAACAGACCTCAAATCCTGAGGCCCCTAAAGGTAAAGCAACTCCAGAAAAAGCCCCAAAGAGAGACATAAATTGGTCTCCATGTCACAAGGCTTTCTTTGAAGATTGCATAAAAAATCTTAAAAGAGAGTTAGAAGAAACATGGGGAAACGAAATGAGATCACTGCAAAATAAAATAGAAAAAATGGAAAAAGAATGCAATGAACAAAAAAATGTAATTGGTCAATTGCAAAAGGAACTAAAAACAGTAACTGAAGAAAATAAGACATTAAAAATTAGAATCGAACAATTGGAAATTAATGACTCATCAAGACTTCAAGAATCAGTTGAACAAAAACAAAAAAATGAAAAGATAGAGAAAAACATGAAATATCTCCTAGGAAAAACAACTGACCTGGAAAATAGATCTAGGAGAGACAATCTAAGGATTATAGGGCTTCCTGAAAGCCATGATGAAAAAAAGAACCTGGACACTATCTTCCAGGAAATCATAAAAGAAAACTGCCCTGATATTTTACACCCAGAAGGCAAAATACTCCTTGAAACAATCCACCAATCACCTTCTGAAAGAAACCCAAACATTAACTCCCCCAGAAATATCGTGGCTAAATTCCAGAGCTATCATACCAAGGAAAAGATATTACAAGAAGCCAGAAAGAAACAATTTAAATATTGGGGAGCTACAATTAGGATCACACAGGACCTAGCAGCTTCTACTTTGAAGGATCGAAGGGCCTGGAATCAGATATTGCGAAGGGCAAAGGAACTTGGATTACAGCCAAGAATAAGTTACCCAGCTAGAATGAGCATTATCTTCCAGGGAAGAAGATGGTCATTCAATGATATAGGAGAATTTCACCTATTTCTACTGAAAAGACCAGAACTGAACAAAAAATTTGATCTACAAACACAGAACACAAGAGAAACATAAAAAGGTAACAAGAAAAAATAACTCTTGAGAACTATATTTATGTTATAGATACTTATAGAATGAGGGTTGATTTTATGAATCTATTATTACATTATGATTATGATACGATTACTGTGATTTTATGAATATCATATGATTACTGTGATTTTATGATTATTATATGTTTATTGTGATTTTATGATTATTATGATATGATAAACTGAAAAAGAAATTAGAGGTAGAAAAGGGATAACATTGGAAGAAGAGGAAAAGGAGGTAAAATAAGGGAAATTACATCACATGTAGAGGCAAAGAAAACCTATAATGATTGAGGGGAGAAAAGGGAGGGGAATGAGAATTGGGTTAATCTCCATCTCATCAGATTTGGCTCTGAGGGAATAATAGACGTACTTATAAGGAAACAGGAGGGAAAGGGGGGAAAGGGAGGTGGGTGGGGCTCTAAAGGGGAAGGATTGTTTGAGGGAAGTGGTTTTCAAAAGCAAAATAGTAGGGAGGAGGGAAAGGGGATAAGAAAGAGAAAAGCATAAGCTAGGGTAAATAAGATGGCAGGAAATACAGAATTAGTTATTTTAACTGTGAATGTGAATGTAATGAACTCTCCCTTAAAGCAGAAGCAGATAGCAGATTGGATTAAAAACCAGAATCCAACAATGTGTTGTATACAAGAAACACATCTAAAACATAGAGATACATACAGGGTGAAGGTAAAAGGCTGGAGCAGAATCTATTATGCTTCAGGTGAACAAAAAAAAGCAGGGGTAGCAATCCTGATCTCAGACCAAGTAAAAGCAAAGATAGACTTAATTAAAAGAGACAAAGAAGGAAATTATATCTTCCTAAAGGGTACCATAGATGATGAAGCAATATCAATACTAAACATATATGCACCAAGTGGTAAAGCATGGAAATTCCTAGAGGAAAGGTTCAGAGAGATGCAAGAAGAAATAGACAGCAAAACTATAATAGTGGGGGATCTCAACCTCCCTCTCTCAGAACTTGATAAATCAAACCACAAAATAAATAAGAAAGAAGTTAAGGAGGTAAACAAAATGTTAGAAAAGTTAGGTATGATAGATCTTTGGAGGAAATTAAATGGAGACAGAAAGGAGTTTACTTTTTTCTCAGCAGTCCATGGAACTTATACAAAAATTGACCATGTGTTAGGACACAAAAACCTCAAAATCAAATGCAGGAAGGCAGAAATAATAAATGCATTGTTTTCAGATCATGACGGAATAAAAATCACATGCAATATAAGGCCAGGAGAAAATAGACCAAAAAGCAATTGGAAACTAAATAATTTTATCCTAAAGAATGAATGGGTGAAACAGCAAATTACAGACACAATTACTAATTTCATTCAAGAGAATGACAATAATGATACAACATACCAAAATTTGTGGGATACAGCCAAAGCGGTAATAAGGGGAAATTTTATATCTCTAGATGCTTATTTGCATAAAATAGAAAAAGAGAAAATCAATAAATTGGGCTTGCAACTAAAAAAGCTAGAGAAAGAACAAATTAAAAACCCCCAATCAAATACCAAACTTGAAATCCTAAAAATAAAAGGAGAGATTATCATTTGTGTACATATGGGTTCTTTTCCTTCTTGTTTTTTATCTCTTTGAGTTACAAGCCTCCTATCCCCTGTAGTCCCAGATGGATTTGGCCTCTTTAAATGCAACTGGAGATCATATTAGCTTTTTTGTTGTTGTTGTTGTTGTTGTTACTATAGTCACAATTTGGTAAAGTTATACTGAGCTCCCTGCTCTCTAAAAATCTCAGATTTCTTCCTAGAGGAAATATTGTCTAGCAGTACTTCTAAACTGAACTTGTAAAAGTAAGCATTGTTTTGTTTTGTTTTAAGATAGAATTTTTATCATTACCACAATTCATTTTACTGGACTTGGTTCATTTTTCTATTCTGTCAAACTCCTTTTTAAAATAACACTGTACAGTGGATGGAATATTGGACCTAAAGTCAGGAAGACTCATGCTCTGAGTTCAAAGCTAGTCTCAGAGCTGTGTGACCAAGTCACTTAATACTATTTGCTTGAGGGGCCTCATCTGTAAAATGAACTGGAGAAGAAAATGGCAAACTACTCCAGTATCTTTGCCAAGAAAACCCCAAATGGGATCACAAAAAATAGAACACAACTGAAATGATTGGACAACAACATCTGTATTATTGTCTAGTCCATATTTTAACCTGGATGATGGCAGTGGTGATAAAGGGAAAGAAGAATAAGACAATGTTAAAATGATGGAGTTAGTGGGACTTGTGAAATTAAGGCAAAATGTTAGGTGATTTCATTTACCTATATCTTCCAAAGAGAAAACCAAAGAGAGCTCAACCAACTCCCAGAGTTTAGATATTACTAGTCAGTCAGTTAAAAAAATTTATTAAACACCCACCATGTGCCAGGCATTGTGCTAAGTGCACAAAAAAAAGTACAAAAAGAAAGTCCTTTCCCTCAAGGAACTTACCATCTAATGGGGAAAGACAACACAAAAAGAAAGCTGCAAAGTAGGGACTGAAGAAGATATCTGGTTTAATTTAAAGGAATGCAAATGAAGAGATGACTGATCTGGGCTCTTGCTTAAATCTGGGAGGAGCTCTCCAGTCAGGGGAGAGGCCCCTGGAACAAGAGGTATGGATTAAGTGTAAATTTAAGAGCTGAAACTTTGTGGGAAGAGATTCCTGAGTCATGATGGAAAAGTTCAGAGGAGAGCACTTGGAAATCAAGAAAGGGAATTCTTCAGAGGGGGTACAGAAGGAGATAGAAAGATGGCTGTTCACTAAATACACTTAGCTTGTGGTTGACTGGAAAGAAAAGGGGGACAGATAGATTAGGGAAGAATAAATATGTTGGTGGGAGGAGAAGGGAGCTAGAATCATTCTGACCTTATGCTGAGTCAGGAAAGCATCATTCTATCCTGGTATGAGAGGACCAAGTGGTCCTTCACGTTCTGTTGAGAAAGAAGAGAGCTGTCTCATTCTGAAATGTAAAAACCCAAATCTCCAGGAGCTACCACATACCATCCATGGGAATTTATTTCACTCCCATGAGTAATTACATCCACTCTGGAAACTAAACTCAAAAACAGGAAACAAAGAAATTTGTGAGTGTGTGTGCATGTGCGTGCATATAACATATAAGTCTATATTGAAATATATTAAATTTTTGTATATGTATGTGTATGTATATATGTCTATACACACACACACACACACATTTTGTAGCATGACATAGCTGTAAGGAACCTTAGAAGAGATGAAAATGAAGGTTGGGACACACTAGATGCCAGATGTTGCATAAACTGAGAGATGAAGTATCGGTGTCAGTTTTGTTTAACTGGTTTTCTATATGCAAGAGTATGATATTTATATCAAATGAGGGTCCTATGGTATTGGGTAGTGGAGATATATCAGAAACTGACTTGGTAGATGAAGTAAAGGGCATCGCTAAAACTTGTAGCCTGAATGAATTAATCTAACAAGACAGATCCCTAAAGCACATATAAGATACTTTCTGCCTAACTTCAGTCCAAGTCCCACATCCCAAGGGACCAATATGAAATCTGGATGATTCAAGGCCATAATAATGATGATTCAGAGCTTTGTATTGTGTAGTGAGGATTTCCTAATTGGCTGAAGAGCTAGAAAAATTGATGACTCAAAGACTTTTGAGTTATAATTGAATAAGAAAACAAAAGAGGAAGTTTGCCCTTACATTTTTTTCCCTCTTTCTTTAATGTTTTTGAGGAGGCAAAACTATTTAGAACTCCTTCCAAGAGTCTTCTGGGAAAGGGACTATAGCTGTATATACCTTTGGGAACCTGACTCTGAACACATGGCCATCTCTATCTTTTTATGCTTATTCTTGTGTGATCTTAATGAGTATCAGAAATGGAAGTGCCCAAGAATCCTTTTAAGTTTGAGATTCAAAGATTCTACTGTAAATTAGAAACAGAAGCAGTAATTATTGGACTGATTGTGGCCGACAGCAATGGGAACAACAGGAACAACCACTTGAAGATAATGGTGGCTTCAAGGCAAATGGCTTGTAAAGAGAATCTTGAGAAGATGTGAGGATGGAGCTGGCTATGAATTCAAGAAAGGCAAAGATCTCTGGACTCCAGCTAGGCTGTTCACCTAACAGGGAGCTACACCTAGGGAAACCTGGCAAAGATGTGATAGAAGGAGAAAAGGTCTCCTAGCCAGGAGTATTGCCTTATTTGTTGCCTTTATACTTTAAATTTAAGCCCAGACTCCTCAGGGACCACGTATTTGCTGCATCCTGATTTGGAGGGATAGATATTTTGTAGCATTTGTTCCTATTATAATATTTCAGTATTGGAAATTGTCTGACTGGTCAATTATAAACGGGAGATAAACTGCTGGGGGCTTATGATCAACAAAACTAAAAATTCCAACCATTCAGAGTTATACCCTGGAATGGTGAAAATCAATGGACTTTTGTTAGGGACCTGGTTCACCCTGCAACTGGAAGTTGGAGAAGCCTTAGAGGAGGGGCTATATTTTAAATTAGAAGGAAAAGAAATTATATAGTTACTGTCACAGATTGAACTAAGCTGTGTGATCTTGGGGAAGTCACTCCTTTCAGTTGTCTTATCTATTAAATGAGGTAGGTGAACTAGATGAGCCCTGAGGTCCAACTCTAACATTCTATACATTTATGAAACCATTTACTAAACAGCCTGAAGGAGTAGTTTTAATAGATGTATTGGGCAGTCTCTGCTCTCTGAGAAGCAATAAAAACAATGATACATAAGGGCAGACAACCAGAATAAAACTGAAGCCAATAAATACTATGCATAATTAAGAACATGTAACTATGACCAATGGACAGGGAGTAGGAGAATTGAGCTGAGAGTCATGGCAATGATATCCTACAATACAGGAGAGTTAAAGGGAGATTGACAGTTTTCTTCAAATTAATCATAGAAGATTTCAAAGAAATAATGTGATGTCACTGATTTCTCCAAAAGTTCCTTTTTTTATTTGTATCAATACACATCAATCCTGAATTAACATGCACTTTCTTTTGCATTCAGACATAATAATTTGCATCTCTTTAAAAATATTTTTTTCCTCTAGTTTCTTCCCTTTTTCCTCCATCAGCTTTTTGGACAATATCTCTCTATAATCTTTACTATTCCTCCTGCTTCCTCACCCTATAACTATGGAGGCAAATTTCCTGGTAGCCAGTGATCCAAAGCATCATTTTAGTTCCCATTTGGAAGATTTTTTTTTTTAAAGTTACTGACAAATTCCTGGATGACTTAATACCATAAAGTAGTTTTCCTGAAGAGGAAATGAGAAAAAAACGGTACAGGTTATATTCTTGCCCTATTTTTTTTTTCTTCTCCATCATCATTAATATTTATAGTCTCTTGGGATCACACAATATTTTCACATCCATCCACCCATTCAGCCCTTATGTAGTAGAGAGTGTATAACTCAGTAAGATATTGAAGTCCCAATGAAGGAGGGTTGAAGTTGGTAAGGGGAGAGAAAAGGAGAAAGAAAAAAGGGAAGGGCAAAATTCTGTTTGTAGGCATCTGAATCATTCCTTTCTTTTTGCATTTGCCTTCCTTAGGCATTGAGAAGGACTTCAGGCCACCATGATCAGATACAAGGAGGAAATAAGAGAGAATTTTCAAATCATGTAGCCCCTGATAGTCACCCTTTGGCAGCTGGTTGCTACTGCTACAGGCTGTCTCTGTGACTTAAGCAGAGTGAAAAAATCTGAGACAGAAGTCAGGACTGCAGAAGCAGAGAACCTAGAGGAAGATATAAAACTTAAGGTATGATAGATGGGTTTGTAGGAGTTCAGATAGAGTGGAGTTGGGCTGACAGCTGCCACAAAACCTTACTTATTTCTGAGAATGCCAGCAGACCAGACTTACCCCTGGCACTTTATTTTGTCTCATTACTTGTACTATTTTATTTCAGGACCCAGTTTTATCTCTGGATAACCCTCTATCACTCTCTCTTTTGTAATCTAGAATGTAGAAGGAGGGATTTGAAACAATTGCTCAAATGAGATAATATTTATAAAATGCTTGGCACATAGTACATATTTAATAAAATGCTTATCCCATCTGTCCAGCTAATTGGGTGAGCTACTTGAATGGGAAAATTATTAACTGACTTCTTTGAAATTTTAGGCCATATGACCATTGAATATTCTTGCCTGTAGAAAAAAAAATATAGACTTTCAAGATCTATCTAGGAAGTATTTTAGATGCAATGGGAGAGAGGAAGAAAGCCATAGATTTAACTATATTTTTCCAATATTTTGAGTTTTATTTCATCATCCCCTACTTTAGACTAAAAGTTTGCTAGGGTTTCTTTATTGCCAATTTTCTTGAAACATGAAGATTTCTGGGGTAAGTGACTGCCGCTTGTACAGAGAGGGAACATTATATACATTTGTCAGAGAGATATGAGACCTTTGGGCTGGTGGCTTTAATGTAACTCCACCTGGTGGTCACATTTCAAATATATGGTAACAGACAAATTTATAAAAATAAGACCCATTTCCCAGTTGATGAATGATAAAAAGGATATGAATAGACATTTTTCAAAAAAATAGTTCATAGCTATAAGCAGTCATATAGAATGTTCTAAATCATTATTGATTAAAGAAATATAAATTTAAAGTGTCTCCTTATACCTATAAGATTGGCTAACATGGCAGAAAAAGAAAATGATAAATGCTGGAGGGAATGTGGAAAAATAGGTACGTTCATACATTACTGAAATTGTGAACTGGTCTAACCATTCTGCAGAACAATTTGGAACTATATCCAAAGAGATATTAAACTGTATATATATCCTTTAACCCAGCAATACCTCTATTAGGTCTGTATCAAAAAAACAAAAGAGGAAAAAGATATATATTTATACACATTAAATATTTATAGCAGTTCTTTTTGTAGTGGCAAAGCATTGGAAATTGAAGGTATGAGGAATGGCTAAACAAGTTGTGACATACGATAATGATGGAATACTATTGAGCTTATAAGAAATGATGAGGGAGATGGTTCCAGAAAAATATTGGAACACTTATATGAACTAATGCAAAGTGAAGTGAATAGAACCAGGAGAACGTTGTATATAGTAACAGCAAAATTTTAAGGATGATCAACAATGAAAGATTTAGCTCCTCTGATCAAGACAATTATCCAAGACAATTCCAAAAGAGTTATAATGAAAACTACTCCTCATCTCCAGGGAGAGAACTGATGAAGTATAATTTGAAGCACATTTTCTTTACTTTGTTTATGCTTTTTGATTTTTATTATTTTTTCAACATGGCTAATATAGAAATATGTTTTGTATGACCTCACATGTATAATTGACATCATATTGCTTGTCTTCTCAATGAGTAAGGAGGGATAAGGGGGGAGAGAAATTAGAACAAAATTTTTAAAAATATATACTCCTTTGTCAATTAATTAGGAAGTCATACCCCATCTTGTTGTAGGTTTCAGGAAAGAACATGAGCCAGTATGAACTGGTATTGCTAATACAGTACCTCCAGTATCATTGGAGATAACCAATAAGTGTAAATACAACCCACTCCACTTACAACAACCCTGTGAGATAGATAGTACAAGTATCATCATCTCCTGTGTTAGAACTCAGAAATGTGAAGGCATTTTTCCTAGATCAGCTATACTAGAGTCAAAATTCAAACTTAGGTCAGCCAAAGTAGAGTTAAGTCTCGTACCTAGGTCTGTTGATTTCAAGTTCTATGTTGTTTCTCATCAATTGTTCTTATGCCAAGTGTTCTTATACATCAATTCCTCTCCTAACCAATTCTCATATGATTCTGGAATTGTTGCTTTTAGAAATAGAATAAAAAAACACCACTCTAACATGGGTCTTACATGACTCTAGAACTCCTTGCTAATTCAAGTTCCTTCCATCTAATATATTCATTTCAATAGACCAGAAAAAGAACAATAAATCAAAGTTATAGGGCAGAGGTTTTACAAAATATTTACTTTTAAAAGTATCCTCATATAAATATACATACTCCATCTGAAAAGGGAGAGGCATAATCCTATTTCTGTACTACCTCAATCACTGAGGAGGGGTAGATTAGGTTCATAGTTTAGCTCACTTCATTTAGACTAGAATCCCCATTCTGAATCCAAAACCCTTTTATGGCTCCTTGAATTCCAGGCACCCTGTCTTCACAGGGTTTTTAAGCCACCCTGACTGTGTGGGTCACTCCACCCACAGTCCTGGTCCCAAAG
Source organism: Myrmecobius fasciatus (assembly GCA_023553655.1). NCBI lineage: Eukaryota > Metazoa > Chordata > Mammalia > Dasyuromorphia > Myrmecobiidae > Myrmecobius > Myrmecobius fasciatus. The sequence goes on along the minus strand of JAJPUD010001526.1, from coordinate 250,668 downwards.
CTGCCATCCCCAACTCAGTGGGGATTACTTCTAACACCTAAAATTGAGGATAAACAATGAACAGAAACACTGTGGACCTCTTTTGTCAGAGCTGGGGTAAAAGAAGTAAGTAAGAGAAGGCAAGTGCCTTCCCTCTCTTGGTCAAATCAGCCAAGGAGGCTATCCCCATCCATGTGGTAGAGAATATACAGTTCTTCTGAGGCAAACTGGACATGCTCAAAAGCCCAGTTGTGTAAGTAACAAGACTTAATCAAGACAGATAATCAAAGAAACCAGCAAGGAGAAATCAAATTTATTAAAAGCTTAAGCATTGTGCTAAGCAATCGGAATATAAATAGGAAAGAGAAGGAAAGACAATTTCTGCTCTCAAGGAATTTATATTCTAATGGAAGAAGATCAGACTCAGAGGAAGCCTAGAAAGTGTAGGGAGAGGGACAAGGGATAAAGGTACCTGCAGGGGCATGGTAGAGAAAGCCTGGAGAATCAGGAGAGCAAAAGAATAAAGATGTGGCTGGCTTGGGTCTTTTTAAAATGGAGGTTCTGAGGAGAAACTGGCCAATCAGAGGGAGAACCGCTAGGTATATGCAATATGTAAAGTTCAGGGGTGGAGCGAGCTTCCCAGGTGAAGAGGTTTCTTTGGCGTAATAGAGTGAGCCTGAAGAGGAATGGAGAGAGAGAGGAATGTCTTTAACAATTTGCCACATTAATGGGAAAGGGAACACTCCCAGATGTCTCATGCTTCTAGGGCGGAGCTATGGCTTGAACACTTCTCATGTTGCCCTCTCCCAGCAACAGGCTAGATTCCACCCCCAGAGATGACTTTTGCTTTTTCTTCATCAGGCTGTAGATACCATCTTTCAAAATGATCACTTTCAGAAACTTTTATTTTGCTTCTGGAGTTTCTTCTTCAAAAAAAGTGTCATCTTTCTTTGGAGAGACCTCCCCCCAGCCAACCAGCCTGGGGTGTAGCCAGCACATTTTCAGTCTGGATATTAATCAGGCCCACAAGTACACACAGCCAAAAAGAATTTCAAGATTTCCCCCCTTAATTCAACCTTACCCACTCCTCCTGAAGGACAAGTACACTAAGTCTTTATGATTCTACTTAGTTTAGAATGAGTGAATTTCTTGCAACTAGCATCACATTATTAAGAGCTGGGACCAATTCTATTCAAATTATCTTGAGACTTTGATAAATTTCAAAAAGGCATTCAGCAACAACTCAAAGGCACAAAATTGAGCAGGTGGCCTTTGCCTCGCTTTCCTGCCACCCTGACAAAGGTCTTTGCTTCCTCACACCTGTTTCACAAAACTTTTTAAATAGCAATGCCGGTTTTAGTTCCAAGTAGTCCGTGCAGTCTTTGTCCAAATTAATTTTTATTCTGTAGCCCATAGCTATTAGGTTGGCCAGGTTACAAAGTGCAAAAGCTTAGTCCTGATACAAATGCTGTAGGGAGGACAAATGGGAAGCAAGCTCAGCTGATCAAGGTTATTTATTTATTTTTGTTTCTTGCAAATTTTATGCCGTTGAAGAGGACCAAAATATCAGGGAGATGATGCCATGATATGCAAGTGAGTTGAATTTAAGTGAGGGTGGGCTGTACAAAGTCAGTAGCCTTACTTTCACCTCTATCATTTCTAAACATATCCCACTCTATTCCACTACCCAGTGAGCCATTCCTTTTGGCAACTTAAAAAAGAGAGAAAAAAATTATAATTCAGCAAGACTACTCAAAAATAAAAATTGAAATTCAGTTATATATAATATTTCACACCTATAATGCTTTCCTTGCTTCTTAAAAAAATATATATCCCAAAAAAGTGCCTTTAGTAGAGTTCCGAAAGATGATGCTACACTGATTTCACTTTTTCAGGATTATTTATTCCCTGTACTGGCATATACTATATGTGGGTCAGTAGAAACACAAAGCATAACTTGGACCAACGTATCTATAAAATCTCCCTACATAGTATAGTCATTGATGACACATTTAGAGGATCCCCCCAGATCAAAAATCATCTCTTAGCTTTAACCATTTCTCTCTCCCTTATAACCACAATATTGCCTCAATAAGCACATCATCATTACCAACAAACTTTCCCCAACAGAGGGGGCCTCCATCTACCACCAAGGCATTTAAACACTATCAGCCTTCCTACTATCTGGCATCTTTAAGTAGTTTAACAGAAGTTCTTAAAAAAATTGCTTCTATTCTCTTCAACTGTTCCTCTACTTTTATCTGTCAAAGTCCCATATCTTATCCTCAAAATCTCATAGCATCCCACTGTCTCTATTATCTTGATATAGCAGGGTTAGGAAAAACAACAACAAAATCCTAGTCCAATATAATGATCACTTCAGACAGTCTGATGAGATTATAGATTACAGATCTTTGTCCAACACAAAAGTACTTCCCAAGAAGCTAGACCTTGTTGGAGAGTGAATTATCTGTTTGATCTCCAGGAGTTGGGACTACATAAAAAATGAGTGGCAATTGAAAGTTGGGAGCAGAAGGGAAAAAAACTGTGTCAGGGGAATTTGTTTTATGTTGAGGTTGTCTTTGGGATTTCATTGATCTAGGGAATTAGGGTTGAAGCATGGCTTCCTGGTCGCCTGAAGTATAAAAGCATCTGAGGCATCCGTGGTCTTCAGACTTGATGGATCGACACTTGTATGTGAGTCTATTTGTCTTTCTGACTGCTAATGTTGGGAGCATTATCTGCTGGGATCAGATTACATTCTTTCAAAACCTTTTATTAAGTAAATTTTTCTTGGTTGAATTTGAATTGGTTGAATTCAATCAAGATTGAATTTTGAGTGCATTTTAATCCTGTACCTGATGCACTGGATTGGCCTAATTAAGTCTGGCTCAGAGCAGTGATATTAGTTAGCAAGCCTGAGTTGGGATGACTTTGTGATTGACTTCATGGTTCAAAAGTGTAGGGAAGATGGGGAAGGGAAGTGAGGTCCAGAAGAGGAGTGATTGGACAGCCTGTGGTTACTATGCTTCTGGTTGCATATGGTGGGTCCTCTTACTGGACAAGAAATGACCAGCTTTGATTCCATAGGACTAGCCAGATGGATGCTAAGGAAGTTGACAGGGAGATGAAAAGTATCATGAGCCTAATATTCTCTGGCTCCTGTTAATGACCAGAAAAGCTGCATTGCCAGTATAAAGAAATGGAAAAATAAACTGACAAAATGAAAATAGTCTTTTTTTGTTCAACACAAAAACTGAATTTTTGTTTTTAAGGATCATGACTTGAAGACAGAGGAACAACTTATGAATTTAGTAACAACACAAGTGAAAGGGGTGATGCTGATAGAAGTGGCCTAGTGGGTAAAGTGCTGTGCCTACAGTCAGGCCCATCCAATCCAGTCTCCCTAGCTATGTAACCCTGAGCAAATCATTTAAGCCTCAGTTTCCTCATCTGTAATACAGGGATAATAATGGTGTTTATTTCACAGGGTTTTTATGAGAATCAAATGGCACAGTGCCTAGCACATAAAAGCCACTTACTTAATAAATGCCTCTCTCCTTCCACCCCTCCCCTTGTCTTGCCTTTGTGTTTAATTGTCAGGACCCAGAACTATATCACTTCCTTTGCAGTCTCTTGAATAGACAGCTGAATGATAGAAGTGGGTGCAACAAGGGTGTGGAAAGGTAAAATACAAAAATATAAGGACTGAACTCTCACCAAACTACAAAAAAGAAGGAAGGAAGGAAAAGGTCAAAGCCCAATGGGTGGGGAGAAAATGTGTCAACACAGGACATTTAGAGGGACAGGAAGCCAATAGCTAAAATGAAAAACCCAGAGCCCGATGTTTGGTCACCTTAGGATAAGGTGACTCCTATCAGAAGGAAAAGTGTGTCTGTGTGTGTACACATGGAAGCCTATTGGGGTTTCTTTGGCCCTCTGTTATGTGTCTGTGGCTACTTTTTTGCTGTGTGATTATTTAGGAAGAATGTCACATGGCAATATTGGCTTCGACCTTGAAATCATAAGGGAAGGAGATTAGAAACCTAGATGGAAGCTCTGGATCACAATGTTCATTGCCAGGTTCCTACATGACTGGCTCTGATGAGATGCCTTGAAGTTGCTCAGAACTTCCTTGAGGATGGGAAGGAGGTTGGGGGCAATACTAAGAACTGGGACAGGAAACATAGTCAGTGGTGGGGAGAAAAAATAAGGGAAGAGTTATCATTTCTAATCTATTTTGCTTTTCTCTGTAAAGTTGGCAGAAAAGTCTGGAAAGATGATTCCCTGGCAGAGATAATGGGGAAAACAAAAGCTCTTTGTAAGATTATAAAGGCAGGAAGTAGAAGAAGGGGAGGAGGGAGCAGGGAAGGATTTTTCAAGTTAAGTAATTGGAAGTTCTGGAAATAAAGAGGATGAGAATAATTCTAATCTGGATAGCTAAGGGGCACAGAATATAGAATGCTGGACCTTAAGTCAGGAAAATCTGAGTTTAAATGGGCTTTCAGACACTTAGAAGCTGTGTGACCCTGGACAAGTCAGTTAACTGGTTTCTGTCTCAGCTTTATCATCTGTAAAAAGGATTAATAATATCACTTGCCTCCCAGGGTTGTACAAGAGGATCAAATCAGATGATAATTGTAAAGTTCTTAGCACAATGCCTGGCACATATAATGCCTAGATATTATATAAATGTTATTATTATATTTATTATTTTATATATAATAACATTATTATTATAACTTGATTTACTTTGCAACTTTGCTCAACCTTGATTATTTCTCTAATCTCTTTGTCTCTGTCTCTCTCAATCTCTCTCTGACTCTTTCTGTCTTCTTCCTCTCCCCCCATTCCATTTGTTGCCGCTCACGTACTATTTATTATAAAAATATATATAGTTAGGTAAATACAAACATGAAATACTGAGAAGAATAAAAATTTTCTAGTGATTAAGGAAGCCCAGCCATGGAATTTAAGTTAAAATATTAAAGTGTCTTCCACTAAGCATTTCCTAAGAAGCATCTACTAGTAAAAGGCTCTGTCCTAGGTGTTGGGCAGGAAGAAAATACAGAATGGAGAATAGTCCAGTTTGGCTGAAACTCAGAATATGTCAAAGGAAATAATAAAGCTAGACAGGATGGTTGGAGTCAGATTGTAGAGGGATCTGATTGGCAGAATTAGGAACTTATATTTCATTTTGTAGACAGTTCAATTCAACATGTATTTAATAAATGCCTACTTTGTGCCATGCCCAATGCTAGATATTGAAGATATACAAGACAAATATGGAACAGTCTCTGCCCTCGAGGGACTTACATTTTACAGAGGTAATGGGGAGTCACTAAAGAGTTTTGATTAGAGTGTTGATGTTATCATAGTGATGAATTAGGACATTACTGAGACAACTTTGAAAAGTCTAGAGATTAAGGAGATTAAAGATATACCAGAGTTAGGAAGATCGGTTTTTATAATATTTTTAGAGTAAAGAGGTAGAAGATTGAATTAAACATGATTGCATTGGAACTAAAGAGGAGGTAGCAAAAGGAGAAAGATAGTAAAAATATTAACAACAGGATTTGGCATTCCATTGCATCCATTAAGTGAGGAAGATAGAGAAGTCAAACTGACTCTAAAATTATGAACTTGTTCATGTTTTCCCATAAATTTGCCATTGAGGATTTAATAATTGTGCTAGATAATACAATGATTCAAGACAATCCCAAAAGATTCATGATGAAGCATGCTAAGTGCCTCCAGGGAGAGAATCGATATTAATTAAATACACACTGAAGTATGCTTTTTTTCTTTTCTTTCTCTTTCTTTCTCTTTTTGTATAAAGTGACTAAGTTGGAAATGTTTTACATGATTGCACATGTATAACTTATATCAGATTACTTACCATCTCAGGAAGAGGGGAGAGGAGAGAAGATAGAGTTTGGAACTCAAAACTTTAAAACAATGCTAAAAATGTTTTAACATGTAATTGGGGGGATAAATTATTATTATTAAGAAAAAGAATTATGTTAGAGGTTTTCTTCCTGTTCTTTAGTATCTTATTAGTGCTAACTGATTCACATAGGCTATTATTCATCTTTTACACCCTGAACTGGCTATACTGATCAGTTTTATTACTGATTTATCTTTTCCCCCAGTCACTCATGTCCTTTATATCAGTGTTTTTAAACAGCTATTGAATCCTAGCTACATCATCATCATCACAGTAACTGTGTAATTCTTTAAGGTTTTTCAAATACTTTAAACATAGGTCACTTTTGGATAGTTATGTTTCTTTCCGTATATCACATTTTTAGGAGGACTTTTTAAAGAATTTTGACAAATTGAAGTATGTCAAGAGGAAGACAACAAAAAAGCAAAAGAACTGGGAAAAAATGCCACATAAAGATTTGTCAAAGGAAATTCAGAAGAGGAGAAAATATAGGGGATGTGACAGTTGTCTTCAATGAAGTATTTGGATAGCTCTCATATGAAAAAACTTAGATATGTTCTTCTTGGTCTAGAACATATTTGAGATCGTGGGCAGATTAAGCAGAAATGGATCTAGGCTTGATATTAGTAAACAAACAGCAACAACAAAAACCTTGCCAATAATTACATTTGTCCAAAAAGAGTTGTGAGTGAGTATTTTGGGAGCTCCATTACTGGAGCTTACTTATAGACTGGATGATATCCATTTGTTGGGAATACTAGAAAGAAGATTTCTGTTTCGTATTAGATGACCTTATGGATCACTTTTCATTCTGAGCCTCTGTGACTTGTAGACAACTTACAGAGCAGATTTTAGCTCCATTTTATAGATGGACAACTGAGACTTAGGGAGGTAAGGTGACTTGCCCAAAATTATAGATTGTATACATATTCCTCATCTATGCTTATGCAATCAACAATTAAACAAGAATATATTGTTGAAATTGTCTTCTTCCTTCCAGGTCCTCTACAGATCAATCTATAAGAACTCTTTCTTAATTTGGTACCGAGAGTGATTTCTCTCTCCTCCAATTTTTCATGCTACTCTGGACTACTCTTTTGCCCCTTCCTTATCACACCTGGTTTTGCATCATTTTTATCTGTGCCTGTACCTCTGCCTAATAAGTTCTTTAAGGGCAAGAAATGTTTTTAAATTTGTATCCTTAGGACATAGTGCTGTACTTTGCACCTAGTAGGCATATAATAAATGCATGCTGCATTGAAGTGGATTTGTCTGTCTCTAGATTTCTTATCTGACCACTACACCATCCTTACCAGCTAGAGCTTTTTTGAACAATAGTGCTTTAGCCTTAATCAGTCAAACCCCAACCTCTCAGAAGCATAGGAAAAATCTAAAGTTAAAATCAACCCAAAGGTGACTCCTAATTTCCAGTTTTCTTTCCTGGAATAATGGATGTTTTGCTGTTGTCCCAGGATTGGGCACTAGAGGGAGGCTTGGTCTAAGAAATACCACCCTTTGGTCTGGGTGGGACCTAGTTCCAAAGGAGAAATATCTGACAATCTAGATCAGATAAAACACAAGAAGTCCCTGCCCTCATGGACCTTGTACTCTGGTAAGAGGATAAGACAAATAGATGATGAAAATTCCATCTTACATGATAAGTACATTAGAGACAGGATTTACTCATTCTTGCAAAAGACTTTTGTTAAGTGTCTACTGTGTGGGGAGAGCATTGTTAGGGGCTAAGGTAATATAGGTGTGCAATTAGGAACATTCTAATTGTGACTGACATCACCTGTTAGGTTTTGGGGAGTGGGGCTGCATATCTCACTCTCTCCCTCTCTTATCTCAAGACTGCCTCTTATTCTGGATCTCCTTTTATTTAGCTCTTATTATGCAGCTCTTCAGCCACCACTGAGAAATATTGCTAGAGACAGGGCCAAGAAGAGTGGCAGTTGTGGATCACAGAATGCAGCAGGACAAGAAAAGGAACAAATGAGAAGACAGAACTACCCAGCAGGGTTTCAACATCTCTGATTTGCTCTTTGTCAGAAACTCTTCTCTTTTCCCATCTCACGTAGAACAATTCCCATTCTCTCTCCTCTCTTGCTTTTGATTGTTCTAGTCCATTCAAATGGATCACAGAGAGTGGAGAGATCACTGGGTTTAAAGACAAAAAACTTGTTTTTCTCTCCTCAGCTTTGTGCTGTGTGACCTTGGCCATCCTGGTGTCTCATTTATTAAACAGAGTTAAATTATCTTCCTTATCTACTTCATAAAGTCATTAAAAGGCTCAAATGAAACATCGTGACTGAAAACTCTGCAAACTAGAGGACACTATATAAATATAAATGCATGGTAGAAAGAATGCCAGTTTTGGAATGAGGAAGACCCGAGTTCCAATTGTGTTTCTGATGGCACAAACCACCTGGGTAACCACAGGTAAATAATCTAACCTACAGTGCTCACAGACAATTCCGCTGGGACACTGATACATTGTTGGTGGAACTGTGAATGGATCCAGCCATTCTGGAGAGCAATCTGGAACTATGCTCAAAAAATTATCAAACTCTGCATACCCTTTGACCCAGCAGTGTTTCTTTTGGGCCTATATCCCAAAGAAATCATAAAGGAAGGAAAGGGATCCGCATGTGCAAGAATGTTTGTGGCAGCCCTTTTTGTAGTGGCTAGAAACTGGAAACTGAAGGGATGCCCATCAATTGGAAAATGGCTGAATAAATTATGGTATATGAATGTTATGGAATATTATTGTTCTATAAGCAACGACCAGCAGGATGATTTCAGAGAGGCCTGGAAAGACTTATATGAACTGATGCTGAGTGAAATGAGCAGAACCAGGAGATCATTGTACCCAGCAACAACAAGACTATACGATGATCTATTCTGATGGACATGGCTCTCTTCAACAATGAAATGTTTCAAACCAGTTCCAGTTGTTCACTGAAGAAAGCCATATACACCCAGAGAGAGGGATGTGAAATGTGGACCACAACATAACATTTTCATGCTTTCTGTTGACGTTTGCTTGCATTGTGTTTCCTGTATCTGATTTTTCTTTCTTCTAGATATGATTTTTCTTGCACAAAAATGATGTGTGGAAATATGTATACATATATTCAATTTGTCAAGTATTTTAACATAATTAACATGTAGTGGATATCCTGCCATCTAGGGGAGGGGTGGGGGACTAGGGGGGAAAAATTTGTAACAGAAAGCTTTGTAAGGGTTAAAGTTGAAGAATTACCCATACATATGTTTTGCAAATAAAAAGTTTTAATAAAAATTTTAAAAATAATAATAATAAAAAGGGTACCTCTTCCAGTAAAAAAAAAAAAAAAAGAATTCTCTAATTCTCTCTATTTTTCAACCATATCTCTGCTTGGTTTCAATTCCATGGAACATTGAACCCTTGCACCAAGTGCCCCCCCACTTCCCCTACCCCTCTCACTGTCACCCTCCATCAGCAATATCTCTTCCCACATTAGATTATATGCTCCTTGAGGGCAGGAATTGTTTCTTTTTCTTTTTCTTTTTTTTCCATTCTGTATTCTCAGCACTTAGCACAGTACCTAGTATACAGCAGGCATAAATGTTCAATGAATTATATTGAACTGAATCTAAGATTCTAAGTTATAGATGAATTGACATTCTGCATTAGTGATAGAAGTTTCTCATACTGAGGAAATCACAAGTCATTCACACACCCCACAAAAAATTGAAAACAAACAAACAAAACAAATTGAATATTATTACTAGTTTTTCTCTGGCTAGTCTTATGTACCAGCCTTTTTCTGATCTGTTCTTCCCAAATACTTTTTGGATCTCTGTTTCCTCACAGAGAAACCTACATGTTTTAGGCTCAATAAATATTTGTTGACGATGACAATTATTATGCTTCAGATTAACTGGGGTCAAGAAAGAGGATTTATTTTCTTTTTAGATTATCTGTACCAACTGATCAGCCTTTTGTCTGACATATATAGTAGTTTTAATTCTGTGACTACTTTTTATCACAAAAATCTTAATAATATATAAATAATGCATAAATTCCTATTTTTAGAAGGGGAAGTTAAAGCAGAAAATGATTTAGTAGTTTGCTGAAGGTTGTAGGAAATAGTGTTAGGGAGCCTAGAATAGAATCAAGTCAAGTCCCCTGGCACTTGTTCTAGTAAATCAAGAATAATGAATACATCCACATCTTTTTTTCAGGAGCTGCTCACATTTTTTTCTTATAAACAAATCAAGTGAAAACTCTGTTGTTTCTTTCTCCACAATTAAAAAAAGAACTTCCTTTCCTAACTTGCCTTTTCTGATTAGTGCTAAATCACTAGTCACTGGTGACATCCTGTCTTGTCTTGAACACTCCAATCTCTTTTCTGCTCTTTCTCCTTTCTACTCTTTAAGGAAAATTGCTACCAGAATTATTGAATTGATATCCTTGCTTCTTTCTACCTTTTAGCTCCAAATTTCTCAACTCCATCTTCTCTGCTTTCTCTTGAATCATTTCTCATCTCTGCCTCCTTCTTCCTCTCTACCCTTTGCCTGTCTCCTGATGCACTTTGATTTTCCTACTAGCCGTGCATGAAAGAATTATGAACTAGGCAGGTAGAGCTTCTTTGGAACTTCAGAGATCCCATTTCACAATTTGCATAAGATTTTGCCTCAAAAATTGCCTCTTTCATTCTTCTTTGGCCTTCCACAATTTACCCTCTGCCTAAAATAGAGAAACACAATGTACTTCCCTAAGTCTACTGTTTCACTTTCAAATCCCACCACAGAACTTCCCTTATCTACAAATTTTTTTTCTCCATTTCTGCAAGTCTGTGGTTTTCTACTTCTTCCAGTGAAGTATTCTAAAGAAGAAGGAAGGGAAGACTGAAGGAGGAGTAAAGGAAATGGCTATCTCTCATTCTTCCTGGCAGTTACTGTTTTGGAGAATGTGTGGTAGAAATGACACTATTTATAAGAGTAGGGCAGAGAAATCAATTCACACTCACCTTCAAGTAAGTAAGTAGGTGGCATTAGGGGCAGAGTTATGGTTGGGAAAATGCAACTGTTCTGGGGCAAGAGAAGTATTGTAGTGATAAGTGTTTCTTCACAGCAGGAAAATGGTGACAGTATATGATCTGTCTCATGCTCAAATATGTCCACTTCTAGAGCTCTGTGACTGTGGGTGTTGGTGCATGGGGATATGTGAATGTACTTAATTATATTAAAGTTTGGTTGTTTAGGTGTACTTGAGTATGTGTTAAGTGTTCAGTGGCATTCAACGCCAGGTGAATGGATGTCTTCAGAAGTACTGTTGTCAGGCTTTAGTCCTCTACCCTTTCCTCTTTATAATTTTGTCCTTCAGTTATCAGCTCGGTAGAGTTGACTTCCTAGTCTGCATCTCCAATTCTGAATTCTCACCTATACTTTACTATCATATTTCTAATTGCTGACAGAATATCTCAGCAGACTAATTCTAAAGACAGTCTAATGCCAATTCCATCTTAACATGTCCTAAACCATATTCCCTTTCCAAATCTAGAGTTTCTGCCAACCAGCCAATTAATTACTCAGTAAACATTTAAGTACCTACTATATGTAGGTACTTAAATAGTATTTACTATTTAAATACCTACATTGTGTTAGGTGCTGAAGATACAAACACAAATAGTAAAATAATCTCAACTCTCAAAGAGCTCACATCATTCCTCCAGTCCAGTCTCACCTTAGAAAGCTAGAATCATCCTTGACTCTTCTTTCTCCTTTATCTCCTATGTTATATCTGTTAATTCTTCTTTTAAAACATCCTTCTAGGGATGTGGGAAAACTGGGACACTGATACATTGTTGGTGGAACTGTGAACAGATCCAAACATTCTGGAGAGCAATTTGTAACTATGCTCAAAAAGTTATCAAACTGTGCATACCCTTTGACCCAGCAGTGTTTCTATTGGGCTTATATTCCAAAGAGATCTTAGAGGAGGGAAAGGGACCCACATGTGCAAGAATGTTTGTGGCAGCCCTTTTTGTAGTGGCTAGAAACTGGAAACTGAATGGATGCCTATCAATTGGAGAGTGGCTAAGTAAGTTATGGTATATGAATGCTATGGAATATTATTGTTCTGTGAGAAGCGACCAGCAGGATGATTTCAGAGAGACCTGTATGTTGTATGAACTGATGCTGAGTGAAACGAGCAGAACCAGGAGATCGTTATACACAGCAACAACAATACTATATGATAATCAATTCTGATGGACGTGGCTCTCTTCAACAATGCAATGTTTCAAACCAGTTCCAATTGTTCAGTGATGAAGAAAGCCATATACACCCAGGGAGAGGCCTATAGGATCTGAGTGGGGAAGGGTGGGGGGAAGGAGGGAAAAATTTGGAACAGAAAATTTTGCAAAGGTCAATGTAGAAAAATTACTCAAATGTGGTGTAAATAAAAAGCTTTAATAAACAAAAATAAATTTTAAAAAATAAAATAAAATATCCCTCTACAAGCCTTTTTGTTGTGGCAAGGAACTAGAAATTGAGTGGATGCCCTTCAATTGGGAATGGCTAAATAAGTTATGGTATATGAATGTAATAGAATATTATTGTTTTATAAGAAATGATGAGCAGGCTGATTTCAGAAAAGCCTGGAAAGGCTCCCCCACATCCCTTTATTCATCCTTTTTTCTTTAGTCCCACTGCTATCACTCCAACTCAGCTTGACCTCATTACCTTATACTAGGACTAAAACTTATTAGCTGCTCTCCCTCTCTTCTGATTTATCTGTTTTATTGATAGAATTAGGCATGGAACAGAATGAGAGAACTCTGCATAGCTACCATTTCCCCCTTTTCTCCAACTCCAAGACTTCACTCCATATACCAATGGATAAATATTAGAATGACTTCTGGTGTAATCTGACTCTACAAGAGTTCAATTCTCTTACTAGGGAGATATATGGAAATTAAGAGATATAGAAAAATGACTATCGGTGACTAGGATATGGAAATAGTATTTGACTAAGACAGTGTGGAATCGATCGGAGAATACAGGACTTGGAATCAGAGGTCTTGTATTTGAAACCCACTTCTGTTCTTTGGGCATCTGTTTCTTTATCTGTAGAGTGAGAAGATTGTTAGGTGGTCTTTGGGGTCTTTCTCGGCTCTGAATTTTGTAAACCCATAACATCAACAGACATCCACATGGGCCTATTATGAAATTCTGGAAGGATCCTTGGGGAGAGTGTATATCTGGAATTTAAGCATACTGAGATGTTGTGAAATGGGTGTTGTGAGAGTTGTGGGGGGACCAGGACATGCAGATATCTGTTTTGAGGGAATGGGACTGTGTCTTATCTAGCTGCCTCCACTGGGCTATGTGTGCCAGGGGCTACGCACATGTATTGTGGACAAGGTGTATGACAGGGTGTTGTGTGCATCTGGATGTGGATGTGACCAAACTCAGGGATATGCTACTGTTAAATGAAGCGAGTCATTGCCATGGCAACAGAGCTCTCTGCTCCCAGCCAGATGCCAAGCCCTTAAATTATATTTTTCTGGCTGAAAGCACCTCAATTGCCTTTAGTCCCAAGCAATGGGACTGTCAGGGCACCAGATGCCTAACCCCATCTACAACCCTTCAATAAACCCCAAGAGAGTGTCAAAGGGGAGAAACAGTGGTGTGAGCTGGGGGAGTCTGAAGCTCTTCAGTTTGTTTGCTTTTTTTTTTCCCAGAGAGATTTGGAGTCTCCACTGATCCAATGATAAGTGTAAGTCATTAATCTTTCCTTAGTCGCATGCTTGTCATGTCCTGATCTCGACTCCATTTCTTTCCCAGTGATTTGGGATCAATAAGGACTCCCTTATAATTGAGTGGGATCATTGTACAACGTAACACAAGGTAAGCTAGGTTTGGGCTGGGCAGGCAACATCAAGGGTATCTTTGTTAGCAGTCGTTTTCTTATTGGGGCAAACAGGACATTTCTAAATAGTCCTGCTTAGAATCCCAGAGTATGCAAAACGTAAGTGTTACCTTCAGAAAACAATGTCTTGACCTGATGAGCTGCAAAGTTGTATTGGAATACTTCTGTCCCTCTATTAGTATGGCACGCACATGGGCTCTTTCATCACAGGCAACCTGAGACAAACAGAGAGAGAACAAGTAGCATTTAGCCAGAAAAAGGAAACAATAAAGCTAGTGTAACAACTGTGGACCTGATGCCTGATCAAGAGAACGTGAGCTTTGAGATATGTGATTTAAATTTACCCTTCCAGTCAGCTCTTTAATTATATATTTAGAGTTTTCTAAGGCACGAACAGCTCATAGGACAGACATAGAGTCATTGTCTTCAAAGATAGGAAAATTCGATAGAGATGGCATATCCTTCCCACCCCTTCCCTGTAGAAGCCTGGAGAGCCTTGGTTCATTATTATTATCAGAACCAAAACTGGGTCATGGTGATTGGGGATTCGCTACAGGGTACTGGATTTAGAGGATGCTACAGCTGCAGCTCATCAGCAGAAGCAACAATAGAAGAAAGCACATAGCTATCAATAAGAATTAATTAAAAATAGGAAGTTATCAGAAGGGCTGCCAAACACAAGGTAAGCTCTTCTCTGGTCCTGCTCCCCACCTACTCCCTTCAGACTCCTTAAAGGGGCCTCCTGGTGTTCCAAATGCTAGAATACTGATCTGAAGGAGCATTTCATGCTACCTGCCCTGGGAACAGCAAGTACAAAGATTGCTAGTTATGGCTCCAATTATTGTTGTCAGTTTGTTCTTGTATTTATCTAGTATGGCCCAGATTATATGCTTTCAAAGAACCAGCCTGAGTAAGCATGGAAAGGTTTGTAACTAGTAGTCTAACCATTAGGAAATGAATTGGCTAAAGAGTGGCACATAGCTGGCACAAACCATGAAATGAAGAAAAGCATAAAAGAAACCCCAGTCTTCAGTGATCCCCTCCCACCTAGACAGTGATGACAGCAGAGTGGTGGAAAAGGAGCCTGAAAGTCCTTTTAGTCCAACTACCAATATTAATTTAACTGTAACAATCTAAATGTAAAAGCCCTGAATAATAGGCCAGCAACTGACATACCACTGAAGGAAGTAAATCATATCAATATTGACATTATTTCTATAAATGAAAGTAGAAAGATTGGTTTACAGCTTTTCCTAAGAGAAGATAAAGGAGTTGGAAGGGTTTATTTTATTGTAGATCCAAAAGAAACAAGAAATGTCATTTTAAGAGGCACTTGATCATCTAGAATTACTGTACTCATGATAACAATTTTCAAAAAGACTACAGTAACTTGTCATCATTTATTGCAAAAGATGAAAAGGTAGAGAAATACCCCCAAAGAACTCAATAAAATTCTTTTAAATCAAGTCAATTTATAGTTTAATATTAGATAACTGACACAAAAGGAGGACGAGGGGGAGATGGTGGGAAAAAAAAGAAAATTTTGTTTAGAATTAAGAAATGAAAGAGATCAAAGGCTTGTACAATACTCTACAAAAGCTACGTATATCATGAATACTTCCTTTATCAAAGAAATCTCAGGAACTACTAGACAGGTCAAGCACCAAATAATATGCAAAAAAACCTACTGATTCTGTGTTAAGTTGGGAAATGACTGGCTAATGATTAGGTAATCATTCCTCAATCAGCTATGATTTGTTATAGAAAAGATCAAAAGCAATACCAAATTAAAAGTAATGAGAAGAGGATATATACAATTAAATCTGCTCCGACTGAACCTATTCAAACAAGCTTTTAACACTGAAAAATGCTCATAGAGCACAGGTCCTTCTTTAATATAGGTAGGCACACTATGCTGGGTGGTCCTGTGCCAGTATCTCCCATGTTTCACAATCAATTCCAAAGTTCTCCAGAGAGACCTTGAGAGCCTCCTTGTACCACTTTTTCTGACTTACATGTCAGCACTTGCTTTGTGCGAATTCTCTGTAAAATAGTCTTTTAGGCAAATGTACATTTGACATTTGAACAGTGCTGTCAGTCCATTGGAGTTGCACTCTCTGCAGCAGAGTTTGAATGGCTGACATTTCAGCTAAGAAAAGACCCCAGCGTTTGACATCTTATCCTTCTAGATGAGCTGCAAATTCTTTCTAAGACAATCCAGATGGAAGCACTTCAGTTTCCTGGCATGGCACTGTCATACTGTCCAGGTTTTACAGACATACACCAATGAGGTCAGCACAACGTCTCTGTAGACCTACGGTCTGGAAGGCTGTCTCATCCCTCTTCTCTCCCCATTTTCCTTTGAAGCCTCCCAAACACTGAGCGACCTCTGGCAATGTATACATCAACTTCACCCTTTATGTGTACATCCCTGGAAGGTATATTGCCATGGTAACTAAACTTATCCTGAGCATTTAAAATTTCTGTAAGTGATGTTCCGTGTTTAGATGGTGGGTGCTTGCTGGTTCTCTTGGTTTTAACTGTGAGGCCAAAATGAGCACAAGTGTAATAAATTGATCCATACTCTGTTGCATCTTAGGCTCAGAACTACACTGAGTGAACAAAAAGTCACAGACCAGCTCTCCTTCCATTTTAGTTTTAGCTTGTAGCCTTTTCAAGTTACTTTGCCATCAGTTTGGTAAGTTGACCTTGATATTCTTTGGGTCTTTGTTGTGTTTCTGCATGTTTGCTATTGTTGTTGTTGAATTGTTTCAGATTCTCCATGACGCCATCTGGGATTTTCTTGGCAAATCTACTAGAATGATTTGCCATTTCCTTCTCCAGCTCATTTTGTAGGGTGAAGAACTGAGGCAAACTGGGTTAAGTGACTTGTCCAGGGTCACACAGCTAGTAATGTCTAAGGCTAGATTTGAACCTCAGTTCCATCCTGACTCCAAGCCCTATCCACTGGGCCACTTCACTGCTTCTTGAAGGCACTAAACACCACAGAAAACATCACGCCAAAAAGAATGGGAGCAAGCACAAAGCCCTGCTTTACTCCACTGATGACTGGAAAAGCATGAGAACGTTATCCATTATCTAGGACTCGTGTAAGCATGTTTTCATGGCATACACACTGAGGGACTTTTCTGGGCAACAAAATTTTGCCATGAATTTCCACATGTCCTCACGTCTGATGGTATCAAAGGCTTTGATCAGATCAAAAATTCTGTGCACAGACCTCTCTTCTGCTCCTGGTACTTTTCCTGGAGTTGTTGGGCTGCAAATACCATATCTATCAACTATTCCTCATCCCTTTCGGAAGCTATGCTGTCTCTTGAATAAATGTTCATATTTTAGTTGAAGGAAGGATCAACCTATTAAAGAGAACTCTGGTAAGAATCTCAGCAGCAATGATTAAGAGAGAGCCACCCTCTCTCCCCAAGATTGTCACAAAACTTATTTCCTTTTCCTTTGCCACATGAGGAAAGCCTAATGACATTCAAAACCTTTTTTTCAATTGGAAATTTGGCTAGTATTGATTTCAACCTGAGGTATATGAGGTATATGGATTCAACATTAATTGATGATGGTCTGTTGAGAACACTATGGAAGTGTTCAGTCTGTATCTTCAGGATCATGTCCTTATCATTAATCAATGTGGTTCCATCAGCATTGAGTAGTTGAGATGTACTATAAGTCTTTGGCCCATGAATAGCATTCAGGGAATCAGAAATGCTTTGGGTTGTTACAATTAATGTAAGGCTGAATTTCATCTGCCCTTTGATCTGCCTTTTTTTTTCTTCTTTTTACTGAGCCAAGCATTCTACATCTCTTTAAACTTCACTTGCATTTTACTTTTGATGAAGTTAAACAATAACTTTTTTGTTTTTTTTTGCCTTCTGCTGAGGCAATTGGGGTTAAGTGACTTGCCCAGGGTCACAAAGCTAGGGAATGTTAAGTATCTGAGACCAGATTTGAACTCAGGTCTTCCTGACTTCAGGACTGGTGCTCTATCCACTGCGCCACCTAGCTGCCCCTTAAACAATGCCTTCTTAAAGATGGATGATCAATCCTTCTAGTAAACCCTGTAGAATTTTTGTTTTTCAGTTAGCAGCTTCTGAATTTTCTCATTATTTTCATCAAGCTGATCTTGATGCCTACAAGTGTTCTGGTTGAGATGAGTAAATGCAGTGCTGATAGTAAATCTCTGAAAGCTGTCCACTCTTTTTCTGCTCCATTATAGCCAATTGTGTGTTGACTCAATTTTTCCCAAGTTAGCAATTAACTATTCACACTCAGAAAAGCACTTTAATCTATTAATATTAAGTCTTCTGGTAGTCATCTTATTTTGGGACCACTGCTTTTATGGAATAAGAATGTTTAGCATGGAGGGGATAAGTCTAACCAGTCCAGCACTCTGTGCCACATGTTGCTTTTGTCACTCTCCCATCCTATCTCTTCTCCCTACAATCATATAATCTATTAAATTTCATGTTTTCTGTGAGGATACATTCATGAAGTTTTATTGCATTTAGGTAAATGGAAGACAATGTTGGTGATGAATTCCTGTGATATACAAGTATTTGGTAGTAACTGTTGCTGTTTCTGACTCCATTCTTCTCAGGGACTCCCTGTCATATCTATTACTCTGTGCTGACTCTGATGTTAAAATGTCCTAGAATTATAAACTTGTCATCTTTCAGCACACAGATGATGAGGGTCTCCACGTCTTCATAAAATTTTTCTTTGGCTTTATCAAAATTCCTCATGCACTGATATTGGTGCTTTCCTGAGAGTGGCAATTACATACACATTGTTGACTAGATTGGTTTTGATCACAAAACCTACCCCAGCTTTACAGCACTCCCCATCACTGTGGCCACTCCAGAAATACACGTATCCAGCTCCAACTTTGGTAAGTTGGCCTTTGTTTTCCAGCCTTGTTTCACTGAAGGCTGTTATTTGCATGTGATACCTGCTGAGTTCTCTCACAGCAAGAGCTGTTTATCTTTCAGGTTTACTGGATTTCTTATTGTACCTAAGTGTGTGAATATTTCATGTACTGATGGTGAGGGGAATCATCTTTGCAAAAGTTTTTGTATTTTTTTTTTTTTTTGGATTTTGACTGCAGGGTGGGACCTCCACCTGCCACAGTAAACAGGCCAGAGTTGGGTGAAACAGACAATTTTTAGGGCACCTTTTCTAGTTTTTTCCTCATGCCAAGAAGTGAGGAATGCAGACCTTTAAAAGACTACTCGGATGCCCATGAGGCTACCAAATAACACTGCTGCTTCAGTTCAGTGAAAAAATTATCCTATGTTCTGCGCCACCTGTGTGACTACAGTTTCCAGTGTATCCACACCTACTGTTTTGTTATTTGTCTATCACCACAGGACTTGGAGATATATAAAGAAATATAAATATAAAGAAACAGGTAGGGACAAGGAGAAGGAAAGGGATGGTGGTTAGGAAGGAAAGCAGAACATGATGGAAAGGAATAGTCACTAGAAAAACTAACATCAGCCCTGAAGGAGGAATCATAAATGGAGGAATAGGAAAAGAAAATGAAAATGTAAGAACCAGATTCTGGGGACTTGGTGAAGAAAGGAGGGAACAGAGGAATAGGAAGAGATCACTTCAATTATAGATATTGTTGTCAGTTATTTCATTCATGTTAACTCTTTGTGACCCCATTTGATGTTTTCTTGGTAAAGTTACTAGAGCGGTTTGTCATTTCCTTCTCCAGGCCATTTTATAGATGAGGAAACTGAGGCAAATAGGGTTGAATGACTTGCCCAGAGTCACACAACTAGTAAGTGTCTGAGGTCTGACTTGAACTCAGGAAGATGAGGCTTCCTGTCTTCATGCCCTGCATTCTATCCACTGTGCTACCAAGCCAAATTCTTTGTTTTTCTCTTACCTCCCTCTCCTTTGCAAAGGTAAAGAAAGAGTAAAACATAATAGAGGAAAATAAACAATTAGTAATCATAACCATTAAGATGAATGGTATGAATTCTCCCATAAAACAGAAGATGATAGAATGGATTAGAGAGAAGAATTTAACAAATTTTTGTTTTTGGGAAATATAGTTGAAGTAATGTCATTTACAAGATGCATACTTGAAACAATTAAAATGAGAGAATGAAGCAGAATTCATTACATTTCAGGAGAATTTTTAAAATAGAGGTAGTGGTAAAACAAAGCAACAGTAGAAACAGACATGCTTAAAAGAAACAAGTAGAGAAACAAGAGACTGTTTAGGGGAACCACAAATAATGAAATAATATCAATACTTAACATATATGCACTAAATTGAATAGCAGCTAAGAAAAGCCAAAGCTAATTTTATCACTGGGAGAAATTACAAAACTATAAAAATGGGAAACCTTAATGTTCTCCTTTCATACTCCATTCTCCTTCAGTTCCCTTTCAAAGACAAGTTTATCAGAAAGCTAAGAAAGGATGTGAATATAATGAAGTTTTATATATGTGTGTGTATGCACACATATTTCTTAGATATATATGTCAGCCTTATAAAAATTTATACTAAGGCATAAAAATATCATTTATGCAGAAAAGCATAAATATTCAACAGTCCTTTACTGATCACAATGTAATAAAAATAACAATAAAGAGCCTTTGAAGAAATGATTCAGATATAAACGGAAAACCAAATAATTCAATCTGGCGGGTCAAAGAACAATTTATAGGAACAATAGATAATTTTATCAATGAAAATGACAATGAAACTTCTGGGATGCATCCAAAGGAATCCTTATGTATCTAAATACTTATATTTATACATCTAAACACTAAACAATAAAAGAGAAAGAACATATCAATGAACTGGGTATGTTACTAAAAATAAATAGAAAATATACAAATAAAAAATGACTAAACACAAAAATATAAATATAAATTCTGAAAAAGAAGAGGAACAATTGAAATAAGAAAGTTCACTGAATTAATAAATGAAGCTGGTTTTAAGAACTAATAAAAATAGATAAATCATTAGCTTATCAGATTTTTGAAAAGAAAGAAAAACCAAAAGGCCAATATTAAAGATGAAAAAGCAGAATTCATAAAAAATAAGAGGAAATAAAGAAAATTATTACAAATTATTTTATATAATTATATGACAACACAATAGGTAACTTTAGTGAAATGAATGAATATTTATGGAAATATAAAAAACACAGATGAATAGAACAAGGAATAGAAAATCTAAATAAACTGGTTTCAGAAAAAGAAATTGATCAAGCCATAAATGAACTTCCAATGAAAAAGAAAATCAGTCTAGAAGAAATTAGATTTAAACAAAACCTCACATCACATACAATAATAAGCTTCAAATAGACACATATCTTACATATAAAAAGTGGTATTATAAACAGATTAGAGAATCAGAGAGGGATGTACCATTGATATTTATATATGGGGGGGGGAACAATGGGTAGAAAGGATCACCATAGATAAAATAGACAGTTTTGATTAAATACAATTAAATAGTGTTCACATAAACAAAAATCAATGTATTTAGAACTGAAAGGGAAACAGTTCAATAGTAAAATATTTATAGCAAATTTCTCCAATAAAGAGATATCTAAGACACATATGGAATTGATTCAAATATATAAGGATATCATTTTCCAACAAGTGATCTAAGGATAAGAACAAGCAATTCCTATCAGAAGAAATGCAAGATATGAACAACAATAAAAAAAATGCTCTATTTAACTTGTGTCAAATTGCTTGCTGTCTTGGGGACACAAGAGAGAAGGAGAAAAATTTGGAACACAAAATCTTACAAAAATGAATGTTGAAAAATATCTTTACATATCTTTATTTGGAAAAATAAAATACTATTGAAAATTGGGGGCGGGGGAGAAATGCTTCAAAGCAGAATTTTCAGCTACGTGTGAACCTGCAATTCCCCAGTGAAACTGAATCAAATTAAAATATGATAGGGAAATATTTAATAAAATATAATATTAGTTTTCTTGAATTTCTAAGTCAATGAGCACCCACAGGGATAGTGGCCCTTCATTTCTATTTGAGTTTGATTCCACTGCTTCAAAGCACTAATGATTGCAAATTTTAAAAACTCTAAGATTCTATTCTATATCTAGCAGTTTTGGAAGAGTGACAAAAAGAGAAAATGACAATTGTTGAAGTGATTATAGGAGGGCAGACATGTTGCTACACTACTGGTGGAGCTTTGAATTTGTCTAGCCATTCTGGATCATAATTAGGAACCATACAGCCCAAATCATTATACTGTGCATGAGAGATACACCTATTAGATAAAATATCCCCAAAGAGAATGAAGATTGAGGGAAGGAATATTTATAGCAATATATACTGAAGCAAAGAATTGGAAACAAAGATGTCCATCAATGGGGAAAGGTTGGAAAAAGTAGAAGGTAATGGACTACTGTGTTTTAAGAAATGACAAAAGGGATGGAGTCAAAAAAACCTGGAAAGATTTGTATGAAGTTATTCCAAATGAAGTAAGCAGAAAAGAAGAATTTATGTGGCTAGAACATTTTAAAAGAAAAGAACTATGAAAAACAAGAATTCTGATCAATGAAATCAATAAATCATGACTCTGAAAGACTTAAGATGGATTATGTTTCACCTCTCTTAGCAGAGAGATGTTGGACTAGAAGTACAGAATAAGATACATTTTCACACATGACCAGTATTTGGATTTGTTTTGCTTGGCTATGTATATTTATTTTGAAGGAGGGCTTTTATCATTTGGGGGGAGAGTGGGGAAAAGTTTTAGAAAAAAAGAGTGACAGTGATAGAAATGCCAAAAGAAATAAGAAAATAAAGTCAAACATTTAAAAATATATGTGAGAGACAGCAGAAGGAAATGCAGAAGAGAAACAGACAAATGGATCAGTGTTGAAAATTAAATTTAATATGTACTTTAAAAAAAAGCTCTCCAGAATAGAGATCTGCAGTTTTATACATAATTCTTTTTTCCCCTTGTTTCTCCTTGTATATGGAAAAATCACATTGCTTATGTTGGTCAAATTCATGATAATAAAAAAAAGAAAATTTCAAAAAGTCTTAGAACAGAATGATAGCTCATATGCTAAATTACCTCATAAAATAGCAAAAAGTAGAAGAGAGAAGAAGTTTAGCAAGAAAGCTTGGTGAGAGACCAAAGTAATAGACAAAGAAAAGCAAATAGTATATGTCAGGAGGAGCTGGTAGAATATGTACAAAAATATTTGTAGCAGGGTCTTCTTGTGGAGGCAAAGAATTGAAAACTGATGTCCATTAATGGAGGAATGGTTGAGCAAGT
This sequence comes from Myrmecobius fasciatus, assembly GCA_023553655.1. NCBI lineage: Eukaryota > Metazoa > Chordata > Mammalia > Dasyuromorphia > Myrmecobiidae > Myrmecobius > Myrmecobius fasciatus. The sequence continues at coordinate 227,499 of JAJPUD010001526.1, read as the reverse complement.
TGTGATATGTAATGGTGATGAAACTATTGTGCTGTAATGATGAAAGGAATGGTTTCAGAAGAACCTGAGAAGACATACATGAACTGATACAAAGTGAAGTGAGCAGGATCAGGAAAACAAAGTACATCGTAAAAGTGGCATAGTATGATAATCAGCTGTAAGAGATTCAGCAACTCTGATCTGAACAGTGATTCACAACAATTCCAAATGTTTCAAGATGAAAAAAATTAAATATCTCCAAAGAAAGAGTTGATAGAACAGATTGAAAAAGCATATTTTTTTCTTGCTTCTTTTTTTTTTTTAACAAGATAGCTAATGCAGAAGTTTAAAAAAATTTTTTTAAAGAAGTATCTGTTAGGATTTCCACAGCATAATATTTTCTCTCACAGTAGATCTATCACATTTAGACTTTTTCATACTCTTGTGTCACAATCCCCAATGTACTGTATGAAGAAGCAAAAATAACAGTAAAAAAAGTTAGAATAAGATAAGCATCCATTGTGGAGGTCTGAGCAAAAGATGACGTGATTATGAGGGTTTTCAGAAACTAATTCTTAAAATATTGAAGGGGAGAAAAAGCCAATATGATCACATATAAAAAATGACAATTGATAAAATATCAGTAAGTATTGGCCAATATATCTGCTTTCCCATCTCTTACAAAATTATTATGAGATTTACACATCTGGAGCAAATCTTAATGATACTGTAGAAAGAGAGTTGGCAAGTTTTTTCTTTCTTTCTTATTTGCTGAGGCAATTGGGGTTAAGTGACTTGCCCAGGGTCACCCAGCTAGGGAATGTTAAGTGTCTGAGACCAGATTTGAACTCAGGTCCTCCTGACTTCAGGGCTTTTGCTCTATCCATTGTGCCACCTAGCTGCCCCAAGTTGGTAAGTTTTTATAAATGTTATTCTGCAACAGACCACATTTTTATTACACAATGAACTGAAAGGCACAGAGAATACAAGATATCATTGTGCTTATTATTTATTGAATTTTAAACAAAATGTAACCTTAAAAGCTCTCTTTCAACAAGGCTCTCTCCTACTTAGCTAAAATCTCAAAAGATCTTTTAAAACTTGCAATGACCTTTGAGAACTTTCTGATTACAGTAATCAAAAAAGGAATAAAGCAGGGAGTTGTATGCTTACTAGAAATGTTTACCTCTGTCATGGAGAAGGTCCAGCACAAAGTTCAGATCAGAGATTCCCTGGCCAATTTCTTCCAATATTCCTGTTTGTGAATGACATTGTACTGATTGCATTGAGTCCAGGGAACATTGCAGAGGCTTCTGAATGATGGAGAAAGGGGAAGGGAATAAGCTTTTTTTTTTTTTTTTAATAATTCAAAATGCTTTTTTCCCCCCAAAGAAATAGTGTATCTTAATAAGGTCAAGAAGTGGAAAGAGAATACAAAGGAATATACTACTGTAACCAAGACTTTGTAAAATTTTCTCTTTGAATTTACTCTGCATCAACCAAAATAATCAGTGTAGTATTCTAGCCAAGAATAAGAAATAAGCATTTATGTCCCACCTATTATGTACCAGTCACTGTATTAAGTATTTTTATATTCAATACTCATTTGAGTGAGAACAATATCATCCATATTGTTCCAGTGATGCCATAGAGAATAATACAACTCTTGAAGATTTGAAATCAAGGGATGTGTATAGGGCAATGGAGATAGGGATAGTGAATGACAGGTTGCAACCCGAATGATAATAACCAACAGCTGTGCCAATACTGTACTAAAGACTTTATAAATTTTATCTCATTTGATCCTCATAGATGCTATTATCGCTTCCATTTTACAGATGAAGAAACTGAGGCAAACAAAGATTAAGTGACTTGGCCAGAATCATGGAGCTAATAAGTGTTTGACTCTAGATTTTAATTCAGATCTTCTTGTCTCTAGGCTTGACATCCTATCTACTGTGCTATTTGGCTGACCCTCTTAATATCAATTAAAAAATAAACAACAACTGCACAGAAGAAGAGGCATAAAGAATATTGTCAGAGATACCACTTCACACCTGTCAGATTGGCTAAAATGACAGGAAAAGTTAATGATGAATGTTGGAGGGGTTGTGGGAGGGCTGGGACACTGATGCATTGTTGGTGGAGCTGTCAACGGATACAGCCATTCTGGAGAACAATTTGGAGCTATGCTCAAAAAGTTATCAAACTGTGCATACCCTTTGACCCAGCAGCATTTCTATTGGGCTTATATCCCAAAGAAATCATAAAGGAAGGAAAAGGCCCCACATGTGCAAGAATGTTTGTGGCAGCCCTTTTTGTAGTGGCTAGAAACTGGAAATTGAATAGATGCCCTTCAATTGGAGAATGGCTGAATAAATTATGGTATATGAATGTTATGGAATATTATTGTTCTGTAAGAAATGACCAGCAAGATGATTTCAGAGAGGCCTGGAGAGACTTACATGAACTGATGCTGAGTGAAATGAGCAGAACCAGGAGATCATTATACACGGCAACAACAGTACTATATGACGATCAATTCTGATGGACATGGCTCTCTTCAACAATGAAATGTTTCAAACCACCTCCAATTGTTCACTGAAGAAAGCCATATACACCCAGAGAGAGGGATGCGAAATGTGGACCACAACATAACATTCTCATACTCCTTGATTGATGTTTGCTTACATTGTGTTTCCTTTATCTGATATATCGTTTGTGTAGATAAGATTTTTCTTGCACACCAATGATAAGTTTGGAAATATGTATACATATATTCGATTTGCCAATATTTTAACATAATTAACATGTAGTGGATATCCTGCCATCTAGGGGAGGGGTGGGGAGTTGGGGGGAAAAATTTGTAACGGAAAGCTATGTAAGGGTTATTGTTGAAGAATTACCCACACATATGTTATGCAAATAAAATAAAAATTAAAAAAAAAAAAAAGAATATTGTCAGAGATATACATAACTAAGAAAATGATGTAGACCAATTATATAAAGAGATAAAGAGGGATAATCAATGGAGAGCTTGTGTGCTATCCCAGCAATGTTAAAGGAAAAAGATGGTGGCCTCCAAATGGGTGGGTAGACTAGAGAATTTCAGAGAGGATACAGTCAAGAGTAGAAGAGGATGAAAAGTTGTGGGTGGGATTACATCAGTGAACAGAGTAAGCCTATGAAATCAAGATTCTTTTTAGTTTTGAAGTAATAATAATAGTGGTAATTATCTGATGAGGTTTTCAAAGCATTCAGAGTAAAATGTTTAATTCTCACCACAGACCTTTTAAGCACATAATAAAAGTATCCTCACTCACTTTTTTTTTTTATCTTCAGCTCCCCAGTACAGTACCTAGAAAATATTAGGTATTTTAAAAATGTTGATTGGTTGATTTTATAGATGAAAAAACTAATAAAGTTCAGAAAAGTAAAGTTGTTTGTTTAGAGTCCCATAGCAAGTGAGAGGCAGAGCTAAGACTTGATCCTAGGTACTTTTGCCCCAAATCCAGGGCTCACTTCACTATACCATACAGTTCTCTAGGCACTAGAATCAAAACATTTGAAATTTTTATTTAGTATAGCTCCTTATATTCAATGACTCTTAATAAATATTCATTTATTAACAATAAGCTGAAGAAAGAGATAAAACATAGCAGAGAGAGAATATCTCTCTGTGAAAATAAAGTAATCCCCCCACCATTGCCACTAACATTTAGGAATCCATACCTTTGGAGGACACAACAGCTGAGGCCAAAATAAATCCAGCAACAAAGAACTGACAAGGATACTGTCAGTATATGAAATGCTTAGGGAAATATTTGCACACAAAACCATCTACTAAGACATCAATTGTGCATGCATATTTTAGGAGTCCCCATTAGGGCTAGCAGAAACAGCATTAACTTTTAGGGCCCTATTGACTTTGTTGAGATCTGCCCAAGAAGTCACTTAGGGGACCACAGAAATGGGTCTCGGGAAGGAGCAGTGTTTTTCCTTTTGTTTATACTCAATATTAAGGTTAATTTAGTAGCTAAGGCCAAGATATAGCATTTTCAAAAGGGAGAGAAACAAAAAAGACTTTCTTGTTGGAATGAGCCACCTGAAATTACCTCATTAAAAATAAAAGTATTTTTCAAGAGCCTATTATGTGTCATTTAGTCAATAAACATTTATTAAACACTGCTTTCAAGGAGCTTACATTCTACTGGAGGAAGAAACAGGTACACAAAAAAGTAAACATTTTCTATCTATCATTTTCTCTTCACAAAAACTCTGGGAGATAGGTGCTATTATTATTTCCATTTTACAGATGAAGAAACTGAGGCAAATGGAGGTTAAGAAATATACATAAAAATAAGGGATAAAGTCTGGATCTATGAATGCATTAGACAGAATGGATACAATTTTCGATCTGAAATCAGAAAGAACCAAATTTATATCCAACCTCAGACACTTACTAGTGATATGACCTTGAATAAGTCACTTAACTTGGCAAGTCATTTGACTTCTGTTTGTCTCATTTTCCTCATCTTTAAAATTGGGATAATAGTAACACCTACCTTCCAGGGTGGTTGTGAGGACCAATGAGAAATTATTTGTAAATCATTTTTCAAACACTAAAACAATATATAGATTGCTATTATAGGAAACATCCACGTGAGGAAACTCCCTTTACCAGCATCCAGAAGCATCACCTTCTCTACAATTTACAGTCTTTCCTACAGCAATCATGCTCAAAGTACATCAGGAGAGGGAGACCATGAGGTTAAAACTATTTTCCTAATAATACTGAGGTATTTTAATTTCTAATATAGTAGATTTCACTAGACATAAACCAAAGCTCTTTGAAGTCCTCAGTGATTTTCAAGAGCATAAAGAGGTGTTGAAGCTCCAAATCTGAAAACTTCTGGTCTGGAACATTAAAAGAGTAAGTGATTTATTCAATTACACAGTCAGAGGTAGGAGGCAGACCCTCTAACAACTGGGAGATTTACAGGAAAAGACTTCTGAAAGAGACAGCTCTTGCCTGAAGTCTTGAATACAGCTACGAAGTCAATAGGACAGAAGTAAGAAGGGAGTGTCTCTTCAAAGGCAGGAATGTAGGAGATAAAATGCCTACAGGAAGCCACAAACAGGTTTATCTGTCTAAAAAAGGTAAGAGTACATAAGATGAAGTTAGTTAGAAATATGTGAGAACTAGAAACGCAACAAAAAAACAGGGGAGTTAGTATTTTATCCTAGAAGCAATAAGGGAATACCAACGGAAATACTAGAGGAGAGGGATATGATCAGACCTGGGATTTAAGAAAAGCTGTTGTGTGGCTAAAAAGCAAGCTGGATAACATAGTAGATAGAGCACTGCTCTCATACAATTCCTAGCTGTGTGACTCTGGGCATGTCATTTAACCCTGTGTTTGCCTTAGTTTCCTTATCTGTAGAATGAGTGGGAGAATGAAATGGCAAACTATTCCAGTATCTCTGCCAAGAAAACCCCAAATAGGGTGAGGAAGAGCTGGACACAACTGGAACAATTGAATAACAACAAATTGTGTGGCTAAATGAGAGATGGATCTGAGAGGGAAGAGACTAGTGGCAGCCCAACTAAAATTTTTCTTTTCTCCACATTCACCCCTCATCCTGTTACTGATGATACTTTCTTGTTTTTAAATCATAGCCATTTCCAGCCTCATCCCCACATACACACCCTTTTCAGTGTTAAAAAAGAAAAATAAATAAATAAAATTAAATCCAAACTAACACAGAATCTGGCAGCACACTCAACATTCTGTACCCTCAGGAAGAAAGGGAGTCCCTTTCATGATCTTTTCTCTGGGATCCCAAATAGATCATGACAATTTGTACATTATCTGGTTGTTATACAGATAATGTTCTGGGGCTCCTGAGATCCAATCTTTTTCCCTGGAAGAAAATAGCCCTTTTGCTATCAAACTTGGAATTGTTGCCCATCAGTGTCAACACCCTCCTCATCTCCTGTCTTCTCAGTCCCTTGTGATCTGACATCTGACTGACTGTCATATGACAACTTCCCTGGCACTAGAGGGAAGCTTTCCATCTTAATCTGACAGCCTCTTCTCGTTCTTCAGACAGCTTCTGATACAGTTGATGACCCTTTTCTTATGCTCGCCCTCGACCATTTCCAAAGCCCTGCTTTCTCCTGGCTTTCCTCCGGATTGTTCTTTCTCAGCCTCCTTTGCAGCAAGATCATCATCCATCTCCCACACTCCAAGCTTGGGTGGTGTCCCTCTCCACCCCCTACACTCCACCCCCAATTCCCTTCAATTTGGGGTCCTTTCTTTTTTCTTCTCTCTTCCTTAGTGACTTCATCAGCTCCTATAGATGCAACAATTTCTACTATAAATATTTCTCAACCTCACATCATCAGTTGCCTGCTGGATACCTCCACATGGACATTAGCATGTCAAAAAATTATCTTTCCATATAAAGTCATCCTTTTCCCATATCTTCCAAGTTCTATTGAAGGCATCACCATTCTTTCAGTCACCTAGTAGCTTTCTGGACTTGTTTTTCTCCTTCATCCCCCAACTCGTGGTAGATACTTAATAAATGCTTCTTGATTGCTTAAATTCAATTGCTACGTCTTATTGATTTTGCCTCTACAACTTATCTCGGATCCATCCTCTTCTTTCTATCCAGAATCTATCCTGATTCTGCCCTTATCACCTCCATCCCTATATTTTTGTTCTTTTTTAAAAAAAATTATTTAAATTTATTTTTTCCCTATATTTTTAAAAATGTATTTCATTAATTTCTCAATTACATGTGAACAATTTCTTTAACATTAGTTTTTTTAAAACTGAATTTTAAATTCTTTTCCTCCTTCCCATCTCTATCTCAATTATTGAGATAGCAAACAACATATCAGTTATACATGTGAAGTCATACAAAACATTTCCATATTAGCTATTTTGCTAAAGAAAACACTCACAAAAATACAAAGAAAAATGAAATTTAAATAGTTTGCTTCGATATGTATTTAGACTCCATTATTCTTTCTTTAGAGCATTTTTCATCCTAAGTCCTTTGGAATTGTCTTGGATTACTATATTGATCAGAATAGCTAAGTCTTTCACAACTGATCATTGTACAATATTGCTGCTACTGTGTGTAGTGTTCTGGTTCTGCTCACTTCACTTTGCATCAGTATATATAAATCCAAGTTTTTCTGAAAGCATGTCATTTCTTATATTATATCACCATAACTTGTTCAGCCATTCCCCAATTAATGGACCTCCCCTCAATTTCCAATTGTAGTTTGTCACCATAAAAAGAACTATTGTAAATATTATTATACATCTCTTTAAGTGACTTGCCCAGGGTCACACAGCTAGGGAATGTTAAGGGCCTGAGGCCAGATTTGAACTCAGGTCCTCCTGACTTAAGGGCTGGTGCTCTATCCACTTTACCAACTAGCTGCCCTTTAAGTCATTATTTTAAAGTTGTTTGGAGGACAATGTTAAGAATTCATTTGGGATAACTCTAATTTGCCATCTTGGGTCTGCCCTCTCTGTCCTCATTGCCTCTTATCCTATTATTTTTGTCTCTACATTATAAGTTCCTCTTACCAAACTGAACCAAGCTGGCCTACTGACTGTTCCATGAATAAGACTCTTAATCTCTCAACTACCAGTATTTCCCATGACTGAAACCCTCTTATTCCTCCTCTCTGACTACTGATCTCCCTTGCTTCCTTTACATTCCAAGATCTTACCTTTTACAGGAAGCTAAATTGTTCACATATTGTCTCCCTTATAGGACTGTAAGCTCCTGGGGAGCAGGGATGGTTTTTTGTCTCTATTTTTCTGCCATGAGGGAGAGCGTCTTAGGAAAATGATACCTTTGGAACTGGAAGGAATCTGGGAAGTCATGTAATACAATTTTATCAATTTGTAGCTGAGGACATTGAAGCCCAGAGAGGTTAAATGAGATCCCCAAGATCAGAAAGGGAGGTTGTGAGGGGTAAAACTGGATTTGAAACATGGGTTTGGATATGAAATTCTAGATTCAATGCTTGTTGCAATGGACCATGCAAGTTGACTTTAAAAGTCCTCAGTTTCAAACTGTAATGGAGGTTTATGGGCAGTGGTGGTTGCTATCTGATTCTTGCAGTAAGCCTCTGAAGTTGTTAGAACAATTATTATTACATTTCTGTTTTATACTTAAAAAGTTGAGGTTCAGACAAGTAGTATGACTATTTTAAGGTCTTTCCTCTAGTAATTATAAGACCTAAGTCTTCTTTATCCTGGTTTGGTGCACTTTCCACAATATCATGTTTCAACTTTAGAAATTTGAAAAAATAATATGCATATTATTATATATACATACACACATTCACACATAGCTCTGGATATTGGACAGATCATCTAGTCACATTTACTATTTTACAGGGCATACAATATCTTCCAAGCTAATGTGATTTAATCAATTAACAGATGTTTATTCTTATCTCTATTTACACTGGAATGGAATTACATTCCATTCACTGTCTAACAATTTGAAAAAAATAAAATGATCTTTTCCCTACAAGTAGTAAAACTGCATATTTGGAATCTTATCACACTTCACTAACCTAGATGAGCCCCACTTATTCTGAATTGATGAGGTCTTATTAAATATTAAACTATTTACACTAAATTGGGTTAGGCTAAATACTTATCATGAAACACTCAGAAAATAAGTAATACTTAAATTTGTATATTCAAGTATCTAACTTAAATATAATTATTCATTTGAGGACTAGGATGTTTTCTTATAAACATACTTAATACATCCAATTCCTCTAACAGTATCTATCTCCCACACTTGTTGTGAGGATCAAATAAGATATTTGTAAAGTGATTAGCAGTGTCTGGTGCATATATAATAGATGTTTAATCAATGTTTTCTCTTCCCTCTCTCTCCTTCCTGTCCCCCATCCTTTAACCTTCCCACATTCCTAGAACTTCTTTCTTATTCAGTCTCACCTAAACTAGCTATGGCTTAGAAAAACTGGGGAGAAAACTGAGAAATTTTATAAATATATATAAAAGTGATTATGCTTCATTATCTTTTCTTCAAGACTTTCATAGGGTTTTTTTTAAGTTATCAAACATTTGACTTCCTTTAAGTAATTATTTTTCTTTACGTTGTCATAATCATGATGTTTTCCTGGTTCTACTTATCTCATTCACCATTCATACAAATCTTCCCCTGTTTCTTTGTTTCCCTCATATTTAATCATTTCTATAATATACTGGAATACTATACAGTATTCCATTAATACATATATCATAGGGGCAGCTAGGTGGCGCAGTGGATAGAGCACCAGCCCTGAAGTCAGGAGGACCTGAGTTCAAATCAGGTCTCAGACACTTAACATTCCCTAGCTGTGTGACCCTGGGCAAGTCACTTAACCCCAATTGCCTCAGCAAAAAGCAAAAAAAAAAAAAAACATATATCATAGTTGGTTTTTTTTTTTTCAAGTTACCAATTGATAAGACATCCATTTTGTTTCTGGTTGTTGGCAAACACCAAGATAGCAGTTATTGAATTTTTTTAAAAATTTCTTGTGGAATTACTCTATCAAAAATATGGATAGTTTAGTTACTTTCCTTATTGGAAATCCAGTATGGTAGGACCTCTTCATAGCTTCTCCATCAATGTACCTAACTTTCTACAACCCTTTTAATATTCACTCATCTTTTGTCTTCTTTACCAATTTGTTTGACACAAAGTGTCCTGTTACAGTTGTTTTAATCTGCATTTCTTTTATTATGAGCAATTTAGGTAATTTTCAAAATATGGTTGATAGTTTGCAATTCGTTTGAGAATTGTTTTGACCATGAACAATGGCCATGTATGTGCATGACTGTGTTTTGAATAAATTTTCTTGTCTAGACAATTATAATAGCTTCCTAATTGGTCTCCCTATTTCCAGTCTCTTCTCTCTTTTATTCCCCTCTTCAGCTGCCAAAATTATCTTCCTAAAATACAGATAGGGCAGACCATGTAATCTACCTGCTCAAATATCTTTAGGGGCTCCCCAATGCCTCTAGGATAAAACACAAACTTCTTACTATAGCTTCTGTCTTCAATCTCTCTGAAACTACCAGACTTCCTTCATGTAATTCTTCATTCAAGTTCTAGCCAAAGTGTTGAACAAGTTATTATGTACGTTACACAACATATATAGATGTATGAATATCTATATATATGCATATAGATATATAGATATGCACATATATAAGCCTAGGTTTGACACTGCACCTCCTGTTTGCCTGAATATAGGCATATAGGCTATTTTTATGGCCAAAATGGACTCCTCCCTCTTCCTCTTTGGATTCTTGGCTTACTTCAAAACCTTTCCAGATTCCCTCTCATTAAAGGATCTATCCCATCTTAAATGTGTCTGTCTCTCTCTATACCTTCCATTTATCAAGTAAAATATAAGCTCTCTGAAGACAGAAATATTTTTCCATCTCCAGGCCCTATAACATACTCTTTAATAAATATTTGTTGTTACTTGTTTTTATCTTTGTATCTCTAGGACCCAGCATATAAAATGTGCTTAACAAATGTTTATTGGATTGAGTTAATTGAACCAAAAGGTATATAATTCCAACTTAAAGTTAGGATCTAGACACTATGATTTCATTTGCTCTTTTCATTATAACCTTTGCAAAAGAAAGCATATGCAGTGTCACATTCTCTTCCAGGGCCTGCTCCACCAACTCCATCATAGTGAAATCAATAGCCATCTCTAGGGCTCCTTTCTGCCTCATTACCATTCTAATTTGTCTCAGCCAAATCCATCCAGGGTTTCAGACTTTTATTTTTTTCTTACTCTTATAAACAGGTTTTGTTTTGGCTTTTTTTAGATTAAGTGGAGAAAGAGGATAAGAACAGCTCTTATCTCACTGCAAAAGGAATAGAGTAAATAAGAAATTACTGAGGAATACTGGTAAGTCATTTTGCTGAGCCTCTATCCAGTTTATCAATCTATCTTCTCATCCAGTTTTTAGAATCCTTCTAAGGAAAATCAGCTCACTGTATGGATAAGAAGCTGGAAGTGTATGTACTGGGCAAGCGAGACAATTTGTTGAGGTTATTAGTACAGACTAATGGATGAATTCCTCTTGACAATGAACTCTTTCTAGCAAGAGATCAATCCAGAGAAACTCAAGACATAGGTGATTTGTCTGTGGTTGAATGGGCTATTTTATGTATGCCTCTGATAGTGACTTCAATGTATATTGTCTTTCCAAATACCAAACATTATGGACGAATTGACATCTTTCAGGACCTTCCTCTAGTGCCATTATCACTTTTTCCTATGATGCAACCAAGTTCAATATAGGACTTTTATTCTAAATTAGAGCTCTCATCTTTAGCTATACAGCTAAACACATTTGAATAAAAGGAAAAAGTCACTTTTTAAAATGAAAGCTTTTTATTTTCAAAACATATGTGTGGATAATTTTTTCAACATTGACCCTTGCAAAACCTTGTGTTCCAAAATTTTCCCCACTTCCCCACCTCCTCCTGATGGGAAGTAATCCAATATATTTAAACATGTGAAAAATATCTGTTAAATCCAATATATGTATACATATTTATAGTTTTCTTGCTGCACAAGAAAAATCAGCTCAAAAAGGAAAAAAATGAGAAAGAAAACATAATGCAAGCAAACAACAACAGAAAGTGAAAATACAGTCCTCTTTCTGGGTTAGATGGCCCTCTCCATCATAAGAGCATTGGAACTGGCCTCAATCATCTCATTGTTGAAGAGAGCCATGTCCATCAGAATTGATCATCGTATAGTCTTGCTTCTGTGTATAATGATCTCCTGGTTCTGCTCATTTCGCTCAGCATCAGTTCATGCAAGTCTCTCTAGGCCTCTCTAAAATCATCTTGCTGGTCATTTCTTATGAACAATAATATTCCATAACATTCATATACCATAATTTATTCAGCCATTCTCCAATTGATGGGCATCCATTCAGTTTCCAGTTTCTACCACTACAAAAAGGGCTGCCACAAACTTTTTTGCACATGTGGGTCCCTTTCCTTCCTTTAAGATCTCTTTGGGATATAAGCCCAGTAGAAAGACTGCTGGGTCAAAGGGTATGCACAGTTTGATAACTTTTTGAGCATAGTTCCAAATTGCTCTCTAGAATGGTTGGATCCATTCACAGTTCCACCAACAATGCATCAGTGTCCCAGTTTTCCCACATCCCCTCCAACATTCATCATTATCTTTTCCTGTCATTTCAGCCAATCTGACAGGTGTGTAGAGGTATGTCAGAGCTGTCTTAACTTTCATTTCTCTGATCAATAATGATGTGGACCACCTTTTTACATGACTAGAAATAATTTTAATTTATTCATCTGAAAATTGTCTATTCATATCCTTTGACCATTTATCAATTAGAGAATGGCTTGAATTCTTATAACTTTGAGTCAATTCTCTATATATTTTAGAAATGAGGCCTTTATCAGAACCTTTGAATGTAAAAATGTTTTCCCAGTTTATTGCTTCCCTTTTAGTCTTGTCTGCATTAGTTTTGTTTGTACAAAAACTTTTAAATTTAATATCATCAGAATTATCTATTTTGTGATTAATAATGATCTCCAGTTTTTCTTTGGTCACAAATTCTTTCTTTCTCCAAGATCTGAGAGATAAATTATCCTATGTTCTTCTAATTTGTTTAATATCATTCTTTATATTTAGATCATGAACCCATTTCGACCTTATCTTGGTATACAGTGTTAGGTGTGGCAGGGTATGCACAGTTTGATAGCCTTTTGAGCGTAGTTCCAAATTGCTCTCCAGAATGGTTGGATCGGTTCACAACTCCACCAACAATATATTAATGTCTCAGTTTTCCCATATCCCCTCCAACATTTGTCATTATCTTTTCCTGTCATCTGAGTCAATCTGAGAGGTGTGTAGTGGTACCTCAGAGTTGGTTTCTCTGATGTGATTTGAGCTCCTTTTCATGACTAGAAGTGGTTTCAATGTCTTCATCTGAAAATTGTCTATTCATATTCTTTGGTCATTTATCAATTGGAGAATGGCTTGAATTCTTATAAATTTGAGTCAATTTTCTATATATTTTAGAAATGAGGCCTTTATCAGAACCCTTGAATGTCAAAATTTTTTCCCAGTTTATTGCTTCCCTTCTAAACTTGTCTGCATTGTTTTTGTTTGTAAAAAACTTTTTAACTTAATATAATCAAAATTATCTATTTTGTGGTCAATAATGAATTCCAGTTCTTCTTTGGTCATAAGTTCCTTCCTTCTTCATAGAACTGAGAGGTAAACTGTCTTTTGTTCTTCTAATTTGCTTATAATATCACTCTATGTCTAAATCATCCTCCTAGTCATTTCTTATAGAACAATAATATTCCATGACATTCATATACCGTAATTTATTCAGCCATTCTCCAACTGATGAGCATCCATTCAGTTTCCAGTTCCTTGCCACTATTACAAAAAGGGCTGCCACAAACATTTTTGCACATGTTGGACCCTTTTTTTTTTTTTGAGAATGAAAAACAACTAATGAATCATTTTCTTTATTATCCATATACCATCAGTAGAATAGAAATAAGAAATTTTCCCCTAATATGCTAGGTAGACCCCTTTTCACCAATTTTTTAAAATTTTTTTTTATTAAAGCTTTTTATTTGTATAACATATGTATGGGTAGTTCCCCAACCTTGATCTTTACAAAGCTTTCCAATACAAATTTTACCCCCAGTCCCCTCCCCTCCCCTAGATGGCAGGAAGTCCACTACATGTTAATGATGTTGAAATGCTTGAGAAGTTATGCAAGAAAAATCCTATCTACAAGAAAAAAAAAAAGAATCAGAGAAAGGCAACACAATGCAAGCAAATGCCAATAGAGATCATGAAAATGTTACATTGTGGTCCATATTTCATATCCCTCTCTCTGGGTGTATATGGTTTTCTTCAGTGAACAATTGGAACTGGTTTGAGACAATTCTTTGTTGCAGAGAGCCATGTCCATCAGAATTGATCATCATGTAATACTGTTGTTGCTGTGTATGATGATCTCCTGGTTCTGCTCGTTTCACTCAGCATCAGTTCATGCAAGTCTCTCCAGGTCTCTCTGAAATCGTCCTGCTGGTCGTTTCTTACAGAGCAATAATATTCCATAACATTCATATACCATAATTTATTCAGCCACTCTCCAATTGATGGGCATCCCTTCAGTTTCCAGTTTCTAGCCACTACAAAAAGGGCTGCCACAAACATTCTTGCGCATGTGGGGCCCTTTCCCTCCTCTAAGATCTCTTTGGGATATAGGCCCAGTAGAAACACTGCTGGGTCAAAGGGTATGCACAGTTTGACAACTTTTTGAACATAGCTCCAAATTGCTCTCCAGAATGGTTGGATCCGTTCACAGTTCCACCGACAATGTATTAGTGATGTTGGACCCTTTTTAAGAAAAAAGTTTTTCAACTTTTATCTTGGTATATGGTGTTAGGTGTGAGTCAATATCTAGTTTTTGCCATACTAGTTTCTAATTTTGTCAGCAATTTTTGTCAAATAGTTTTTATCCTAAAAGCTGAGGTCTTTAGGTTTGTCAAAACACTAGCTTACTATAGTCATTGACTATTTTGTCCTGTGAACCTAACCTAGTTCCACTGATGGACTACTTTATTTCTTGGCCAGTGGCAAATGGTTTTGATGACTGCTATTTTATAATACAGCTTTAGTTCTGGTACAGCTAGGCCATCTTTATTTGATTTTTTTTTTTCCATTAATTCCCTTAAAATTCTTGACCTTTTCTTCTTCCAGAAGAACTTTGTTATTACTTTTTCTAGATCTGTAAAATAATTTCTTGGGAGTCTGATTGGTATGGCACTGAATAAGTAGATTAATTTATTTCTAATAGTTTTTTAGTTGATCTCTAGGATTCTCTAAGTATATCATCATATCATCTGCAAAGAGTGATAATTTGGTTTCCTCTTTACCTATTCTAATTCCTTTAATCTCTTTTCTTCTCTTATTGCCAAAGCTAGCATTTCTAATTCAACACTGAATAGTAATGGTGATGGTGGGCAATCTTGTCTCACCCCTGATTTTAATGAGAATGGTTCTAATTTGTCCCCATTACATATGAAGCTTGCTGATGGTTTTAAATAGATGGTACTATTTTAAGGAAAACTTCATTTTTTCCTATACTCCCTAGTGTTAATAGGAAGGGATGTTGGATTTTATCAAATGCTTTTTCTGCATCTATTGTGATATTCATATGGTTTTTATTGCTTTGGTTGTTGATATAGTCAGTTATGCAATAGATTTCCTAATATTGAACCAGCCCTGCATTCCTGGTATAAAACCTACTTGGTCATGGTGTATTATCTTGAGGATGATGATATATATCTCTTTGCTAGTATTTTATTTAAGATTTTTGCATCAATATTCATTGGGGAAATTGGCCTATAATTTTCTTTGTTTTGACCCTACCTGATTTCAGTATCAGCACCATATCTGTGTCATAAAAGGAATTTGGTAGGACTTCTTTTCCTATTTTTTCAAATTGTTTACATAGTATTGGAATTAATCGTTCTTTAAATGTTTGGTAGAACTCTTGTAAATCCACCTGGCCCTGGAGATTTTTGCTTAGGGAGCTGATTAATAGCTTGTTTTATTTCTTTTTCTAAAATGGGACTATTTAAATAATTTATTTCCTCCTCTATTAATCTGGGCAATCTGTATTTTTGTAAGTATTCCTCCACTTGATTTAGATTATCAGATTTATTGGCATATAGTTGGGCAAAATACCTCCTAATTATTGTTCTAATTTCCTCTTCATTGGTGGAAAATTTCGATACTAACAATCTATTTCTCTTTCCTTTTTCTAATCAAATTTATCTATTGTTTTTTCATAAAACCAACTCTTTATTTTTATTAATTCAATAGTTTTCTTACTTTCAATTTTATTAATCTTCCCTTTTATTTTCAGAATTTCAAATTTGGCATTTAATTGGGGGTTTTTAATTTGTTCTTTTTCTATCTTTTTTAGTTGCAAGCCCAATTCATTGATCTTTTCTTTCTCTATTTTATGCAAGTAAGCATCTAAAGATATAAAACTTTCCCTAAGAACCGCTTTGGCTGCATCCCATAAATTTTGGTATGTTGTCTCATTATTGTCATTCTCTTGAATGAAATTATTGTGTCTATGATTTGTTGTTTCACCCACTCATTCTTTAGGATTAGATTATTTAGTTTCCATTAATTTTTGGTCTATTTTCCCGGGCCTTTTATTGCATGTAACTTTTATTACATAATGATCTGGAAAACAAACAAACAAACAAACAAAAAAACCCATTTACTATTTCTGCCTTTCTGCATTTGATTTTGAAGTTTTTTATGCCCTAATATATATATGGTCAATTTTTGGACAGGTTCCATATACTACCCAGAAAAAAAGTATATTCCTGTCTTCTTTAAATTTTCTTTTTTTTTTTTAAATTTTTTTATTTTATTTTATTTGCATAATGTATGTGTGGGTAATTCTTCAACAATAACCCTTACATAGCTTTCCGTTACAAACTTCTTTAAATTTTCTCCAAAGGTCTATCATACCTAACTTTTCTAGAATTCTGTTTACCTCCTTAACTTCTTTCTTACTTATTTTGTGGTTCATTTATCTAGTTCTGAGAGAGCAAAGTTGAGATACCCTACTAGTACAGTTTTGCTGTATAATTCTTCTTGCAGCTCTCAACTTCTCTTCTAGGAATTTGGATGGTATACCCTTGGTGCATATATATTTAGTATTGATATTACTTCACTATCTATGGTACCTTTTAGTAGGATGTAGTTTCTTTTCTTATCTCTTAATTATATCTATTTTTGCTTTTGCTTGATGTGAGATCAGGATTGCTACCCCTGCTTTTTTTTTTTTTTAACTTCAGCTAAAGCATAAGATTCTGCTCCAGTCTTTTACAAAAGGTCACATTTTTATGTTAATGGTAAAAAATTATGCACCATATTTTTTCCCTCTATCACAATTTGCTTATACTCACAAAACCAGATTATACTATTATTCTTCAGTTATTTCTAAGAAATCAGAAGAGAATCATTTGATATCAATATTAAGTGCAGTTAAGAAATCAAAATATGGTGCATACAGGGAATGTAAAATTAAATGAATTCTAAATGCAGATAATAAGTTTCAAGCATCAGGTATTTGATGAACCTTTACACAAACATGTAGTTGAAGTGTTTTCTCCTTTGTACCAAAACCACCAGCAACAAAACCATATTGATATACCATGTTTCCATTAAGGGGTAACTGTTATAATTTCCCTTTATTTGAATAATTTCCAATTTAAATTCTGCACTTTTTTTTTAACTCCTAATATCCCCCAAACTATGTCTACATACTGCCCCACTGGCTTAAAGTCTTTTATTAGGGGTGGCCAAAACTTAGTATTTTAGGCCATAAACTGGCCTATGCCACTATTTCTGCTAACTCCTGGAATGCACTAAAACCCATTAACAGCAGCAAAAAAAAAAAAAAATAAACAAAATTTTTGTAACCATCTGCACGCCCATATACAAAGATGATAGCAAATATTCCCTTTTTATAAATGAAAAAATGCAGGCACAGAGAAGAAATGATTTGATTGGGGTCATAAGTGAGTTGCATCAGTGAGAATAAAAGATTAAAGCCCAGTACTTCAAGCATTTCCCAAGCTGTCTCCTAACAGACATGAATTCAGCCACTGCAGGATATTAAGTGCTATTCCCTCCCTTATGAGAGCATCACAAAGAAAACTCAATACACTAATAATAAATCAGGGAGGTGTTGCAAGGAAGCAATCAGTGGGCTCTAGCAGCATGAAGACAGAAAATAGTTAAATAGAAAAAAAAATCCCAGACATACAAACTCTTTAAGACAGATAGAGATCTTTAATTTAAAAGACTTGGTTTATTCATGGAGAAAACAGTGACAAAACACCTCTAGGACTGGGAATTTCATTCCAACAATTAAAATTGTATTTAAAAGGCTGATAGAAAAGAGTCAGGAGTCCTAAAGTATGTTTTTTTTAAAAACCTGCTGTTTCCTTTTCTTGGATTAAATATATTTGCCTCATGGGCAAGAAAGGTAGCTACTGATTCATTTTTTTGGGGGGGGGAAGGTAAGACTTACAGGTTCACTGTTGTTATGTGCACTATTTTCCTTTGAAAAACCAGAATTGGAATATAGAAATGGAAGAGAAAATCAAGGCATAATCTAAAGAGGTAAGAAGATGGGATGAAGGATGGTACAGGGTCAAATTTTTCTCAGTGGTTCCCAGACAAGGAGGGCGAATCTCTAACAATTAATGTTCATCTAAACCAGTGGCATCTAAAAGTCCCATAGGCATGAAAGTTTATGATATCATCATCAGATGGTAGAGGACCAGCCAAGAAAGGAAGCCTGTTTTTTGCACAGACAACTGTGCAAAGTTAGGCTGAGTTCAAGCTTATGAGTCTGTAAAGAGTATGTATCATAGGTCAAGTCTTATGGGATAAGAACAAGTAAGCTTTTCATAAAAATGATAAACCAGTATGTCTTTTTTCTGAAAGGTTTTCACCGTCCTTGTGCAATCAGCGATGAGCTGACCTATTTAGTATTTTTTCTTGTGAAAGATTCACACAATTTCTCCAGATGGAGCTCATGACAATACAAACTGTGAATGCTGATTATAGGACCTGCCTAAGTGTTGGGGCTGCCCAAACCTCAACTGTTAGGGTTCATCCTGGGCCGTTTTGCTTCCTTATTTTTATCACCAAGGTGGTAAGAACCCTCACTCGTGGCCTTGATTTCATTGTCCTCCCAGTCTTGACCAGTGGCCAGCACTTGTCGCACAGTCATGTTCACCCGAGCTGTTTGCAGGTATTTGGCACACACCTGCCAGTCCTCCACAGAACAGGGCTCTGCCACTGAACCTGCAGGCAAGGCATCTGGGAGAGGCACCTCCAGGCAATGAGGCAGGCTTGTTCCATCTAAGTTTGGGAGGACGCGTGGGACAGCATGGTTCAGCAGACGGCTGAATCCTGACATCACCATGATGTCTCCACTATGCATAAACATGGCCGTGGGGACTTCATCTCTTTTGAGGCCACCCAGAAGAAAGATGGCAGACTGTCCAAAGCTATAAAACAACACAGGAAAAATAAGAATAAATTCTAACTATTGGTAGCAAAGCCGTTCCTAATTAGCTATGCTATTGCAATTTACATTGATTTAGATCATTACTTAATTTAAATTTTGAATTTCTCTACTCCAATTACGGCATAAATTGTGTCAACTTCCTGCCCTATTGACTTAAGTCTCTTATTAGATATGGCCAAAACTTGGTATATAGTATGGGCCATAAGCTGGTCTAGGGCAGCATCTTTGATAGTCTTTGGGATAGATGGATCAAAATCCATCAACATCACAAAAATCAACACATTGTTAAATTGCTAAATTATAAATTTAAAAGTAATTGGATTTTTATGTTATTTGCTGGTATGTTTTTTATTAATGTTTAATTAGTTTAATAAAGATCATTAAAATATTTTATTATTCTTATCTTTTTTAATTTTAGGAATAATTAATGAAGTTTAAAGTTCAAGCAATTATACTTTAAGTACTGTTCCAGCACTTATACATAAGGAAAAACCTGGACAAATCTTTGTTTATCTGAGAAATGGCCGATTTATGTTTAGAAAAGTTGGCTACAGAGTGATGACCATTTCACAGAAAGGGTACATAAGTCTATCAGTTAGTTACTGTTCAGCTACTCTATCAGTAGCCTCATCAATAAAATTGCATATTCCTCACATATTATAGTAAGTGAAAAATGACTACTTTACACAAATTGAAACTTAATTTTTAGGAACACTAGGATAGCGACCTATTACTTTTCTTTTTTTTTTTTTTTTGCTGAGGCAATTGGGGTTAAGTGACTTGCCCAGGGTCACACAACTAGGGAAATGTTAAGTGTCTGAGACAAGATTTGAACTCAGGTCCTCCTGACTACAAGAGTGGTGCTCTATCCACTGAGCCACCTAGCTGCCCCGACCTATTATTTTTCAATTAGTTTACCCTAAGAGGCTGGAAAGCTCTGTACTATCATAGAACCCTGGCACCATAGCTCTGTCCCAAGAATCAGTCCTAATGCAACTTAAAGAGAGCTTACTAATTGTATAGGGATAATCTCTCCAACAAAGCCTGTGAGAAACTCATTTTACTTATGCCTAGAACTCTAGAGGTCTTGAGAGGAAAGACCATTATGGAGTTAAACAGTAAATAAACACCATTTAATAATCCTAATGCTTAGCTTAAACAAGCTTTAGATAAAAAGGATAATCACAAATCACCTTCTTCAGATTGATTACCTAAAGGACAGGAGAGGCTTGGTGTGATCTAGTTCTGATCTGTCAACATGAATTCCCAGTGTGGAGTCTAATCGATAGTAATTGAGGATTCCAGCCTCAGCTTGGAAGTCCTGAAATCCACATGCAGCAGCCACTTGTTTTGAGAGGTAAGCCAGGTCTGAAGGGAAAGGCGTATAGTGATCAGCTGAATATGTCTTTGGTAGAAATAGAAGGAAGGAGAAAAAAAAAATTAAAAAAATTAAAAATTTATTAGCATTGTAAAACAAACTATGCCAGTATTAATATTCTTACATGTCACTCCCTGGATAATGTGCTTATAATCTGATGTGGATTGTTCTTGGGATATGTACCAAAGACAGTTCAAACATCACAGTTTGTTTGTTAGTTTCTTGGCCTGTGAAAAAAGCTGTGTAACTGTAGTAATATATTTGACTGGGCCCAGGCACCAAGCTTATTAGCAACAGATCAAAATCTATTTTACATTTTGGTTACTGGATTATTTTTGTAGGAGGAGATACCTTTAAGTATTTTCTTCCCCCAAACTGGCTGAATTGGAACCACTAAGCAAGCCACCATTTGTAGCACCAACATTCAATTCCTCATATCCTTTTCCCTTAAAAATTGAAGTCCCCCTCATGCCCTTTTTTTGTCATAAGATCTATAGGGCTTAAAAAATCTGGAATCTGCTGATGGTATAGTTTTGATGAAAATTTTAACTTCATAGTTTGCTCTGTAGCAATAAGACTAAAACTTACCATGGTGAAATATGTCTATAGCCTCCTGAGAGCCTGCTGTCTTGTTTAGAAACTTCCTTTTCATCATTCTTTCCTAACCAACTCCAAATATGATTAGGAAGCCCATTTTTATCTCAGATCTTTCCTAATTCCCAAGTGCCTATTACCAGGCTGCTGTCAGGTTAGACAAAGTAAAAGCTTTGGTCCAAATGTATTTAATTAGGCCAAAAGCAAGCTGAAAGGACATGTTTCTTAAAGTAGGTAAAATTACTTCAACATATTTTTATATCTTTTCTTTTAACCTTACCACTAGTGGCTCAAGATGTTTTTCTAAAAGATTCTATCATTTATCAAACATGATCTAGAAATGACTAATATTTATGTAGTATCCTAAAGTATTCTCATTTGATCCTTACCATCTTGTAAGTTTGAAAATACACAGATATATGTGTACACATAGATAAATAAGCTGAGACTTGGATAAGTAAAATGATTAGTCAAAGGTTACCCTACTAATAAGTAGTAGAGACAGGATTTAAAATCCAATACCTTTGACTCCATACCCAGGATTCTTTCCATTAAAATAGACTGCCCTTTTTACCCAGTAAAAATAATGAATGGGACTGAAGTTGTTTTTCTTAAGCCTCTGATTTGAGATATTCCAGAACAGGGAGACAACTGTGCCTTTTCTCCTTATTCACAAAAGTACTGAAGAAAGATTCTTGCCTAAGTATAATCAGCTTTTCTCTTTCTCTGCCTTTTTTTTTTTTAAAGTCCTTTTTAAAAGAGTTTGGATTAGATGATGTCACAAGGAGATTTCGGTTTCTACCCCTTAATAAGTTCCTCAATAGCACAGACTGTTGTTTAAGATGCCTCTGAGAGACTTTTTATCAGCTTGGTCCTTCTCACCCAACCTGAACTTCCACCACTGCACTAGCTTTTTCTTTTCATTCTCCTCTGTCCAATCCTTCAGTCTCTTGGCAGTTCCTCTTATTTCCTAATGAAAGCAAACTTCCAGAACTTTGAGGAAGAGATTAATTTGATCTTTAACTAAAAAGAAAATTACCAGATTCTTCTTCCAAACATGAAATGTGTTATCTTCTAAGTAGTTAAAATCCTGGTAAAGCAGGGCTATCTGGTTGGTATTTTCTAAATGGTAATTAGCATGTGACAAATGTGGAATAGGAATCTAGATTAACTAAAAGAATCTGAGACTAAAGAACTTCACAGAAACACTGGCTGGTAGAGAAGGGGGAAAGTCCAGAGTTATATTCTACAATCTTCTTTGAGTCTGTTCTAAGAATATCTCCTATTTGGCAGTAAATACAGAGTAGGACATAAATATATACATAGGACAGAATTTTCTCAAATATGTGAGAAAAAAGCAGTGTCTGGCAAACTTTTTACTTGCTAACCTGGAACTTTACCAGCAGTGACAGATACATTCTTTCTTATTACATGCTAAGTGAAATTGGCTCAAAGAATATTTTGAATAAACAAGTGGGATTTTCTTCAGTACAAAGTCATGTGGTCAGACCTAAAAGTAAACTTTAGAAAAAAACCTAGATTTACTGTGGAGAATGATATGGAGTTGGGAGAGACCTAAATTTGCAGAAACAAAAGGTTACTGTACTAGTCTGTCCAGACAGGTGATGATAAAGACCTATACCAGGGTGGAGGTTTTTTGAGTACAGAAAAGGGACACAGTCAAGAAATGTTGTGATGGTATGACAACAGAATGGATATATTGGGAGATTATAAGGAAGGTGAATATGACATTGGGGATCCTGGGTGTCTGAGAGGATGATAGTATTTTTGAGAGTAAGAAGCAAGTACAGAAGGGAAGTGGGTTAAGAGGGTAAGATTATCAAAGTAAGGTAAAAAATGGATAAATGATTTAGACATAAAGGGTGATATTATAAGTAAATTAGAGAAGCATGGGAAAATATACTTATCTATGGATCTATGGTTAAGGGAAGAGTTTATGACCAAACAAGAAATAGAGAATATCACAGGATATAAAATAAAATGGAATTAAAAACAACTTTGACACAAATAAAACTAATGCAGTCAAAATTAGAAGGAAAACAGAAAACTGGGAAAAAATTTTACAAGTTCTCTGATAAAGGCTTCATATCTCAAATATAGATGGAACCAAGTCAAATTTATAAAAATCAGAGCCATTCTCCAGTTGATAAATGGCCAAAGGATATGAACAGGCAATCTTCATAAAAAATCAAAACTACCAAATAGGCAGATGAAAAAATGTTTTAAATCACTTTTTGATTAGAGAAATGCAAATTAAAACAATTTTTATATTCAAACCTATCAGAGTGACTAACATCACAGAAAAGGAAGATGACAAATGCTGGAGGGATAAGGAAAAATCAAGATACTAATGCACTGCTGATAAGAGCAGTGTTCAGAAAGTAGTTCAACTTCCTAAAGAACAATTAGAAACTAAGCCCAAAGGGCTATTAAACTATATTCTTTGACCAGTAACATCATTACTCGGTCTGTATAACAAAGAGATCAAAGAAAAGGGGAAAGATCCTATATATACAAAAATATTTACAGCAGCCCGTTTTGAGATGACAACCCCCCCCCCAAAAAAAACTAGAAATTGAGGAGATTCCCATTAATTGGGGATTGGATGAACAAATTGTATATAATTGTTGATGAGAATACTGTGAAAGACTTGGAGGTTCTAGCAGTGGGTAGGGAAGCTTGAGTAGAAAATGAGGGGTTTGTTACAGCTGCTTTGCTGAGTAGAATAGGATAGAAAATTAATTAGGGAGGAGTGAAAAGACAGCCTTGCCAAATTGCAGTGAGATAACATGAATTTATAAGTAGGCTCAATTATAAACATAATGACTTCTTTCTGGTCTATCTAGTAGCATGAGTGAAATCTAAAGAGTTAGGGTTTGGCAAGGTGTGACTGGTGTGACTGGTGTTGATAAACAATTCAAGATAGTGTTCATCATGGAGGGGTCAAAATTGCCAAAGCAGAAGTAATGACCTAGGAAAGTAATAGGGAGTGGATGAACTTAAAAATTATAGTTAGGAAGAATGGGTTTAGGAGTAAAACAAAGGACATATTAAAAGATTATGATTGGATGAAAGAATTTTAGAATTCTTAACAAGATATGGAACCCTTGTGGGTGATAGCAAGATCAAGAGTAAGATCATTCTTGTGTATAGCTGAGGTGGAGTGGAGGAATAAATTATAAGTAGATTAATTAAATGCGAAGTATCTGAGGGTACATCAACACGTATGCTGGAAGTCCCCAAGATTCAGAGCAAGAGTTGGGTATGGAGAGGGAGGCTATGAATGAAGCAATGAACTCCCTGAGAAAGGAGGGAAAATGTCTTAGGGGCTGGTCACCAGGATTTGGACGACGTGAAAAATTAAGATTGTGTGATCCTCAAAAGATGATGATAGAAAAAGTTACAGAAGTTGCAATAAGAAGCAGGGATTATTATAACTTTTTCTAATTCAGAAGTATTCGAAATAAATTATTCTAAACCATGGGGACCACTGGGTCAATGGGTGTGAGAGTATAGTCAGAGATCCCCAAATCTAATCAGAGACATCCTAGAAAAAAGACTGTCTAGGGATATAATATCCATGAAGAGTCAAGTCTCAGTGAGTGCCAATAGATTGGATGGAACTAAAGAGGGAATGGTTTTAAAATGAAAGTAATTTATTAATTACAGAGTAAGAGTTCCAAAGACTTATGGTAGAAGAGACAAGTAAATCTAAAGATTGACATAAAGAGATAAGGGTTCAACATCATTGGGATGTGGATAATAATAGAGTGAAAGTATATACTATAATTGGGGAATGAGGAATAAATGGTGAACATCAAAGACCTGCAGATGAAAGCAGGTGCCTAAAAAGCTCAAGGCTAACCCTCAAAGTTTTGGCACAACCTTCAACTGCATAGCCTCTTGCTAGATGGTAAAGCCATTAACAGAAATACAAATTACAAATATTCCATAAACACTAAATAACATGATGGCAACCCAACAGTCACTGTTCAAATCTCACTCCCTTACTTCAATACCTAATTTTAATGCAACATCCCTCATAGAAGATCCTATCTCTTATTTTATTAAGAGCAATTTGTCTATGGTGATTTCTCTCTTGTCCCCTCCTGCTTATCTCAACTTCTGATGATTCCTTTTTAGTGGTTTCTCTTCTTTTCTAAACTCTTAAAGATGTCTCAAAGGCTCTGTCCTTTTTCTATATTCTATCCTTTTCAATCTTCTGTGAGTCCAATTATCCAGATGACCTCCAAATCTATACATACCACTCAGATTTCTTCCTTCTGTCATATTTCCAATTACCTACTGGAATTTCTTTTTGGATATTCTACTGGTACTTCAAACTCAACATATTTAAAACTAAACTCATAATTTCCCACCTAAACCCACCCTGCCTCCTAAGTTTCCTATATCCATGGTGACACCATCATTACTTCATCTCTGTTAGATTTCATTCTCCTCTCCCTTGCTCCCATATCTAATCAGTTGCCAAATCCTATCAATTATAATTTCGCTTACATGTATTCCTTCCTCTTCAAACACACTGACACCATCTTCTCTCAAGTGCTTTTCACCTCTTACCAGTACCACTTCAGTAGATTCATCACTGGTTTCTCTTTTAGTCTCCTCTTCTCCAACCTATTCCTTTCCTAACTGCCAAAAGATCTCCAGTCTGACTACATCAGTCCTCTGCTGAACAACTTTCATTGATTTTCCCCCCTATAAAATCAAGCACAAACTTCTTAGCACCACATTTGAGGACCTTCACAAACCAAGCCCAACTTACCTTTCTAGTTATACTAAACTTCATTTCCTTTCATGTACTCTATATTCTTGCTGAACTGGACTACAAGCTATTTTCTACTCTTAATCTTGCCTTCTCCTTTGACCTCCATGAATTCATGTAGCTATTCCTGTGCACGAATGTGTTTTCTCCAGATCTATTAGAAATTCTCTTATTTCAAGACCGTGCTTAAATGCTAATTACTTTATGAAGTTTTCCTCTGATCTTCATTGTTGAAAATGATCTTTCCTAGCTCAGATTTCTTATGCCACTTTATACAGAACATTTTAAATTCTTATCATATTGTCTCATACCACTACACTATTATCTGTGTATATGTTTTATTTTTCCTATTAGATTATAATCTCCCTGAGGATAAGAAATGGTTTGCTTTTTTTAATTGCACTGCACATAGAAGGCACTTAACTATTTGTTAAAATAGAGAAGTAAAATTCATGTCACAGACTGGTAACAGAGAAAACTCTGAAAACTTCTCAAAAGTTCCTTAAGTAAAGGAAAACAACATTCTTCAAATATATTATTCACTTCTTGAAGAACTTTAAGAGAGATATTAAGAGGAAATAAATGAAAAAAGATCTACATCAAATTTGATAACAAGGTCTATTGAGATAAAATCACTTAAGTCAGAAAAGCATGAAATCAGAAATGATCAAAATTGGCAAAAAAATAATTTTTGGGGGGAGGGGCAGGGAATACCTTATTATCCCAGTTGTAATGGTAGCCCAGGGTCACCCAACGTAATTTTTCTAGCAAACTTCGAGGTCTCTTTTTGCTCACATCTTTATTTCTAAAAAAAATTGGTGACAAAAAAAGTTCATTAAATCAAGGTTCAACAGTAGTAACAATGTATAGCTCCTTTGATCTGGAATGAACTCAGTGCCCACAGATCATTATTTAGTGTTAAATAGTGCTACTCAGAGTAGCAGAAGGGGAAACAAGCAGAGATAAAACTATATGACTAATATCACAATGACAGCCAATAAAGCAGCCGATACTGGCTCTTGCCAGTTTAGGCACCTCAATAAAAGATAAAACAAGGGTGAATTCAGTTACAGTTATCCAAATATAACTAAAAGCACTGTGGGTAAATGAAAACTTGATTAATACAGCATTTCCATTTCAGCTTGGCTAAAAGGGAAGTTATGAATTAATCACATCTATCACAAACAAATAACTGCAAAGTATAGGATGTGGTTAAAGAATAAAATAGCTGGTTTACCATGTCTTTTTTTTTTTTTCCCTGAACAATGTAGCTTGGATAATTGAAACTTAGATAACAAAGTTTTACTGTAATTGATTTGGTTTCTGACATTGCCTTTTAAAGCACAAGAGGTTTCTGTAAATCACAAAGGCACTTTTTTTCTACAATTGTATCTTTTCTAGTCAAATCTAAAGGTCTATATATGGGGGTGGAAGCTTGTCTGGTTTGGCAAATCTCTAAATACATAAATCAATCAACACATACATATATACTGAGGGAGGGGCCATGCAAGAGTCTCTTAGAAGAAATGGAATAGCTCTCAGATGTCAATAAAAGGATGAGAAAAGCACTTCCATTATCATAAAGATGACAGGATATTTATAGACTGATCACTGGTACCAAAGAAGACAAAGTTGATCAGTTTTATGAAGACTTAGAACTTATTTAGAAACACCCCCAAAATAAATAAATAAATGAACTAACAGACAAATAAATGAAAAGATGTCACATTCATCATAGATTGGAATGCTAAGGCAGGAAATCAAAAGATGACTAGAATAGCAGGCAAATTTGGCCTTGGAGTACAAAATGAAGCAGGGCAGAGACTGATATAAGAGTTTTGTCAAGTTAATTTGCTGGTCATAGTAAATATTCTTTTTCAACTAAAAGGCAACTATGCATGGACATTGCCAGATGGTCAATATCAAAATCAGATTGATTATGTACTTTACAGTCAAAGGTGGAGAAGATCTTACACAGTTAGTTAAAATAAGACCTGGAGCTGACTGTTGCTCCAATCATTAGCTTCTGATCACAAAATTTAGACTTCACTTGGAAGAAAGTAGGGGAAAAAAAGAAATCAGACCATATAGACATCACCTAAATAGCATTCTTTATAAAGTGGAAGTGGATAGATTTAAGAAATTAGATCTGGCGGAGAGTGCTGAAGAACATGGATAGAAATTCCCAATATATAGAAAAAGACAAAGATGGTAGGCATTTAACAGTAGAAGAGATTATCAAGAGTTGGCAAGAACATACAGAAGAAATATGCAAGAAAGATCTTAACATAACCCATAACCACAATGGTGTATTTAATAATCTAGAGCTAGGAACAGGTTCTATAATCTCTGGTTTGCCTTATTTAATGTACACAGGAGAGTATTTACAAGAACTGATTGATTATTTAATCTGCATTGTGAGATTAACTTCCAAGTCAAATACTGGGAAAATGGTAGTTCTCAAAAAATCTAAATTATTAGTGATATATTCATTACACTTAAAATATTGATTAATATGAAAATCATAATTCCCTTCACACTAACAACAAAACTGGTGGAGGTGATGGAATTTAAAATTCCAAAAGATGATGCTATCAAAGTGGTGCATTCAATATACCAGCAAATTTTTGAAAACTGGACTGGGAAAGATCATTTTATGTCCCAATGCTAAAAAAAGGAAGTTTCAAAGAATGATCAAATTACCGAACAATTCTCTATATTTCATATACCAGCAAGGTTATGTTTAAGATTCTGCAAGCTGGGCTGTAGCAATGTGTGAACCAAGAACTACCATAAGAACAGCCTGGTTTTTTTTTTGTTTGTTTGTTTGTTTTGTTCGTTTTTTGAAGATTTTTATTTTCAAAACTATGCAACAATAATTTTTCACCACTGACCCTTGCAAAATCTTGCGTTCCAATTTCCTTCCCCTTTCCATCTATCCCATCCCCTAAATAGCAAGTAATTCAATATTTGTTTAATATGGTAAAAGTATATGCAAATCCAATATAGGCATACATATTTATACAACTGTCTTGTCGCACAAGAAAAATCAGCTCAAAAAGGAAAAAAAAAAATGAGAAAAAAAAATTCAAGCAAACAACAAAAGAAATGAAAATAGTATGTTGTGATCCACACTAACTTCCCATACCCTTCTCTCTGGGTGTGGATAGCTCTCATCATCACAAGATCATTGGAACTGGCCTGAATCATCTTACTTTTGAGAAGAGCCACATCCATCAGAATTGATCATTATATAGTCTTGTTGCTGGGTACAATGATCTGGTTCTGCCAATTTCACTCAGCATCAGTTCATGCAAGTCTCTCCAGGCCTCTCTGAAATCACCCTGCTGGTCGTTTCTTACAGAACAATAATATTCCATGATATTCATATACCCTATTTTATTCAGCCATTCTCCAATTGATGGGCATCCATTCAGTTTCCAGTTTCTAGCCACTACAAAAAGGGCTTGCACATATGGGTCCCTTTCCTTCCTTTAAGATCTCTTTGGGATATAAGCCCAATAGAAACACTGCTGGGTCAAAGGGTATGCACAGTTTGATAACTTTTTGAGCATAGTTCCAAATGAGCAGGCTGGTTTCTGAAGAGGTAGAAAAGCCAGAGACCAAATTGCCAGTATTCACTGGATTATGGAGAAAGCAAAGGCTGCAGAAAAACATTTGTTTCTGTTTCACTGACTACTCTAAAGGCTCTGATTGTATGGATCACAACAAAACGTGGCAAGTCCTTAAGAGATGGGAGTACCAGGTCATCTTAACTGTCCTGTCTACAGGTAAAGAAAGAGCAGTTATAACTGAACATGGAACAAGTGATTGGTTTAAGATTGGAAAAGAAGTATAATAAAACTATATATTGTCACCTTGTTTATTTAACATAAGATTATATGTAGGGTACGTCAAATAAAATGCCAGGCCAGATAAATCAAAAGTCAGAATTAAGACTGCTAGGAGAAATATCAACAACCTCAGATACACAGATGATACTACTCTGATGGCAGAAAGTGAAGAAGCCTCTTGATGAAGGTAAAAGAGAAGAATAGAAATATTACCCTGAAGATCCATCACTTTCTGGCAAACAGAAGGAAAAAAATGGAAGTAGTGTCAAATTTAAAATTCTTAGGCTCAAAGATCACTGCAGTTGGTGACTATAGCCATGAAATTAAAAAGATGCTTGCTCCATGAAGGAAAGGTATAGCAAATCTGGACAACATACTAAATAGCAGAGACATCACTTTGTGAACAAATATCCATATAGTCAAAGTTTTGTATTTTTTTAGTAGCAATGTATGGCTGTGAGAGTTGGACTATAAGGAAACTAAACATTACAGAACTGACACTTTCAAACTGCAGTGCTGGAGAAGCTTCCTGAGTCCTTTGTATAGCAAGATGATCAAATCAGTCAATCAGACTTAAAAGAAATGAATTCAGGCTGTTCATTGGAGGGTCAAATACTGAAAATTAAGCTTAAATACTTTTGCCACATAAGAAGACAACATTCAATGAAAAAGACCTTGATGTTGGGAAAGGACTAAAGGCAAAAGGGAAAAGGGGATAGCAGAGAATAAAATGGATAGTGTCAGGAAACAATGAACATGAGCCTGAATAGACTTCAGAAGATAGTAGAGGACAGAAGGACCTGGTGCACTATGGTCCATGGAGGAACAAAGAGTTGGACACACCTGAATATTGAACATTTGCCAAGCACTGTATGCTAAGCCCTGGATCAGTGCTAGATTCTACAGATATATCCTCTTCCTTTCTCCCCTGCCACCATACCCCCAATATTCTAAGTTAGCAGTTTGTTTTTGTTCAGTAATTTTCAGTATGACTCTTCATGACCCTATTTGGGGTTTTATTGCCAGAGATAATAAAGCAATTATTAATTATTTGTTATAGACCAGGCACAAGCTAGAGATAAAAAGATAAAAAAAGTCTTGGCCCTCAAGATGATTATTTACATTTGACTGAGATAAGAATCAACAACTAATAGAGATTTATTAAAAAAAAAAAAAAAAAAGAAAATTAGGCAACTTTCTGTAGATTTTAAACCAAGAAATG
The DNA here is from genome assembly GCA_023553655.1 of Myrmecobius fasciatus. NCBI lineage: Eukaryota > Metazoa > Chordata > Mammalia > Dasyuromorphia > Myrmecobiidae > Myrmecobius > Myrmecobius fasciatus. The sequence continues at coordinate 196,442 of JAJPUD010001526.1, read as the reverse complement.
CAAGTCTTAGATGAGGACAAATTGTATGAATGTCATATTTCCAAAAGGAATGAACTCAAATTTGATATTAATTTTTAAAATAAAATTTTCAATGATCAAAAATCTGTTTTCTCTTTCCCACCTTCCCTATCCCCATGAACAAAATAACAAAACCTTTGTTGTACCAGGATGTGTATAGATGCTTCATCATTAACCTCTAGAATTATGGTTGATCATTGTAATGATCAAAATGAAGTCCTTTAATGTTTTTTGCCTTTACACAGTGTTATTATAAATTTTTCTCCTGGCTCTGTTTTTTTTCACTCTGTATCACTTTGCACAAGTCTTAGGTTTTTTTTTGAAACAATTCCTCCTATCATTTCCTACAACTTAAGAATATTTCATTTCCTTTATATGCCAAAGTTTGTCCAGCCATTTCCAAATGATCCTCTGATCAATCTTCTCTCTTAGTTTCCAAATCTTTGCCAATATCCAAAGAACTGCTATAATAATTTTGTTTGCATGGGTCCTTTTCCTGTTTAATCTCTTTAGGGTAGAGACTGAGTGGCTTCAGTAGGTTAAAGAATATCCAATTTAATAACTTTGGGAAGTGTAGTACCAAATGTAAACAGTTATATTTGATGAATATAGTGATATAAAAGAAATATGAAATATAATCTGTCCTTGAGAAGCTTAAAATCTAAATGGTAGATTTAGAATAAAGAAAAGAAAGTAGAAGAAAATAACAAAGTATAACTGTACAGCAATGACCATGAGCATTACAGTTTTGAGAAAGAAAAGACCAACTCCAATTTCCAGTGATATGAAATGGAGCCATTTCATGCTCTGCTGTTCCCTTTCCCTTTCACCTTTAATCTTTTCCCAACATCAGACTTTTCCAATGAGTCCTGTCTTCTCATGTGGCTAAAACTGAGATGTGAAAGGTCTTAGAAGAGCCCAGTTCTTTCAAAAATAAAGAAATCCAGTTTCTTTCTAGACTTAGTCCTAAAAATGCAACAGAAAGAATGATAAAGAAAACCAAAGAGAAAAAGCAATAAGGACTGTGTAGGGAGAAGACAAAAAAGTGCAGAGGCCAAAACCTGTGTTCTACAAGAATATAGATTGAATAGGCTGAGAAGGATTCATGCTGGAGGACCTACTTATGGTTTAGGTAGAACAGATGAGATTTAAATAAATAAGATATAACATTTCCTGAATGGTTATACTCAACCAAATAACTGGACCTTGATTAGATTCAAGAATTAATCAAAGAAGAGATGTCCCTTATCTCATAGATATTCCAGGATGTCTGAGCACACACCCATGCCCATGTTAAGAGGTATGACCAATCCAGAAAAGTCGACATCTGACATGAGAAAAAAAGATTTGCTGGTTCTGATATACCAATTAACTGCAGCTAGTTGACCAGTGTGGTTAGGATATAAACAATTATAGACTACAATCTATATATTACAGAAAACAATTCTATTTAATGACTTTAAAAAATGTGGTACAAATTGCAATATATTAAGCTAATGTAATTTAACTTAAATCAATATCACTATAGGTTAAAAATATATAGGAAGGCAAAGAAAAATTTGTTGGAGATCTCCTCTGGAAAGCTAAAGAACACAGTTAGAATATCTCCAATTTAGACCTCAGCAAGATATGTGCAGCTTTTCAAAGATCTTTAACATCTGTATTAGGATGCAAATAACATCAGACTCTACAAAGCATACTGTAGTAAGTGAGGCATTTTTATTACTGTGGATTACCAATATGGCTCCAGTGAGACAAAGATGTCCTACAGAGTTGATTTCTTCTGCTTCTCTCTCAAGACTCCTGATTTGTTTCTTTTTCTTTTTTTAATGGCATTTTATTTTTCCAAATATGTGCAAAGATAACTTTCAACATTCACATTTCAACATTCACCTTCACAAAACCTTGAGTTAGGTTTTTTTTGTGTGCTATTTTTTGAAATATATTTCCATATTTGTCATGCTAAGCAAAAAAGAAAAAGGTCAAATCAAAAGGGAAAAAAACAAGCGAACAAACAACAACCAGAAAAAAGGTAAAAATACTATGCTTTGATTCACATTCAGTCTTCATAGTTTTCTCTCTGGATGTGGATATCCCTTTCCAACATAAGTTTATTGGAATTACCTTGAATCACTTCAATGCTGAAATAAGCTAAGTCCACCACAATTGATCACTTGATTTACATTTTTAAAAATTTTTTTTAGCACTAATTAAATACTTTATTGAATAAATACAATACCAAACAAAATGCATTCAAATGCTTCCTTAAAAAAAATTAGTCCAGGGGCAGCTAGGTGGCGCAGTGGATAGAGCACCAGCCCTGAAGTCAGGAGGACCTGAGTTCAAATCTGGTCTCAGACACGTAACAGCTGTGTGACCCTGGGCAAGTCACTTAACCCCAATTGCCTCAGCAAAAAAAAAAAGAAAAAAAAAAAATTAGTCCATTTTGAAAAGCCTTTCCTATTCAGTCTACTGACTAACACAATAAAGGCAGATATGCTAGTTTAACATAATTGGCTAATTTTATACAGCACTTATATCTTTTAGTCCACAAGTAAATTATTAAATGATAGAGAACATCTAATACAACCATTTCTACAGAACTAGGAAATATATTTCTAATAAAGAAAGATTTTACAGACCCCATATCTTTTACACCCAACCCCAACAGTCTAACTCTAAAGGAGAAAGCCAGTAGCTCTTTCCCCACAAGAGCTCACAACCATCAAAAATCTGTATTTCTGATCCGTTATGAGCATTGAGACAAGATTCAATATTCCCAAAGAAAGAAGCACAATGCACGTTGTGAATCGCCTATTCAGCAACAGTGAGCACTGCATTCAAAACCATCTCATCCCAGGGATTAAATAAGATCAGCCACATTCACTGGCATCTCCTCCATTGTAGTATTGTAGAAAGTCTCAATGTCACGCAGAATCCTCTTGTCTTCTTCAGTAACAAAGTTTATAGCCACACCTTTCCTCCCAAAACGACCACCTCTGCCAATTTTGCTCTTTATTCAAACAGTGTGCTGTTTCGCTTATGAATCCATGTCCTAAATTACGTCACGCCGTTTCTGAGTGCCATCTCACATCATCAACTGCTGCTATCGACTCCTGTGAATATAGTTTTCACGATTGGTAGGTAGATCATAGTTTATAACCAAAGATACTTGCTGCACATCAATCCCACGAGCCAACAAGTCTATAGTGATCAGAACCCGGCTTGATCCTGATCTGAACTCCCTCATGATAACATCTCGCTCCTTCTGGTCCATGTCACCATGCAGAGCAGAAACTGTGAAATCCCTGGCATGCATCTTTTCAGTCAGCCAATCTACCTTTCGTCTTGTGTTCAGAAAAATAACAGCCTGTGTAATGGTCAGTGTCTCATACAAGTCACAAAGAGTATCCAGCTTCCATTCCTCTCTTTCAACATTAATGTAGAATTGTTTAATTCCCTCAAGGGTCAATTCTTCCTTCTTCACCAGAATTCGAAAAGGATCTCTCATGAACTTTTTGGTCATTTCTAACACATCAGTTGGCATTGTGGCAGAAAGTAACACAACCTGAATATTTGTACTTAATTTCTGGAAAATCTCATAGATTTGATCCTTAAATCCACGACTCAACATTTCGTCTGCTTCATCCAAAACAAACATCTTGATCCATTTTGGAGAAAGATATCTTCTGTTTAGCATATCAAACGCTCACCCAGGAGTTCCAACAACAATGTGCGGTGCCTCAGCCTGCAATTTTTGCATTACATTTCGAACATTGGTGCCACCGATGCAGGCATGACATGTTGCTCCCATATAGTCTCCAAGAGCTAAAATTACTTTCTGGATCTGTTGAGCCAGCTCTCTGGTGGGGGCCAACACTAGTGCTTGGGCCTCCTTGAGCTCTATCTCCAACTGTTGCAGGATGGAAATAGCAAACGTGGCTGTCTTGCCAGTCCCTGTCTGAGCTTGAGCAATCACATCATACCCTAAAAAAAGGAGACGTGCATTTAGGGCCCGAGAGGGCGTGCCCCGCAGCCCCCTCCCAGTCCTGGGAGTCCCAGGCCTGGGCTGTGATCAGCAGCAAACTTTCTCTCCATTCCAGGTCAGTCCCGAAAGATAGTAAGGCCATCACTTCACTGATTTATATTTCTAAGACGAAATAAATCTATTTAAAAGAAGATGATGATTTCACATATAACAAAAGTTTTCAAGGTAGGGAAAAAATTATAAAAATAAATGATACTGGAATTTAAGGATAGTATTGATAATCAAGATGAAACTGAGCTGGTAAGGATGTATGAGAACTAAAATGGAGAAAACCTTTTCATTTCCTATCCATTTGAACTATCGCTTGTAACAAAGACTGAAAAAAAAGGTAGTTCATCAAAACCAACATATCAAGTATCATTATTGAATGTATTTAAGACTCCATACTTAGTTCCCTATCTCTACAATGAGAGAAGGGAGGGACATTTCCTCAAATCTTCTACAAGACCAAACTTAGTTCCACACTCAGTTTTACTTTACTGTTCTTTTCACTTACATTGTTGTAGCTGTTATTTTCCTGCTTATCTTTATTTCACTTTGCACCTGTTCTATAAGTCTTCTTTTGAATTCTTCATAGTCATTGTTTCTTATAGCAGAATAATATTCCATATTATTCATTTGCCAATGGTGTTTTAGTATTGCTGTCACTGGGTTCCTACTTTGTTTCTAATTCTTTGCTATCACAAAAGGTGCTGCTTTGAATATTTTGATGTATATAAGGATCTTTCTTTTTGTCTTTAAATTCTATAGGGCTAAACGTCTAAAAGTAAGATCTCTGGGTCAAAGAATGTGGACATTAATACATTTTTAAAAAAGATTAATTCCAGACTATTTTCTAGATTGGTTGTACTAGTCATAACTCTAACGAATACGTATCAGGGTATCTATCTTTCCAAAGCCCTTCCAAAATTGCTTCTTTCCATATTTTATCCTACATGAGTTCCTGGGGAGCTCCTGGGAGTTACTGCTGCATGGCTAATACTCCACAGTCTTCCAGACAGTACACTAAGGAAGATGTCAGGGTCCTAAGGATTTCTGAGGAGCTTACGTGAGTACTGAGACTCCTAGAGAATTACAAGTAATTTCATCTTTGAAGCTGTTGCATTTTCATGCTTCCAGGTTAGCTGTCCAGGTCAGGACAAATGTTCTGAGGGGAAGTAGAAAAATGTAGCCTGGGGAAGATAAGAATGGATCACTTTTTTTTTTTTTTTTTTTTTTCCAGAAACAAAAGTCTGAGAGTCTGTCCAATCTGGATGATCAGAAGAAAGGCTGAATGAATGATCATTTTGAAGGAATAATTTGAAGAAATAAAATAATTTGAAAGAATAAAGGATGAGATTCATTCTTTAGAAAGTTATCAAATTAGCTGACCTCTGAGATCCCCCTCTGACTCTAACAGTTTATGATTCTAGTGATTCTAGTATCTGAAAAAGTATTAGAAGATTTGCCACCAATGGGGAGCAAGCCTGCTTCTTTCTTTCTTCCTCCTTCCTTCTTCCAAAGAAATTTTCCTAAAAGGAAAAAAAAAATCTAACCATAAAACTACTACTTATGAAAAAAAGAAAATAAATTCTTAAAGAGGCACCCCCCCAAATTCAAGGGTTTAGAAAACCATTATTACATATAGTGAATAAAATGTATTGTCAACATCACAGGAGGGAGGAAAAATAGGTCCTGCCACTGTTTTGAAAGTAAAGGGCTCATTTTTATAAGTTATAGTCACCAAAAACTGGCAAATTTGGGGATTATTATAATGTAAAATCACTAAGCTTGTGTAAGTCCCTAAATCTATTTTTTTTAGGGGAAGAAAAAAGATCTCTACTCCTTGGGGGCTCTTTCTTGTCTCCAGGTAAAATATAAACTCCTTACCTTGAAATTTAAAGCTCTTCATAATCTGGCTCCAATGTAATATATACAGGCTTATTTCACATTATTCCCCTGTACACTCTTTAAATTTCAGATAACCTGGCCCATTTGCTGTTATTCAAACTTGGCTTTTCATTTCCTATCTCTACGACTGACCAGGATCACACAGCTATGATGTGTTAAGTGTCTGAGACCAAATTTGAACTCAGGTCCTCCTGACTTCAGGGCTGGTGCTCTATCTACTGTGCCATCTAGTTGCCCCAATGTATTCCTTTTTTACTTCCAACTTTTAGAACTCCAATCTTCCTCCAATGCCCTTGTGCCCCCTCCAATGGGAAATCACTCCTGAGAGCCTCTACTCTTCAGCCCTAGTTGTGAAGTGTTCCATCCTACCTTAGATGATAACATATATATTTATCTGTTTCTGTATGCACTCAGAAGACTGATCCTACTATTTCTTGTTTTCTCTTGGTATCCTCAAAGCCTAAAATATGCCTTGCATAATCTTGTTAAGAATGGATTAAGGGGGCAGGTAGATGGTGAATAGTGAAAACAAAAAGCTAGCAAACAACAATAAAAAAGGTGAATATAATGTGTTGTGGGCCATATTTAGTCTTCATAGTCCTCTCAAATATATTGGAACTGGACTGAATTTCCTCTTTGTTGAAGAGAGCCATGTCCATCAGAATTGATCATCACATATTCTTATTATTGCCCTGTACAATGATCTGGTTTTACTCATTTCATTCAGCATCACTTCATGTTAAGTTTCTCCAAGTCTTTCTGAAATCATCCTGCTTATCATTTCTTACAGAACAATAATATTCCATAACATTCATAAATTACAATGTATTCAGCCATTCTCCAATTGATGGGCATCCATCCAGTTTCCAGTTCCTTGCTACTACTAAAAGGGCTGCTACAAACATTTTTGCAGCACATGTGTTTTCCTTCTCTTCTTAAAAGCTTCTTATTCATTATAAAAACAATTGGGGGAAGATTCTGGGAAGATGGTGGAAGATTTCAGGTTTACCAAATTCCCCAACAAATACAATAATACTATAACTCAGGGCAAACACAAAACAGTTAAAAACAAATAAGAGTTGGGACAGATTAGAGATTCTTCTGGGATTTGGCCAGTGTTAAATACCTCCAGGCTAGGTCCTCTGAAACCTGGCCAGGAGGCCAGAAGCTTACTGGGCTGGGAGATAGCCTTTAAAAATCAAATAAGAGAGCGCAGTGGTTAGAGCACCAGCCCTGAAGTCAGGAGGACCTGAGTTCAAATCTGGTCTCAAAACCTTCCTAGCTGTGTGACCCTGGGCAAGCCACTTAACCCCAATTGCCTCAGCAAAAAGCAAAAAAAAAAAAAAAAAAAATCAAATAAGAGAAATTGAGAAAAAAATGAAAAATCATTAAGAGGGAAAAGGAACTTTTCTAAAGTCTAAAAATGTTTGTAGTAGCTCTTTTTGTGGTGGTAAAGAATTGGAAAATGAATAGAGGCCCCATCAACTGGGGAATGGATAAATAAATTATGGTATATGAAAGTAACAATCTTATGCTACAAAAAATGATGAACAAGCTGATTTTTAGAAATGCCTGGAAAGATTTATATGAACTGATGCTGAGCAAAACCAGCAGAACCAAGAATACATTATACACAATAACAGCAAGACTGTGTGATGATTAACTATGAAAGATTTGGTTCTTCTAAGCATTTCAGCGATCCAAGGCAATTCAAATAAACTCTAGATGTCATCCACATTCAGAGAGAAAATTATGGATACTGAACATAAATCAATACATGCTAGGTTTACTTTCCTCCCCCCCTTGTGGTTTTTCCCTTTTGTTCTGATTTTTATCTTCCAATATGATTTATGAAGAAATGTCTTTAAAAATAAATGAATGTACATATATAACCAGAAAAGAAATAAAAAATTAAAAAAGAAAAAATGTCTGAAGAAAAGATTAAGAAGAGAAAGCATAATAATTGGACTACCTAAAAGCTATGACCAAAAAAAAAAAAAAAAAAAAAAAAAAAGCTTGATACTATACTACAAGAAATAAAGAAAATTGCCCTGAAGAGATAGAAGAGGGGAAAATAGAAATAGGGAAAAATCCATCAATCACCACTTAAAAGAGAGCCTACCAGGAAAACATACAGGAACATCATTGCTAAATTTCAAAATGCCCAGATCAAAGAAACAATTTTACAAGCAACAACAAAAACCAATCCAAATATGCTAGGAGCTACAATTAGCGTAACACAAGACCTATTAGGGACTATAATAAAAGACTGCAGGTCCTGGAGTACTATATATTGACAATTAAAAGAACTAGGATCACAGCTGAAAATATTATTTCCAATAAAATTAAGTATAATATTGAATGAAAAAAAAAAAGACATCCAGTGAACTGTCAGATTTTCAAGATTTTATCGTAAACAAAATTTGAAGTGTAAGAGCCAACATCAAAGACTAATTTCAAGGGACTTGACAAGGACAAACTGTTAGAACAAGATAAAAACAGTAATTAATGTTATATATATGAGGTTCTAAAGTCACAAAGGCACTAGATTGGGGAGGAGGGCTGATAGCTATGAAATCCCACTCACATAGGGACAAATAAGAAACAATACATAATATATTCCCAGAAGGATAGGAATAGGATAAGGTGGGGTTATAGAAGGGTGTGTAAATTAATGGGAGTGAGATAAGGTGTATAGATTTATAGGAAAAGAAAAAAGGAGGAGGAAAAAGGTAGAATAGGATAAAGCATAATACAGAAGGGTGTGTAGGTTAATGGAGTGGGATAAATTGTGTAGATTAATGGGAGTAGGATAAAGAGGGAGAGAAAGGATGTGAGTAGATAGAGGATAAGGGAGGGATCCTTGGATGGGAGAAGGTTATTAAGTAAGAGCAAGGCAAGTTAATTTGTAGAAGTAGAGTTATCAGAGATAAGAAACTAGACACAGTAACAATGATCAGAAGCAGAATTTATTAGGAAAAAAAAAGTAAGAGTAGTAATCATTGATCTCAAAGTTAAAAAAATATTCAATCAATCAAAGGAGAGAAATCTATATTACGTCAGCCATATTAATACTACACATCAATCTTTGACTGTACCCTGCTTGGGAAAAGTAGGGGGAGGAAAGAGGAAAAAAAGAATAAAGTAAAAAGTGCATAACAGAAAACAAAATTTCTTAAGGACCAGGCCTTAAATCAAAACCAATCAGATATTGGCCCATTTGGCCATTGTTTGGGTCAGACAGACTCCAATTGAATATAAAGAGCAGTTATTTCTGCTTTGGCCAGAAACTCTGAAGGTCTCCTCCCCTCAAATAAATTCATTTATTAAGAAAATTCTTTGCCTCAATTGCTACTTAGCCTTAATCACTAAATGGGTGTGACCTTAGTCAAACAGGGACCTGTAGAAGACCTTAGCTTAAAAAGGCCACTGTTCCAATTCATTCTGGGATATCTCCAGTCGGCCTAATCTATATCTGATCACTGGACCCAGATGGCTCTAAAGGAAAAGTGATGCAGGTGACCTTGCAAAGTCCTCCCTCACTTAAATCTAATTCACCTCTATGCCATGGCATCATATCCCTGATATCATGGTCCTTTTCAGAACAAATGACAATGACAACAAATACAACATTTTCCATTATTATATATGCTTTCTTGAAAGGCAATTTACTGGGGCAGCTAGGTGGCACAGTGGATAGAGCACCAGTCCTGAAGTCAGGAGGACCTGAGTTCAAATCTGAGCTCAGACACTTAACACTTCCTAGCCATGTGACCCTGGGCAAGTCATTTAACTCCAATTGCCTCAGGGAGAAAAAAAAAAGGCAATTTACTATTACATATTCTGAATCCTCCCCTACATTCTCCTGTGTACATGACAATTTTTTTTCCTTTTCCTATTTTCTATTTAAGTTTTAAATATATATTTTTTAAAAAGTTCTCTTTGTTTCTATTATAAATAGCATGCCATACAGTCAGGAAGCTGCTATAACTTATGGTTATTCACATCCCCAGTGGAAAATACAAAGATGGCCAAAAGCTTCCTGAGCAAGAGAGCAAAAAGGCATCAAAATGTGCCCTGAAAGGCCCCAGTAAGCTTATTTTCTCAGTCTCCTGAAAAGGTGAGTAGAGTACTGCAAGAGTTACACTTGACAAAGAGTTGCTCTTATGACTGTTGTTCTTTTCTCCAAAATGATAACTAAAACAAAGGCTTCTGTCTAAATGCTTTTTGAGGAAATTAAAAAATTACTAGAGTACTTGCTAGAATCAGAAAAGGTCAGATGAGAAATTATTAATCCTTTTTGCTGCAGTACTATTTGTAGAAGAAAGGAGGCAGTCCCTCAAAGGTCTGAAACAGAATATTTATGAGTTACTGTGAAATTAACCTTACCTCAGGAGTTCTTGGCTCTGTCCCCAGAGATCCGGGATCTCTTCTGCAACCATGTGCTTATCCAGGTTACAGACATTGGGTTTCTTGGAATAAAGCTTAAGGCACTGCTTTACCCAGTGACGTTGATAACCTGGGAGGAAGGGGTTTGGGATAAAAATAAATCCTGTAGGAAAAGAAGAGGAAATAAGGAAAATCCATTAGTTAGTTACTTGTCTTAAAAGCTTCTATAAATAACCCGCTCTTTACACCAATTGGGCCCATAAGAACTCTGATGGCTGGATGAATTCTTTAACTCTCACTTTTTGTGTTATTCTCAAGTGCAAGTGTTTCATGGCAAATATCTAATCAACTAAAATATTCATTTTTATTTCCGTTTGTCCACACATTGCCCAGAAAGCTTTCAAAAAGAAACCATCAATAGCTCTCTCTTAGATTTAGGTACATCCAATTTTAATTTCTCATTTCATTTCTACTATGAAGAGAAAATTTTTATAAAACTGGAATTCGTAACTATTCTTTTGTGTAATGGATCCTTTTGCTATCAGTAAAATCTATGAATGTCTTCTCAGAATAATGTTTTAAAATGTACAAAATACAAAGAATTACAAAGAAAACCAATTATATTGAAATACAGATATCAAAAAACTGAAACAAATAACCTATGTTCACAGAACCCAGGTTCAGAACCTCAGAAAAAGCAAAAGTATGGAGGACAACATGAACACTTGTATCCTGGTAGTTGATTGTTATCCTTTGTTCTCAAAGAGGAACAAAATGACATCTCTGTGTTAAGAGTTGAATGTCTGACTGTGGCTATTCCTGATCAGACCAATACGAGCTTGATATGCTAGTATACCTTTCCAGGTTTCACAGTCATAAAACAGTGAGGTCAGCATAACGGCTTGAAGACCTTCAGTGTGGATAGTCAATCTAATACTTCTCCTCCCCCATAACAGAAGGAGGTTTTTAGTGGGCTTGTGCACTTCTTCTCTTATCCCGCCCCCAACTTATCTCCTCTCCTCTTGAAGCTGTGGTGGGTGTTTCTCTCTGGCATGTGCATAGCATGTTCCTTTTATCCTAATAAAAGAATACTGAATTTGGGGATCTCAGTTCAGATCTCAATTCTACCACCTGTTATGATGTCATGCAAACTACTTTGCTACTCTAGATTCAGTTTTCTCATTCCTAAAACAAGAAGCTTGGAATAAAAAGATTTTTGAGGTTCCTTCCAAACTTAGATCTATGAACCTTATGATCCCATGACACCATAATATAGAAGTTCTCAGTTTGGATAAACTGACTAAGCTCTTAAGCTGCTTACTCATGATGGAGTTGACGAGATTTGTTTCATCAATTCCATGTTACCAATGAAATGAAGCAAGCCTGACAAATTGGCCCAACTTCAATCTATTCATTTTACATTTGAGATACAAGTGTCAGATTTTAGCATTACATCTTAGCCCTACAGTTTAGACCATGTTGATCTGATTAAGCTTCCTGTCTTCAGTCTGAAGCTAATTCCAAAGGACCTTTGTGCTGGTCCCAAGGGCTTCTCAGTTTCACCACTTTCTTTTCTTTTCTTTTTTTTTTAATTAAAGCTTTTTATTTGCAAAGCATATGTATGGGTAATTCTTCAACATTGACCATTACAAAGCTTTCTGTTACAAATTTTTCCCCCCTGGTCCCCACCCCTCCCCTAGATGGCAGGAAGTCCACTACATGTTAATTATGTTAAAATACTTGACAAATCGAATATGTGTATACATATTTCCACACTTATCTTGTTGTGCAAGAAAAATCTTATCTACAAGAAAAAAAAAATCCAAGAAAGGAAACCTAATGCAAGCAAACATCGAGAGCATGAAAATGTTATGTTGTGGTCCACATTTCACATCCCTCTCTCTGGGTGTATATGGCTTTCTTCACTGAACAATTGGAAGTGGTTTGAAGCATTTCATTGTTGAAGAGAGCCATGTCCATCAGAATTGATCATCATATAGTATTGTTGTTGCCGTGTATAATGATCTCCTGGTTCTGCTCATTTCACTCAGCATCAGTTCATGCAAGTCTCTCCAGGCCTCTCTGAAATCGTCCTGCTGGTCGTTTCTTACAGAACAATAATATTCCATAACATTCATATACCATAATTTATTCAGCCACTCTCCAACTGATGGGCAGCCATTCAGTTTCCAGTTTTTAGGCACTACAAAAAGGGCTGCCACAAACATTCCTGCACATGTGGGTCCCTTTCCCTCCTTTAAGATCTCTTTGGGATATAAGCCCAATAGAAACACTGCTGGGTCAAAGGGTATGCACAGTTTGATAACTTTTTGAGCATAGTTCCAAATTGCTCTCCAGAATGTTCACCACTTTCTTAACTACATTTCCAATTTAAGCAGCATACCTCCTGATCTTCTTAACCATTATGCTTGTCTATTCCTTTGAATTCTGAGATCTGCAGCCTGAGTCTTCTATCCTTCTTCTATTGTGGCCATATTAATATAACTAGATTCCTAATTCTGACAACTGCTTCCTTTGCTATCTAATCCAGATTATAATAGTAGGATTCATAGTGTGACAACAAAAAAAAAGGAATGTAAAAATTATAAAATAATACTGTAGGGCAAGGTAATTAGAAATATGCATAAAAGAAATGACCTCATTGCAAACTAGAATGATAACTGAATTTTCTAACTTAAGCTAAGTAAATTCTCCATGCCTAGACTGGCTGATGACTTTCTAGGGCAGGTATCTCATTCCAAAAGAGGATGGAGTCTCCTAATTCAGATTCCCTTTTCTCTCTTTCCCCAGATCACTGGCTGATAGTTAGGGAATGATTTGATTCTCTGGTCTATTCTATAATCTGAGAAACTTCTTAATTGCATAAAGGGCTTGTGAGCCTTCTTTTCACATTCTTGCCTAATTATTAATTTATGTTCTCTATGATTCAGAAGGCAAAAATAAAGAAATATAAAAAATTAAAAAAAAATCTCCCATAAGAATTTCAAACTTAAGATGTTTGCACTTTGGGGGACATCCTTACCTACCTCATATAAGACCTACCTTCACCTCATATCCAACCAGTTGTCAATTCCTGTCAATTTTAGTGTTATATTTTTCATATTTATCTCCTTTTCCTCCACCCACACAGGTAATGCCCAAGTTCACACTCTTGTCTTCTCATCTAAACTACTTTAGATCCTTCTTAATAGTTCAACAACTTCTAGTATCTCTCGTCTCTATTCCATTTTCCATATACCTGCCAAACTTCCTAAGTCACTACTTTTTTTTTTAAACTTCAAGAGTGGTGCTCTATTGTCCTTAGGATGAAATCAAATCCTTCAATTTTATATTTAAAAATTTTCCACATATGTACTCCATGATCCAAATAGATAACAAGGTGTGTCCTGAACTTGACTATTTCTGGCCTGTGTTCAAACTATAGTCCTCTATGCCTGAAGTTCATTCTTCTGAACTTAAGTATTCTCTTCTGGCAAATCTTCCTCATCTCCAGCTCCCTGCCTACCCTAGTCCCCATTCATCCAGGTGTGAGTGAATTTTGTCTCTTGATAATACTTTACATCTTTGCATATATGTTATAAACTTATCTCCTTCCCTTCCTCTCCAAGGAAACTTTAAGTTTTTTGAGGCAATGGCTGTTTTATATGATGTAATAAATGTTAGCTAAATTTGTTGAAAACAAAATATAATATCTCTCCAAACAGACATAAATACAAATCCTTTATAGAGGACATTTAACTCAACCTCTCATTTAACTTTATAATATCTCTGGAAATTATCAGAAGACAGTTTAACATTATGTTTCTAAACCTTCTAAAATATCTTTTAACAGCAACAATTTTCATGACAGTCATTCAGGAGTTTATTCATGTTCATGATTAATCTTAAAGTATCCACACAAAATGACATAAAAGAGGTTATAGATGATTCTACAATCAGCACAGCACTCTGCTTATGAGCCATATGTCCAACAAAATTGGGTATCAATTGATATCAAGGAAAAGTACATGTAACCAAAGAGTTGCACCAAGACTACAGAAATGAGAACTATTTCAGAATTCTACTGTCTAGCTAGAACAGTGTTTAATGATCTATTGGTGAAAGAAATAAAGAATAAAATGAAAGCTGTTGGGATGAATATATAAATTGCATGTTAAAGAGTTAATTATGTATGCCATAAGCAATTATCTGGCAAGCATAAAAGTGCTTACTATAAGAAGAAAGACAAAATAAATTTTATAAGGACAATTTAAAATATTTATGGAATGCTAGGAAATACCAGAAAGCACAGAAAATAACCTGGTATGTCACAAATAAAAATGCAACTGTTAGTACTGAGAAAAAGGATTAAAGAATCTACAAAGAATCAAAAGTAGAGCATCAAAAGTTAAAGGACATTTCTCAGGTATATGTGGATATAAAGTATACAGAAGAATAGTTCACAGATTTTTTTTTTCTTCAATTATTCTAAAACAAAGATATTGTTAGCAACAGAAATAGAAAATATTAAAATACATATTTAAAGGATATTTAAAATATTTCCTCTGTAACTGCACTTTGCATACTTATATAAGGTCTTTTCACGAAAGACTTTAAAGGATTTGTGAGCTCTTCAAAGTGGATATTTGAATTGGTTCAAATCATAATCCACCAGGTTTTTCCACTTTAATTCTCATACATATTGTCATAGAGCTTTCTTTTTTTTTTTAAATTTAATTTAATTTTATTTGCAAAACATATGTATGGGTAATTCTTCAACATTAACCCTTACATAGCTTTCTGTTACAAATTTTTCCCTTCTACTCCCCACCCCTCCCCTAGATGGCAGGATATCCACTAAATGTTAATTATGTTAAAATACTTGACAAATCGAATATATGAATACATATTTCCACACTTATTGTTGTGCAAGAAAAAATATATCTACGTGAAAGACATCAGATAAAGGAAACACAATGTAAGCAAACATCAATTGAGAGTAAGTCATAGAGGTTTCAAAGAAGATTCAGTCAAGATGCTCTATGCTTTCTTCTAGGTCTTAGGAAATTTAGTGGGTAGTAATCTGTTACTTAAGCTACCTCATCTGTTATCCTTTATTTTTTCTATTGGACCAGCCCACTTCTGACTATAATATCTTCTATAACATCTCTTACTTTCTCAGCTTAGATCATCACTGGAAACATGATGCAGTATACCCAAGATCATGATACATCTTTCCATTGTCCTTTGAGTATTGTGTTCTTAGGTTCAAAAAAAGAAAATTTTAAAAATGAGTCTTTTAGACAGAAAGCAGGCTGAGATCACTGAAAGCATTATGTAATTTCCCAAATGTAATCCAACCTATTCTTTTTCCTCTGATGAAGGATCTTCAAGAGATAATATTTGCAAAGTGCTTAGCATAGTGTTAGGCACATAGTAAATACTTAATAAATGCCTGTTCCCTTCTTTACCATCCCCACTTTAAAAAAAATTCTGGGACCAGTTAATTTTCAATGTGCAAGGTAAATGCCCCAAAGAACTGATAGACTAACTTAACGAATTATTTCAACAGCATGTCATAATATCAGCAATAGTCATTTTTTCATCCACTTAGTTTTTCTATATTGCTTTTTTAATTATAGAGGTTTTTTCCCCTCCCAAAAATGCATTTTTCTCTTCCTGCCATCTCCCTTTTTTTCTCAGTTTAAAAACAACAACAACAAAAAAGAGAGAGAGAAAACAAAATTCCTGTAGCAGACATGTTTAATGAAGCAAAACAAATTTCTGCATTGACCATGTCTACAAAATGTCTTATTTTATGACCTCAGACTATTAGTTTTTTGGCAGAAGGGGACAACGTGCTTTATCACTGGTTTGCTAGGTACTCTGCAATTGAAATTGGCCACTGAATTAATCCAAGTCCTTAAGTCTTTCAAAGTTGTTTAATGTTACTATATTGTTCTCCTGGTTCTATTCACTTTACTCTGCATCAGTTCATAAAAGTCTTGGAATTGTAACTTGCATCATTTCTTACATCATAATACTATCCTATTACATCCATATACTATAATTTAGATCATCCTTATATCAGTTGGGCTGATGGGCAATCCTTTAGCTTCCTAGAGTACACCAGTAGTACTGGGTCACAGGGCACATATAGTTTAATAACTTTTGAGACAGTTACAAATTGCTTTCCAGAACTGCTGTACCAATTCAAAGCTCTATCAAAAAAAGAATTACCGCATTTTTCCAATGCAGCTCTTCCAATATTTGTCGTTTTCCCCTTTTTTAAATCACTTTGTCAATCTGACAGTTGTAAGATGGAACCTCATGGTTTCTTTAATTTATATTTCTCTCATTATTAGTGATTTAGAACATTTGCTCACATGTTATTGATAGCTTGGATTTCTTCCTTTTCAAATTCTTTGACCATTTATCAACTAGGAAATGTGGGTTAATCTCTTGAATAACCAAGGATCTCATTAAGGTCTGTGTAACTAAAAAAAAACCCAGTTCCAGACTTATTCCTGCAAATTACAGATATAAGCATAACTAGCTTTTAAAAACATATCTACTTTCTTCTTTTGTAAACTGATAAAAATATAGATTAAATTTTATTATATTTAAATTAATTCAATTTCTTTTAGAAATGGGATAGGCAATTTCTCCCCAATATATTATAATCTTTAAAGTGCACAAGGGACCAATTATTGTAGAAGATAGTTATTTTCACTTGATTACTCACTTTATTGGTTTCTCTATTTTTAATCTATCTACAACCTTGATTTTTCTGCTTATCATCTTCTACAGGCAAGATAAAAATCTATCACATTAACTGATTACTCACTGACTGAACTTCATCTAGAGCAAGGAAGAGCTTACCTGGATAGCCTTCCAAGCCATAGGCTTTCCACTTGCTGACTGGCTGAAGTCCTGCTCTACACGCATCTTGCTCACTGACCGAGGACACACTTAGTGGAGACCTCAATACCTGGCAAGAAGGTAACATTAGTCAGATTGCCAAAAAATGCTGAAAATGACATTCTGGAAAATAACCTATTCCTGTAAACTCAAACATGCTTCTGAAAGAAATGGCAATTATAAAAAACTTAAAATTTAAATAGTACTTTCTGATTAAAAAGCACTTTCACATATGCTACCTCTTCTGTTCAACACAATAACCAGGGGAAGATGGGACAGGAAGGGCAAGTAGCACATTATTATTTTTATTTTATAATTTTAGAACCCTAAGGCTTGGAGACAGCAATTGACTTCTATGAAGTCATATAGCTAGAGCTGGGGAGGATTCTAGAGCCTAGTTTCTGACTCAACTATATTGTTTATTCTTGCATATATGTATTGTATAGTAATTATCCATGGTAGAATGTATAAGTCTCTTATATTTGTATCCCCAGTGCTTTACATACAATAGATACTTAAAAATATTTGATTTGATGATGAACCCTGGGTCACTGCCATTAAATTATTATTATTATTTTTTAAATTTTATTTTATTTGCAAAACATATGTATGGGTAATTCTTCAACATTAACCCTTACAAAGCTTTCTGTTACAAATTTTTCCCCCTACTCCCCACCCCTCCCCTAGATGGCAGGATATACACTAAGTGTTAATTATGTTAAAATACTTCACTGCCATTAAATTAGATACATTAGCAGGGGATTGTTAAGGATATTGAGGCTCACAGAGCTCAGTTTCAGGTGATTTGCTTATGACACACACTTCCCCATCTTACTTTCCCAAGGTTGTACTGGACAAAAAAGATAGCATTAAAGAAAGTGTTTTTTAATCATAAAGTACTAGTGATTGGATTACTGGAAAGGCTATATGCAAAGGAAGCACTTGAACTGTGTCTTAAAAAAAGGAGGATAAGGTTGAGATGAAGAGAACATTCATTACAGGCATGGGGGACGGTCAGTACAAAGGCTTAGAGATGGGAAAAGGAATGACAGGAGAATAGAAAGTCAGTTCAGGAGGCTTTGAAGAAGATGGGGCCATATTAAGTTAAATGCCTTCAGGAGTTTGCATTTTATCCTAGGGCAACAGAAAGCCAGGAGAGTTTAATGAATAAGGGAGTGACATTGCAATGCTCAGGGAGAAACTGAGGCAGTATCACACATTGGAAATTAGGTAATACTTTATTGATGTTAATTGAGAGTTCAGAATCCATAGCTATGGATCGGGACTGTTGAGACTCATGTCTCAAAGCACACAGTCCATTGTGAGTTTAGACTGACAGACATGTCAGCTGACTGAATAGGACTAAGGCCACAAAGTATTCAGTACCTCATTGGTGGGCATCACGAATTGTATAGTCTCCATAGCCCAGGGAGACAAAGAACTCATGGGAACAGGTGAGCACATCTGGTGTCCAAGGAAACTATAAATTCAGTTCTGGCAGGTAGGGAGTAAAGGATGCTTGAGACAGAAACTGGGAAAGCAAGACAGTAAGTGTGAAGCCAAAAGATAAGGGGTATGTTGAGGCTGGCCATCTGGAGGTTTTATGACTCTTTTGGAATGTGAGTCCAATTATTTCTGATGGTCAGGAAGTGGGGGTTGCTATTTTTGGGCAGAACAATTAAGGGAAACTGAAACAGCAACTGAGGGAAACTGAGACAGGGAAACTGTGGCACAACAACATGATCAGATTTGTACCTAAGAAGTTATTTTGGTAGCTGTATACAAAGTGGACTGAAGTGGGGAAGGTCTTGAGGCAGGGAGACAAATGAAACAGACTAGACTTAACTAAGGTGGTAATTGTATTCACAGAAATAAGGGATCAGTTGCAAGAGATATTCTTGAAGGCCTTATTAATATAACACCACTATGTCGGAATGTTTAGAGTAGAGGTTTGGGATATACCTATCAACTGAGGTCTAATGTAGCTAAGTTTGGAATTCCATCATCAATTTAGTCACAGGGTGATGAATTTTTCAGTCAAAAACAACTCTAGAAGTTGTAAACTGGGAAAGGATTCTCTGAATCAGAAAGTACCCTCAGACTGTAGTTCCTTGAATTTTTAAGCATTCTTTTAAAGTCATTTAGAACAGTGGAATTAAATTCAAATAAGTATGTAAGGATTGTTGAGGATCATATGACTTAGAAAAACATACATTAACATTTATTTTTCAGTCATTCAGTTGTGTCCAACTCTTCATGACCACTTGGACCATAGCACACCAGGTCCTCCTATCCTTTACTATCTCTTAGAGTCTATCCAAGCTCATGTTTGTTGTTTCTATAATACTTATCCATCTCATTCTTTATTGTCCCTTTCCTTTTGACTTCAATCTTTTCTAAGGGTCTTTTCCACTGAGTTTGATTTTCTCATCAAGCATTTACTTATTTAATCCAATTAAGCATTTAAGCTTTGGTGTTTGACCTTCCAGTGAATAGCCTAAATTTCTTTTAAATCTTGACTAATTTGATCTCCTTGCTGTTCAAGGGACTCTCAAAACTTCTCCAGTACCACAATTCAAAAGGATTAAATCTGAAGTGCTCAGCTTTCCTTGTAGTCCAACTCTCACAGCCATACATTGCTCCTGGAAAAACTATGGCTTTGTTTACATAGATCTTTGCTGACAAAGTGATGTCTCTGCTATTTAATATGCTGCCAAACTTTCTCCTAAGGAACAAACATCTTTTAATTTCATGGTTGTAGTCACCATCTGCAGTTAATTTTCAGATCAAGAATTTAAAATGTGGCATTGCTCTTCCATTTCTTTCCCCTCTATTTGCCAGAAAGTAATGGGATCAGGTGCCAAAATCTTGGTTTTTTTGATATTAAGTTTCAAGCAGCCTTTTAAACTCTTCTTTACTGTCATCAAGAAGCTTCTTAATATTTCACTTTCTGCCATCAAAGTGGCATCCTCTGCGTATCTGAGATTATTGCTATTTCTCCTAGTAACCTTAATTCTGGCTTTTGATTCATTCAGCTTGGCATTTCACCTGAAATGTTTTTTTTTGTGATGCAGTGGATCGAGCACCAGCCCTGAAGTCAGTAGGCCCTGGGTTCAAATCTGGCCTCAGACCCTTAACATCCCCTAGCTGTGTGACCTTGGGCAAGTCACTTAACCCCCAATTGCCTCAGCCCCCCCCCCAAATGCTGCACTATCATCACTCTAAAAATAAATTAAATAAATAACAGCTTTACTGTATGTAATCAATTGTTACATATTCAGTTCTAACAGTTGTTTCTTGACCTCCATCCAGGTTCCTCAGGAGATAAGGAAGATGCCTGGTATTCATTCCTACATCTTTGAGGACTTGATACATTTTGCTGTGACCCACACAAAGATTTTGGTGTATGTGATGAAGTACAAATAGATATTTTTCTGGAACCCTTTTGTTTTCTCCATAATCCAGCAAATGTTGACAATTTGATTCTAGTTTCTTTTCCTCTTTGAAAACTAGCCTGTGCTTATGGTAATTCTTAGTTCACATAGTGCTACAGCCCAACTTGTGAAATCTTAAGCACAATCTTGCTGGTATGTGAAATGAGTGCAATTGTTCAGTTACTTGAACATTCTTCGGCATTGTTGTTCGTTAAGATTATGATGTAAACTGATTATTTCCAATCCAGTAGCCACTATTGTGGCATACTGAGCACAGCATATTAAGAACATCTTTTTTTTAGGATTTTAAATAGCTGAACTAGAATTTCATCACCATTAGCCTTATTGGTAGCAATGCCTCCTAAGGCCCATTTGATTCTCCAGGATGATCTGGAGATCAGTAACCATATCAATAGCAATGCTATTTATCTTCTGTGTATTCTTAACATTACTTCCTAATAACATTATAATCAAATTTGAATCAGATGTGTTACAGAGCAAATAATGGTGTTTTGACATCTCTGATTTAGAAAATCTTATTGAGAAGGATGTCCTGGAACATTATAAGAAGTATTGCCTTGTAAGAGAAAGAATGAAGAGAAAAAAAAATTTACAGCAAGCATGGCCAAAGCTCAAATAAATATCAAGAAAATTTAAAAATGTAACTGACAGGAACACAACAAATATAAAAACTGGAAAAGATGTAACAAGATTTCTAAGACAAATTCTTTTTGCTATCAAAGGCACTAGAGTCACCACTTTTTAACACTATTAGTTTCCAAAATGTGGCAAGAAGTAGAAATACTACTAAAGATAACAAAGATGGGAACAGCGGCTGACTTATTCCATATGTACAAAGAGGAGATCCAGCCTAGAAGCAACACATTTCTGAAGGCATCAAGGGATAAAACAGAGGAACAGTCTTTTGTTAAACATTACAGATGTTATTACCATTGAGTAAAGGAGAGGACTCAGATCAAACTGAAATGTATAAGGGTTATTTGATCATGAGACTCTCACTGTGTGATCCTGGGTAAGTCCCTTAAGCCTGTTTGCTTCAGTTTCCTCATCTGTAAAATGAGTTGGAGAAGGAAATGGGACACTATTCCAGTGTCTTTGCAAAGAAAACCTCAAAATGTAATAAAAGCTAATAATGAAAAAATGATTTATGAAGCGTAAAAGAAATCAGTAAGGTGGATAATATAAGCATTATTTCCATTTTAGAAAGGAAGAAAAGAAGGCTAAGATTGGTTAATAGACTTGCCTAAGTTTACAGTTAGACAAATGAAAATAATTTTAAGACTTTCCATTATGCCAAAACTGTTTATGGCTTATAAAAAAAAAATTTAAATTAAAAAATTAACTTTTGATGTGGAAATGTTTTACATAGCTTCATATGTATTATTTGTGCCTTCTCGGTGGGAAAGGGATTGAAGGTGGGGAAATTGGAAATAAAAATATAAAATTAAAAAATAAAATGAATTAATCATATTATAAATGACAATGACAAAAAACTGAATTAAAAAAAACCAAAACAAGTAATTAGACTCTAAATGAATACAGCACATGAGATTTGGCATATAAATTTCCCTGACACCTACTGTGGCTGTTGAGATAAAATTTTCTGCTTAATTTCTGGGATAGATCTCTGGATAGCTGAATTCTAGAATCAAAAAGATAATGTATATGTTAACCATAACCATGATTTATCTTTAAATTTTTGAAACTGGCTCCAACCAGACACTAAAATATCAGTAGATGCCAAGACCTAGTTTGCAAGACATGTTACATTATCTATGATCAAATATCTACAGAATGGAAGAAATATGTATATGGTGGGGAATTTTGGATTCCATTCCAAGGTCAGAAATTTAATCTGTTTTTAAGTTTGCTTTTTTTATTGTAAGATTAGCAATCTTCATCATCCACAAATATTTCAATATATAAAGAACAAGAACTGTGTAGGAAACAACTACTGTTAGATGTTATCCTGGGGTCAACAAAAAGTCATTAGTTTATGAGTAGGGGGGTGGATCTGATTAAAACTTTTTGTTTATCTATTTTTACATTCCACCAAGAAAGCAAGGAAAAGTAGTAAGGGCCATTCAAAGTAAAGTCAGTGGACTTTACAGGTAGGAACCCTGGCCTCTGACTCCAGAGGATTTTAATAAAACAAATCAGAAAGGCAGGTTGGATTTGTAATTCCAGCTACAGTAGGGGTGGAGGATTTCTTAAACTGGGAAGTTCAGACAGATATCAGAATATTAACATGGTGATCTCTGTGGAAGGGGAGATGTGGAGGAAGGAACAAAAGTACTGCCTAAGAAGTTGGTAAGAGGCCCAGGTCTGAAAACAGAGCAGGTCAAAGGTCTTATACTGTTCACAATTTAATTCAAAAAACATTTATTAAGTACCACCTATGTACTAGACATTGTGCTAAGCACTGGATTGGAACTGCTTCAATTGGATGAGATTCAGCCTATTGATGAGAGAATAGCCCCTGTACCTCCAGCTTGGGTAAAATAAAGAAAAACAGTTTTAAAGTAAACAAACAAATCCCAAAGGAGAGGCAGCCTACCCCAGTGAGAAGAGTAGTGGACTTAGGAAGAAGTTGTGGATTCAAATCACAGTTCTTCCATGCATTACCTACGCAATCTTGTTCAAGTGATTTCAACTCTGGATCTCACTTGAAAATGCAAAGCGTTGTGGGTGAACAGATGATTTTTGAGGTCCCTTCCTTCCAGCTCTAAATCTATGACTTTTAAAACCTTTCCGTTCAACAGTCTCATAGTCAGCAAGATGGTCAACAAGTGGTGACTATTTCTTTTTAAAATGTATTTAATTATTTGATTTTCCGTTCCAGATTCTCTTCTTTCACCCCTCCCCCACCCCAATGAAAAGACGAGAAATAAAGCTGGGGATGTGTCGTATACAAAGCTATCCATTACCGACAGGTGTGCATTGAAGCGTCCCACTGATGAAAGGCACAGAATCTGAAAGTAACCGAAGAACCGGAGAATTCGTATAACCTTTTGAAGTCCTGGGCGCCTAAGGCGTCAAGTCAACCAACACCTTTGAAGCGCCTACTATGTGCCCAGCGCTTTGCGGTCCTGGGAGAGCAGATGGACTGGGAAAAGGAGGAACGTCTGGGTGGAGATCAGGGCTGAGGATGGAAAGAAGATCCTCACCATAGGAGCAATACTCATGCCGGCCCGAGAGGTCTCTGGGTACTAGTCCTTTACAACATCCTGGGCGGTGAGATCTGCGGCCGCCAGGCGGTGTGCCTGCCCCTGGACGAACATGAGAGGAAAAGCCGGCAAGACGAGGCTGGAGAAAAGACTGCCTGCCCCGTTCCCTTCTTTCCGTACCTTATGGCAGGTGCCCCGCGCGGGGGAGACCTGGGTGAAGTCGATCACTCCTCCCAGATCGGTGGTCCCAGGGCGGCTCTGCCGATAGAAACGGAAGAGTTTCCGAAAGGCATCCTCCCCGGGCTCAGCGGCCAATGCAGCCATCTTACCCATCGTTCCCATCATTCCCCTAAAGGGCTCCTGACCCGGAAGGACATCACTAGCTCCATTTCCGCACTGCTGACTTCCTCACCTTGGCGAGCTGGAAGTGCGTGGCTGCTGGTTTCTGAATCTGAGTTCCTTGCTTCGCACATGGCGACTGAGGCGTATTTGCGTTTACCTGCAGTGCGGCATTTGGCCACGGCTTTTGTCCATCGCGTTCCCTGGACGGCTGCCTCTAGTGAGTAGCTGGAGGGCATGGGTGACCTAAGGGGTTTGTCGGAACTCCCCGACCTTAAAGGGATCGGGAGGCAGTGGCTGGATCCAATCTCGCCCCACCAGTCTTTGTCACTAATGATTGCTGGTTTCTTTTTTAGTTGGTCAGGCCTGATACATAACATCCAGTTTTGTCTTCACAGCCCTTTTGGGAGGTAGATACTATCATTATGTTCCCATTCTACAGATAGGGAAACTGAAGCAGGTAGTGTTAGTGATTTCCCCCGGGGATCATAACAATAAGTGCCTGAGTTAGGGATTTGAACTCACTGGCGAAGAACCTCCAACGGCAAGAAAAAGGAAGGGCTCCCTGCCCCGGAGGAGAGCCTAGATTCTGTTGGAAGGGCCTGCAGAAGGAATGGGGATTAGGAGAAACTACCAAGTTTTAGGTTGGGAGCGGAAGAGAACCGCAGGCCATCACTCCCCCTGGGCTTGGCCGGCCAAGGCTCGGTGCTTTTCCAGTCGAATGGCACCAATATGCTTGCCAAGAAGGCTTTAGGTGTGAAATAAGACTCCTTGATAGCTTGGTGAAACTTGTCAAAGTAATGCTTTGAGTGGTGGTGGTTTTAATAATTAAAAGCGGTTAATTTCCTTTTAGAGGTTAGTGCAAATAATATATATATATAGATAGAAACATGTGTATATATATGTATGTGTGTGTGTGTGTATATATATATATATTTTTTTTTTGCCCCGTCCCTGCAATCCACGCCGTGCCCGCTTCTTAATAACCAGTTCTTGGACAGAGGTAGGGACTAGCCTAGATAAACACGGATTTTTATATGACATTTTCCAGGAGATGAAACAAACAGGCTTAATTAAATAACGACAATAATTATAACAGCTAACATTTATTTATATAGTGCTTACTACATACCAAGCACTGTCCTAAGAGCTTTACAAATATAGTGGCACTTCAACATTCCTCTGCTTTTAAACTCTTTGAATCTGGTATTGGAGGCATTTCGAGAAGGGAAAAAAAAAAACTGCTTCAGCCCCTGACACTTGCTGGGCACTTTGAACTTGTTGCATTTGGTGGTTCTTTTTGGTTAAGTGCTAGGGATGTGAGGTTGGTCTCGCATAGAGCTCGTCTCCCCATCATCCCTCCTGCTGTTAACCATTGTCCTTTAGTCTTGGGCAGCTTCATGGGGTGGGGAGAGAGGGCCTGGTTTTTTTTCTGAGAGTGAGTTGGGTCAAGAAAGGAGGAGCCTGGATGGACTGGGCAGGCTTGACTTGTTTTCCCCTAAGATGGAAGTCTCACTTGCCCCTTTGGAGAATTGAGTGGAGAGTGTTAAGTTAGGCTGAGGACTGGAGATGTACTCCTTATGAGAAAAATTCATTGGGTACTGTTTTGCCATTGTGGTGCCTTCTGGTACCAATTAACAATGAGTACTGAGGTATCATTTGATCTTCAAAGCAACCCTGCTGGATAGGTGCTAGGGAAAACAAGCCCCATTTTACAGATAGGAAAATAGGCAGATTTGGTGACTTGTCCAGGGTCACAAGCCACATGATTTGGCTGAGGGAGAGTAGGAGTTGATTTTGTTGGGGAAAAAAAAAGTTATAACCCAGCATGCATGGTATAATGGAAAGACACATCACAGTTGTGGTAGTGTGCTTTTTATTTTTATTATATTTTTAAATCCTAGACTTAACACAAATAAAATTAACTTCCATGTATATAGCAGTACAGAAAATTAGAACCTTAGGGAGATATTTCTTCAGAGCTCATTTTAAAAGAGGAAAATGACATTGTGGTTTATTAAAAGTCAGCTGTTAAGTTGTAGAACCAAAATTCAAAAATACATCTTCTGACATTGACTCTAGACTCAGTACCAATCTTCCACCTGAACAAAATCTCAGATCTTTAAAGGTGATTATGTTATCTGTATCTCTAAAAGTAATGCCAACTAAGTGCAGAGGAGGCAAATCATTTTCAGCTAGATGGTCAGGGGAAGATTTATGGAAGTGATGGAATTGAGCAGAGCCGTAAAGTATGCCTAAAAAATGGAGTCACAGAATCTTGAGTTGAAAGGGACTGAGACTTTGTACTCCAGCCTCTATTCATGAAGGGATTCCCCCTCCACAAAAGTCATTCCTAACAAATGATCATCCATTAGTAAAGGACAGCTTACTCTACTCATGCATAGTTTTAATTATGTTAGGAAGTTTTCCCTTACATAATACTTAAATTCTATCTCCACGGCTTAGATTTTGCTTCTGCTTCTGCCCAAGGACCAAGCAGACTAGGTCTAATCCTTTTAAACAGTAATCAGTATATAACTAAAGTGCTTACTATGTGCTAATCTCTGGGAATACAGAGAAAGGCAAAAAAACAGCATGCTCTTTATCTTGTAGCTCATAGTCTATTAGGGGAAAACAGCACCCAGACTATGTACAAAATGCCTCCGTACAAACATAGTTTGTATGGCAGGGCTTGAAAACAGTTGTCATGGCCCCTCCAATTTTCCCATTTCAGGGCGATCCTTATGTGTTTTAATTTAGATAGTGAAGACTCTTCACATGTTGGTTGCCATCCTTTGGACATCAGTTTATTATTGTCCTTCTAATTAGTCCCCCTAACTAAACAATATTCCAGATTAGACTAAAATGGTAGGATCAGTATTCCAATTAGAAAGAATAGGAAGGAGGCAGCTAGGTTTTGAAGTGAATAGAGCACCAGCCCTGAAGTCAGGAGGACCTCAGACACTTAACGTTTCGTAGCTGTGTGACCCTGGGCAAAGTCTCTTGACCCCAATTGCCTCAGCAAAAAAAAAAAAAAAAAAAGAAAGAAAAAGAAAAAAATGGAAGGGTGAAGAGAAGGACAATTTTCAGAAAAATAAAAAGTTGGTGGAGTAAGAGCCTGCAAGGATTTTGAATGTCAGTGTTAGGTATTTGTACTTTATTGGGAAGTTAATAGCTTTGGTGTAGATGGATAGCTTCTATGTATAACCCATGCCTGCCACAAATGGAACCCAGCCACCCTTATTCCTACTGGATTTTATTTATGTCATTCCTGTGGAGGCCATCAAGGAAATGAAAAATACCTCTGTCATGAGAAAATTAGAACCCTGGGCTAGGTAATATTGAAAATTTTTTCCAGTTGTATAATTCTGTGATGGAAAATCTAAAAACTGGCCTTTTTACCTTTTTCTTCCCACAGATGAGATCAAAGAATACTTCAGTCAGTTTGGTAATGTGAAAAGATGTTTCCTACCATTTGTGAGTATTGACTATTTTCTTGATTCTTTACCAAAATAGACTGGCTATCCAGAAACAATTAGTGTATAATGGCATAAATCTACCAAAAGATTTCCTTATAAAATCAGGTGATTATCCAAGAAACTTTAGCTTAAAGTTATGTGCTATAGCAGTAGAATACATACCTGTAGTTATAAGTGTTTGATCTACTAACATTATAAACCACTTAAAAAGTTGAAGACATATAGTAGTATGGAATCAATTAAACACTGATTTCTTACTGGTTTATTTTCCCTTTTTAGAGCCCCCAAATTGGGGTATAAATTTGTTATTCCACCCAGATCCTGGCAGTCTTCCTAGGTTAGGGTCTGAGTAAAGAAGGCACAAGGAAATTTTATTTAGATTGATCATATTGCCTTTCCTGGCCTCAAATATTGATTTTATCTATCTTTTGATTTCAGGAGATATTACTTTTATATTTGTACATAGAGGATAGTGGATTTAGAACTGCAAGGAACCTTAAGAGATTAAGGCCTTTGTACCAACATAGTTTGTATAACAGAATTTGAAGACAGCTGTCATATCCCTTCTAGTCTCCCTATTTCAAGATGTGTTGTGATTTAGGTGGTAATAAAGAGGATAGTAAAGTGAAACAGTTAGCATAAACCAAGTGTAGATAATAAGGGCCAGATAAATGGCATTAATAATTTTTCTTTTTACTATAGATATATGCAATAAACACATATTTAAATTCTGGAGAATTTAAATGTTAATACTTAAATTATTAAAAGTTACTAAAATGGAGAGAGTAAGCTAGAATTTATCTTTGTGATTAAGTTTTACTATCTAGAATCCAAGAAAACCTTGAATTAATAGACTGAAGTTTGATCAAATAGAGTATACTATACATCATCATCTATAGACTATTTACTAGCTTGGAAGGTTAAAAGTTTGGTATTGGTCTAATCAGTAGGCATATTATATACAATATTAATTTATACTTAATTTATTTTATATTAACATCATAATATATTTTTATTATTAATTTTTACTCTTTTCCTTATTTTGGTTTTCTAGGAAAAAGAGACAGGTTTTCATAAAGGTTTTTGTTGGATTGGATTTTCTTCAGAAGAAGAACTTCAAAGGGTATTACAGCAAGAAAATCATTTCATTGATGGAGTCAAAGTAAGATCACCTCTGTGTTGTCATTAAATGATAATGATGGTACATTAGTCAGTTAGATCTCTTGCTTCTCTAGCAAATAATGGTGGTAGCATGGAGCCAGCAGATAACCACAGGTTTTAATAAAAATAACACAGAGACCCTTTTCTACTGGTTCACCAGATATGGTTTTTTGTATTCAACAGTTTCACTGATATGGAAATGTGAATGTTTATGAGACTTTTTGATTGAGGAAGACTAGATAATTGTTGGCTTTATTATCTTACTGTATGAACTTCATTTCAGAGAAGCAAAGAACTTCTTAATAACAGTGCTGTTACTGTTTTGCCTTTTGTATTTATGGGGTCAGCTCCTTAACACTCTACCCCCTTTAAAGAATACTAGATAAGTATTTCAATTCCCCCTGCCCTCCCAGCAGTGCTAATCTGCATTTTTTTTTTTTCCAGGTCACTGTTCAGCGACAAAGAGACAGAAATTAAAATGTGAAGGAGCAGAAGGACTATATGAATTAGTGTAAATGTATTAACTTGTGAAATAAAAATGTTATGCTATGGAAAGTTTATCTGAATGTTTTATTTAAAACAGTTGCACCACATAGAAGCCGACTCTCATTCCAAATTAAAACTAGACATACATACAATGAGGGCAAACATTCAACAAGCAACGGACAACTTCATGATGTGAAGAAACCCCCACCCCCCCTTCCCCCACCAACTACTCAGCATGGTTGATGATAAATTTTATGTACAAGGATAATTCTACTATGAAATGTTAATACACTAAAACTAATGTCACTAAAGATAATTTAATTTGGTATGGCTGAGTAGTAAGGAGCTTCTGTCAATGTTAATGGGAAAAGTGGGCTGACTTGAGGGGAAAACAATCTTACACTGAGAATATGGCCCATCCCCTTAAAAATAAACAGACTAGTTTAAAGTATACTTCCCTTTCCCCCACCCCAATAATAAAAAGTAGTGGGATCTACAATCCCAGATTTGGTTTTCATCCTGACCATTTACATAGAATTCCTCAATGACCACTGTCATCAGAGTAAGGATAATAGTTCATTCTTTTCTGAGAGGCTACCCTACTCACTCCTTCCTCCTCTTCTTGCCTTCATGTTCATGTTCCTTAGGGCGACTGCTGTCTGAGGGTCTTTTAGACCCTCCATGCTGTTTAGCTTCTTCCAAAAATTTGTCCAGACCAAAGGGATCTTCTTCAAATTGAACTGGTCCTTCCCGGCCTCGCTGTCTACGATCTGAGCCAGAGAACTCCTTATCAGGAACAAATCTAGGATAGAATCAAACGGACCGTAAATTTTTTGTTTTTTAAATTATTTTAAACACTGGAACTGAATAGTGCTTTACCTGTTGGTCTTTATTCGGGCCTCTAGGTCATCACCATACATGTCTTTGTCCAGATTTTTGCTGGGTCTGTAGATGTTCTGGGCCATGTCTTTGCCACTTCTCCATGCTTGATCATAAACGTTATAAATTTCATCTTCTCCACCAGCAAAACCACTGTCCATACCCTGTGAAAATGAATTATAAGACAAAAAAAATTTGTGTAGCATCTACTTAATTCAAAGTGCTCTCCTTGCGCAAATCTACAGTAAGAAAGACTTTAATGAAAATAGAATTCTCTCAAGTCCTTTCTCAGAACTTAGGGCTGTTTGTAAAATAAAGTTACTCACTTAAACTTAAGTTTCCAGATTAATAGAAATTAAAAGCAACAACAAAACAATAACCTGAAAAGCAGATCATTTGATAGCAGGATGATGTAACTGCTGGGAAGAACTATAAAGGGAGAAGTAAATTAAGCTTTAAGTAACAATGATTAGAGTCCCAGGTTCAAATCTTCATCTGATACCTGTTACAAAAGCCATTTAACCTCAGGTCTTAGTTCCTCATCTATAAAATAGGATTAGACTAGATGATGCCTGAGGTTATTTACAGATGTACTGTAAGCCTATTACAATAAGTACAATAATTCTAAACCATATAATGCATGGCAGATTACCATTTCTCTATAGCTCCTAAAGGTATTAATATGTATTATGACAGTACAAGAAATGTTCATATAATAAACCTTGAATTATCAAGAAGATCTGGCCTTAAATTATTACTTTGCTCTAGGCCTTAAGTTTATTGGGATTTTTTTTGGGAGGGGTGGCAGAAAGCAATAAGCATTAAATGTCCAGTCACAGCTAGTAAGTATCAAGTGTCTGAGGTTGCATTTGAACATGGATCCTCAATCAACCATTTGCAAATCATTTGATAGCAGTATAACTGCTGGAAAAAGCTACAAAAAGGAGGTAAATAAAGTAACAATGATTGGAGTCTGGTACTCTAACCACTGAGCCACCTAACTGCAGGTTTCTAAATTGTAAAGTGAAGCAATATTAGGTGATTTCTTTTAGCTCTAAATTCTCTGACTTACAAGTGATCAATATAATAAGGCAGGGAAGAATGGAATACATTTGAAGCAATTTCTATTATCTACAGAGTTGAATTTTTCATTGTCAGTGCTTATTTAGGAAGCAAGCTCTAATCTGGAAAATTAACTTATTTAAAACTTAATGCCAAATAAATTAGATATAGTAGGGATCTTCTGGTTCTATCTCTTCATTTCAAAAGGTAGGGAAAACAGGGCTTAGAGCAATTGTGCTGAATTCATAGCCACACAAAAAAGTGTTAGAGATGGTAGTTGAACAGGTTCTCCTCCCTGATCTCATATCCTCTCCATTGTACATGACTGCATCTCAATTTTATGTTTGCTTCTAATTCTAACCTTGCATGTTAAATATGCTAACAAGCTAATATAGCATTTTAAGAAAATACTACAGGAGGACCCACCTTTCCTTCTTTCTTTCGATTTTTGCTGAGGCAATTGAGATTAAGTGACTTGCCCAGGGTCATACAGCTAGGGACTGTTAAGTATCTGAAATCCTGACTTCAGGATAGAGATCCACTGAGCCACCTAGCTGCCCCAGGATCCACCTTTATACCTACCTTTTCTCTCATTTTAGAAACAAAATGTCAGGGCTGGGTCTTCTAAAGTACTTAAGAGAACTTTTTTGTTCTTTTCTTTAGAACTCTACCCAATCATTTATTAAAAGAAGTAACCAATACGATTCCACATGTTGCATGCCATAATTCATAAACTAACCATTAGTAGGTTTGATAAGCTGTGTGTGTGTGTGTGTGTGTGTGTGTGTGTGTGTGTGTGTGTGTGTGTCTATGTACTAAACTTCCTTCCCCACCCATCCCCAATTAAATACCTTAGTTTGGTTGAATAGCCTCTGGTCATACTGAACTTCATTGGAAGTCCGAGGATTGGGCACACCAAGAGCAATGACTTCACTGATATCTCGATTCTCATTTCTCTGTAATTTTGACCTATATTAAAATATCATCAGTTATACTCTCGACTTCATAAACATTTATTACAAAAACAAACTAAATATTTCAGCTTAAGAACATCCAATTAGTAAAAATTGTAAAAAAATAGTAAAAAAAAAAAAATAGAAAAGTTCATTCATTGTGAACACATTCTCTGATATTACACAATCAGGTTGGCAACACTTATAGCATTTCAAATACATGATCATCAGAGAAGGTAAGGTTTTACAATTTGGCTTTCTTGTTAACTCAAAGGAATACCAAGAGACTAATTGTCTGAAATGTAATTCTTTAATGCAAACAATTAGCCTATAGTACATGCAGGGGCACAAATGCTTTGGAATTCATTTTATATTCGTGTACTGGAAAACTAAGTTTGCTGCAGGATCAACATAGTGCAAATTTGTTTTACTATTTTAATTTTTTTTTAAAAGTCCAAATTAGTTCCTTATTGTGGCCGAACCTATTAATTCTGCTTTTATCAAAGAGTGTTAAAAGAGGAAGGGAAAAAAATGCCACTGATTATTTAGTATTATTTTGGGTTTAAAGCTTAATGGAAACTGGAGTGATTATTACTATTTCACTAAAAGTTCAAATCTCTTTTTTGTTGTTGTTGCTGAGGCAATTGGGGTTAAGTGACTTGCCCAGGGTCACACAGCTAGGAAGTGTTACGTGTCTGAAACCACATTTGAACTCAGGTCCTCCTGACTTCAGGGCTGGTGCTCTATCCAATATAATAGCACCTAGTTGCCCCTAAAAGTTCAAATCTTAAAATGATTTATTTTGAATGCTCAACTTCAAAATTAACTACAGAATTTTGAAAAATAAGCATACAATAACTTAAAGAATCCTTAGAGGTTACATTCAATCCATAATGCTATTTTCAGAGTTAATAAAACTCTGGCTGTAAGAGTCACATTATCTTCTAATTGAGATATAAAACATTCTATTATCTATTAAATATATATATTGTTTGCTAAGGCAATTGGGGTAAAGTGACTTGCCCAGGGTCACATAGCTAGAAAGTATAGTCTGAGGCTGGATTTGAACTCAGGTCCTCTTGACTTCAGAGATGATGCTCTATTCACTGTGTCATCTAGTTGCCCCTTAAAATAAAGTTTTAAAAAAACTTTTATTTAAAATGACAGGAAAAGATAATAATGAATGCTGGAGGGGATGTGGGAAAGCTGGGACACTAATACATTGTTGGTGGAACTGTGAATGGATCCAACCATTCCAGAGAGCAATTTGGAACTATGCTCAAAAAGTTATCAAACTGTGCATACCCTTTGACCCAGCAGTGTTTCTATTGGGCCTATATCACAAAGAGACCTTAGAGGAAGGAAAGGGCCCCACATGTGCAAGAATGTTTGTGGCAACCCTTTTTGTAGTGGCTAGAAACTGGAAATTGAATGGATGCCCATCAATTGGAGAGTGGCTGAATAAATTATGGTATATGAATGTTATGGAATGTTATTGCTCAGTAAGAAACAACCAGCAGGACAATTTCAGAGAGGCCTGGAGAGACTTGCATGAACTGATGCTGAATGAAACAAGCAGAACCAGGAGATCATTATACACAGCAACAACAATATTACATGATGATCAATTCTGATGGGCATGGCTCTCTGCAACAATGAAATATCTCAAACCAGTTCCAACTATTCAATGAAGAAAGCCATATACACCTAGAGAGAGGGATATGAAATGTGGACCACAACATAACATTTTCATGCTCTCTATTGATGTTTGCTTACATTGTGTTTCCTTTCTTTGATTTTTTTTTCTTGTAGGTATGATTTTTCTTGCACAACAATGATAAGTGTGGAAATATATATACATATATTCGACTTGTCAAGTATTTTAACATAATTAACATGTAGTGGATATCCTGCCATCTAGGGGAGGGAAGGGGACTGGGGGGAAAATTTGTAACGGAAAGCCTTGTAAGGGTCAATGCTGAGGAACTACCCATACATATGTTATGCAAATAAAAAGCTTTAATAGAAAAAACAAAACAAAACAAAAAAAACTTTTACTTAAGTGTGCTTTGATTTACATTCAGGCTTTTATCAGTTCTCTGGAAATGAATGGCATTTTCCATCACAAGTTAAATCATTCACAATATTGCTATTACTGTATACAATGTTTTAGTTCTATTAATTTCACTTTGTATCAAATCATACAAGTCTTCCCAAGTTTTTCTGAAATCCATCTGCTCATCATTTCTTATAGCAAAATAGTATTCCATCATAATAATATACAACAATTTGTTCATCCATTCCCCAATTGATGGATATACCCCTCAATTTCCAATTCTTTGCCACCACAAAAAGAGCTGCTATATAAAAATTTTTATAACATCTAGGTCCTTTTCTTTAAATCTCTTTGGGATACAGACTTAGTGGTGATCCCAGGTCAAAGTATAGTTTCTTTTTATTTTTCAGAATGGCTGAATCAATTCACAATTCCATCAACAATGCATTGGTGTTCCAATTTTTTCACATCCCCTCTAATATTTGTCTTTTTCCTTTTCTGTTCTATTAATTAATCTAATAAGTATAAGATAGCACACCTATAATTGTTTTAATTTACATTTCTACAATCAATAGAGCATTTTTTCCTATGACTACAATTTTGATTACTTTGTGTGAAAACTGCCTGTTTGTATTCTTGAACCACTTGCCAATTAGGGAATGACTTTTATTTGTATAATTTTTATTTAGTTCTCTAAGAATTTGAGAAATGAAGCCTTTATCAGAGAAGCTTGCTATCAATTTTTTTTCAGTTATGATTACTGTGTATTTCTCTCCATCTTATTTCTTCCTATTTATCTACTCTCTTCTCCTTTTACTGTGTCCATCATTAAAAGTGTTTTGCCTATTTTCAGAAGAAGAAATTAAAACCATTTCTAGTCACATGAAAAGGTGCTCTAAATCACTATTGATCAGAGAAATGCAAATTAAGACCACTCTGAGGTACCACTACATATCTCTCAGATTGGCTAAAATGACAGGAAAAGATAAGGATGAACGTTGGAGGGGATG
Source organism: Myrmecobius fasciatus (assembly GCA_023553655.1). Classification (NCBI taxonomy): domain Eukaryota; kingdom Metazoa; phylum Chordata; class Mammalia; order Dasyuromorphia; family Myrmecobiidae; genus Myrmecobius; species Myrmecobius fasciatus. The sequence continues at coordinate 161,129 of JAJPUD010001526.1, read as the reverse complement.
TGGGAAAACTGGGACACTAATACATTTTTGGTGGAGTTGTGAATGATTCAACCATTCTGGAGAGCAACTTGGAACTATGCCCAACGGGCTATCAAATTGTGCATACCCTTTGATTTAGCAGTGTCTTTACTTTTGGATACTTTTTTTAGGATACTTTTGTATCCTAAAGAGATCATAAAGGAAAGGGACCCACATGTGCAAAAATGGTTTGTGGCAGCCTTTTTTGTATTGGCAAGAAACTGGAAACTGAATGGATACCCATCAGTTGGAGAATGGCTGAATAAATTATGGTATATGAATGTCATGGAATATTATTGTTCTGTAAAAAACGACCAGCAGGACGATTTCAGAGAGGCCTGGAGAGACTTGCATGGATTGATGCTGAGTGAAATCAACAGAACCAGAAGATCATTGTAAAGGGCAACAGCAAGATTATATGATGATCTCATCAACAATGAGGTGATCCAGACCAGTTCTAATGGTCTTGTGATGAAGAAAGCCATCTTCATCCAGAGAGGATAATGGGAACTAAATGTGCACCACAACATAGTATTTTCACTCTTTTCCTTGCATTTTGTTTTCTTTCTCATTTTTTTTCCCTTTTTGATCTGATTTTTCTTGTGCATGATATTTGTGGAAATATATATAGAGGAATTGCACATGTTTAACATATATTGAATCATTTGCCAACTGTGGGAGGGGATGGGGGGAAGGGAGAGAAAAAAATTAGAAGACAGGGTTTTGTAGGAGTGAATGTCGAAATTTATCCATGTATATATTTTGAAAATGAAAAGCTTTAATTAAAAAAAAAAGTGTTTTGTCTTTGACTACTACCTCCCCCAATCAACCCTCCCTTCTGCTGCTCCTCCCCCTTCCTTCTCTTATTCTTTTCTTCTACTTTTCCTGTAGGGTAATAAAGACTTCTATATCAAATTGAATGTTATTCCCTTTAAGCCAGTTTCAATAAGAGTTGCGTTCAAATACTTTCCCCATGTCCCCATCTCATAAAAGATCTTTTGTGCCTCTTTTATGGGAAATAATTTACTCCATTCTATCTTTTCCCCTTCCCTCTCCTACTACATTCCTCTCTTACTTTTAATTTTATTTTTTAAAATAGCATCCCATCATATTCAACTCACACTCATGTAATGTCCTCCATCTATGCATACGTCTAACTACATTAATAATGAAAAAATTCTTATGAGTTACAAGTATCATCTTCCCATGTGAAAATGTAAATAGTTTAATCTTATGGAATTCCTAATGATTTCTATTCCTTATTTACTTTTCTATGCTCCTTTTGAGTCTTTATTTGAAAGCTCCTTTTTCAATTCAGCATCTGGATCACTGTTTCTCTCCAGCATTATACTAGGGAAATTCAACATCCATACTGATTTTTCCTCAAGCTCTTTAACTTTTCAGTTTTTTAATCTCAAATCACATGACCTGCTCTTTTACTCCACTTTGGCCATGTAAAGAGATCCTTGGAGATCCAGTCCTGAATTACTCCCAGCATAGATTCCCTATTTGCAGGTTGCTGAATAGCTAGAATTTGCTATACCAATGTGTTGAAAAGACATTCTGTAATTTCAACCAACTTTTAACTTTGCTGTATCAAGGAAACCTATTCTGATCCCCTAAATACTATGTGTGTGTGTGTGTGTGTGTGTCTAATATGTGGTGTCTTCTCCATTATATATCCCCATAGTTAGAGATCAAATGAGATTATGTGAAAATGCTTTGAAAATCCAAAGCATTACTGAAACATAATGCAGTGCCATTATTTATGTAGTTCAAATCTCTATACTGCACCATGAAAAATGTTTCAAAATGCCTAATTACATGAAATCAGAGAGCATTTTATGGTCCTAGAAAATTTATCTTTTGTTGCAAGGAAAAAGCTGTTAGTTTGAATTGTATGAAAAAAAATTTTTAAATTATTTTTCCTTTTCCAAATTTACCTCTTATCAGGAGCTGCTCTGGAAAGATTTCTGTCATGTTGTCTCTCTTTGCGTCTATCATGCCTTATTTCATCTCGTTCCCGAGCTTCCCCATCCTCTGTAGAGAGAAGTTGCTTCATTATTGTACTATATCCAAGAACACTGAAAAATATGGAGAATCTATCTACTTTAGGCAAGAATTCTATTGGCCCTCAAGTTAATCCTCTATTAGACATACTTGCTTACCCAGATTAAAGTTGAAATTAGTTCAGTAACATCTTTAAATATTAAGAACAATGCTATTATCAAAACTAATATCTAGGCACAGAATAAAATAATTCATGAGTGAATTATATTACACTAACACTTTCATGTTTAAAAAATATTGCTATCAAAGAAAACCTTTTGCCTTCAGTAAAAAAATATTGCTATCAAAGAAAACCTTTTGCCTTTAGTAAATGCTGATAACAGGTTTAGCTCTATATTAAAATACTGTTGTAGAAATATAAAAATGTTATGAAGACCCAAAGGACAATGGTGGAAAAAGATACTCTTACTTTTCCACATGATAATGGAAGCTTAAAGATATAGGATAAGGGATATCATCAAGGAAATATAAAAATGATAAAAGTGGATTGGCCATATAGTAAGGGATTATACATTAAACAGTGCAAATGATTATAGTTTATTGTTCATGAGAATAACAGACATACAACTAAAAGATACTTCAGAGGTCCAACCTCATTTTAAACATGAAAACACTATGCCTTTGGCAATTTTATGATATGCCTAACATTAGCTCAGTGGTACACAGTTTAGATAAAGCCAACTTTGTTAAGACCCAAGTTCAAGTCCTGGTTTTAGATACTTACTGGGTAACCTTGAGCTAGGGATTCAGGGGCTAGTGTTCTACTTGTACTCACAAAATCTTTTTAATAATATCCTGCAATTTTTCTAAAGTTATTACTTCTCAATTAGTTTTTTTAGCTGATTTCCTAGGATTCTCTTAAGAATACTATTGTATCATCTGCAAAGAGTGATAGCTTTGTTTCTTCACTGCCTATTCTAATTCCTTCAATTTCTTTTTCTTCTCTTATTGTTATAGCTAACATTTCTAGTACAATATTGAATAATAATGATAATGGGCATCCTTACTTCACAACCTGATCTTACTGGGAAGGTTTCTAGCTTATCTTCATTATAAATTATGCTTGCTGATGGTTTTAGATAGATACTACTTATCATTTTAAGAAAAGTTCCATTTATTACCTATGCTCTCTAGTGTTTTTTAATAAGGATAGGTGTTGTATTTTTAAAAAATCTTTTTCAGCTCTTGAGAACTACGATTTCTGTTGGTTTTCTTATTGATAGTACCACCCACACAAATTTAAAAAACACCTATGAGAGAGAATATTGGATGGATCATCTAAGGAAGAACACTGTCAGGAATTGCATATGATGAGAAAATATGAATTGATCACTCTCTGCCTAATGGAAGAAAAACTTGCACCAGTGTGATCACAAATCTTTAAGATACTGAAAAAGTATAATAATGACAATAAGTTTCTTGAATAATGATTTTTAGGAATAGATGTGAAAACAAACACAATTTGGGAATTTGCTAACTATTCTTACTTGTTAAGCATGGTCCAGGAAGTAATTCTGGGAGCAAGGCCCAACATGTCTCCTTTTGTTAATAGTTAATTACTGCTACCTTCACTCCAATTCTGCCACACACTCTTCCTTTATGCACAAGGCTAACGAACCTTTTTCTACATGGGTCTTGATTCCAGCTCTTCTCTCCCGAGCTTTCTGGGCCATTTCTCGAAGCTTCTCTTCATGTTTCTCCTTTTCCTTTTGGGCCATCTTTCTCTCCACTTGAGCTCTCATCTCTACTGCTTCACGAGCCTATCAGTGAAATCATATATTAAATGATGCAAACAACTAAAAGACACCTCAGAGATACAACCTCATTTTAAGCATGAAAACATTAAGTCTTTAGTAATTTTATGATCTGCCTAACATTAGCTCAGAGTGGTACACAGTAGATAAAGCCAACTTTGTTAAGACCCAAGTTCAAGTCCCGGTTTTAGATACTTACTGGGTAACCTTGAGCTAGGGATTCAATTTCTCTCAGCTTCAGTTTCCTCAATTCCCAAAATATGAGATTTGGACACATTGACCCCTAAGGTTCCTTCCAATTTCTAAACCCATGATTCCAAAATATTGATCATTTGGTTGCAATTTCAGCATGCTATTCACTGCACCATACTGTACTGACTCTTAGGAAGACATTCTAACACAAAAGGAATTAGCAAACTTAGGTCTCCACTTCAGTCTTTCAACCATAAAACTCAGGAACATTACTCAACTTAATGTTACCCATGAATTTTTACAAAAAGAATCTGAAATCAAAATTCCACTAGTCTAATATATGACATATTTAGGTATTAAGGTACAATGTGGACACAATAATGGAGAATGGGAACTACAAAACATCTGCTTTGAAAATTTGCATATGGGCACAAATCTTGTTTACTCAATATTCTTACTGGGATGTCCTTTTCTTTTCTAAATGCTGTACATATGCTATACCATTTTCAAAATCTGAAGTGAATAGATGATGCCACTCAATTTCATTTTCTGTGGAAATTAATTTCTCTATTTACTTAGCTTTTTTTTTAAGTATCTGATAGAAATATTACTGCAATGATCTGATGAACTGTAATGATCTATAAAGTCAGGAATGTCTGAATTAGTGCAAAAAGCAGACAATCCAGCTTTATGATTTACTAGCTGCATGACTTGAGATAAGTTATTTTACCTCTATGATCCTCTTTTTTCATCTGTAAAACGGGACAATAAGTGGCAGTTATTTCTTTCAGGAATTTGGATTGATAAGAATTTTTTCTTAATTGGTTTTCATGGTACACAGAAACTAAAGTTCCCAAGTGTCAGCTTAATTACATGGCAAAAAAAATTCAAAAAATCCTTATGTGGCATGAAGTAACACTGCTTTCTTAAAAGTAATCGAAGAGGGAAATAATGACCTTAAAAATTTCATCAAAATGATTTCAGAGAGGCCTGGAGAGACTTACATGAACTGGTGCTGAGTGAAATGAGCAGAACCAGGAGATCATTATACATGGCAACAACAGTACTATATGACAATTAATTCTGATGGACATGGCTCTCTTCAACAATGAAATGTTTCAAACCACCTCCAATTGTTCACTGAAGAAAGCCATATACACCCAGAGAGAGGGATGCGAAATGCGGACCACAACATAACATTCTCATACTCCTTGATTGATGTTTGCTTACATTGTGTTTCCTTTATCTGATATATCGTTTGTGTAGATAAGATTTTTCTTGCACAACAATGATAAGTTTGGAAATATGTATACATATATTCGATTTGCCAATATTTTAACATAATTAACATGTAGTGGATATCCTGCCATCTAGGGAAGGGGTGGGGAAGTTGGGGGGAAAAATTTGTAACGGAAAGCTATGTAAGGGTTATTGTTGAAGAATTACCCACACATATGTTATGCAAATAAAATAAAATTTTAAAAAAAAAAAATTTCATCAAAAAATACAGACCAAAGATAAAGACAAAAACAACAACAATAACAAACCAAAGATAACATTATTTCTAATTCATAACAAAAGCCCTAAACAAACAAATTTTAAAATTCCAATCCAAACTGAGTAGCTTCTGATATTTAAATTTAGTAAAATAGGTGAAAAGTTAGAGTAGGGGTTGGCAATCTTTTCAAAGTAGGGTATTAAATTGGTATCTCAATTTCTTTTGCTCTGCTCAAAGACAAAGTAACTAAGTAGCAGTTCTGGAAAGTAATAAGGAGAGAGACATGATGACATGAAGAACACATGAAATTTTGTAGTTTCTTTCATCTTTACTGCCTAAGTATTCTCTCTCTCTCTTTTTTTTCTTTGAAAGGCAATTAGGGTTAAGTGACATGCCCAGGGTCACACTAGCTAGTAAATAGTAAGTGTCTGAGGTGAGGTCCTCCTGACTTTAGGGCTGGTACTCTATCCATTGCATCATCGTACCTGCCCCAGACTAAGTATTCAATGGTGTTGGTAAATTTAGTTTGTGGAGAACATGAGTTTGCAAAATGAGAAATACCCGTGCCTCAGGGGAAAAAAAAAAAAAATCAAAGAGACAGACCTTTCTATCAGCAATGTAGAGAGCTTCAGCTAGTTTGGCGAAGTTTTCATTTATGTGGACTGTCTGCAGTCCTCTCCCATCAGCAGCCAGACGTTTGTCTAATGGAATAGTATAGCCCTGGTATGAAAGATAAGCATTTATCATATGAGAGACATTTCTGGACTCTTTTAAAATAAAAATAAATTTCTTACCATTCTGTAGGTGCAGTTCATTTTCTGCATTTCTTATAGTCATATCTTACTTAGGCTTCTAAATGTTTTAGTACTTTAAACATACCTCTTTCCACCAAAGAGCACCTGTTTTAACCTGATTTGTGACATGACTCTTGATAAGCACTGTGAACCCTAGCCTTTTCTCACTAGTTCTACAAAGTTAACTCCAACATTATGGTAACAATAGCTAAAATCAAAGGGCCATTTGGCTTCCCCTTAAGTACCTAATCATACCACTTATCCAAATATGGACTAAACCATAATTATCAATAGGTACTTGCTGTGTCATGCATGATGAAGCATTCCTGAAACCACTATAGGGGAGGCTAAAGCTAATGGATCACTTGAGCCTCAAAAATTCTGACCTGCAGTAGGGCCAAGCTAACTAAATCAAGCACCAATGAGTCCCGAAACCAGGGGAGCACCAAAGCAATCTAGACTGATATTAGAACTGACTGAAACTCCAGAGCTGATCAGTAGTGGGATTGAGTTTGTGAGTGACTATGTCATTTCTAGTCTGGGTAAGATAGGGAGACATTTTAAAAAAGAGAAAAAAGCAACAAAAATCTGTTGTGTTAAGTACCAAATTCTTAGCATTATGACATAATGAATTCCATTAAATCAAAAAGTAGCTTACGTTAACTAGATAGTTTAAGATGTGGTGTTTTCAAATTTGTATCTCATTTCAACAATTCAAGAAATACAACTTAAATGTCACATAAGTTGCCTTTATTTTTCTATACTCTAGGCTTCAAACAAGTCAAAAGAAATGAAATTAGGCTAAAAGTGTATATGCACTACATAGGACACAGTGGCATATTTCCTGTGTTTTATCTCATAAGCTTCATTATTTGTTCACGTTAGTACATCCTAAACTTTACTAAACAATTTATGCCACATACACGTAAATAATATGTACATATATCTACTAATTGGCACACACACACACACACATATATATATATTCTTTTTAAACATTACATATTTAATTGGAAGAGATCCCAAGAGTCATGGGAAAGATTAAGAAATATATCACACATTATTCTGTATTATTATTACTTTCTTAAATCAAATTAATTATTTTATTAAACTTTATGAACTGTAAAACATTCTTGATGCCCTTAAGTTGGGGAAAAAATTTGGGCATAAAACAGTGATTCTACTGATTATGAGAGATAGTTGGATGGTCTTATATTTGCCCATTAATATCTATGTTCCTGAGTAATGACTTCTAGAAGATATTACTATTTTTTTTTTAATTAAAATTAAGCAACTCTTTTCTTTCCCTTTTACTTCTTATCAACCTCATGGAAAAAGAAGAAAAGGCAAAACTCTTATAACACATGTTTTTCCCCCAACTTAAAATTCATTAGGACTCCTTAGCAATTCATAAAACTGAATAAAATCATAAAATCTGATTTTAGAAAAATGATAGAACATAACACAGGATAAATTTCTTAATCTTTGTTATGACCCCTGGGAGTTCTACCAATATATATGTATGTATGTATGTATGTATGTATGTATGTATGTATGTATGTATGTATGTATATATATATATATATATATATATATGGCATGAATTGTTAAGAAAAGTCTAAAATTTATGAGCATGAACAATGAAACTCATAAGAAAATATGGACACTCAATATACCCAAAGAAATTTATCAGTCTGTTTTATGTAGCACTTCTATTCTGATTTTTTTGAAGGAAAAAAAAAAAGGTATCTAATTCTGATCCCTATGACACAAGCTTTTTCTGGATATAACAATTTTCAATGACCCTTTTCTGTGCATTTTTACTCTCAAAAATTGGCTAATATATTCTATATAGTGTTCACAGCTTGATACCTTGACATTTCCATTACAATGTTTAAAAAAAATCAAAATGTATAAACTGTGTGTTCCATTCTGAAAATAGACAGCTAAATGAGTTCTTGAGGTTTAAAGTAATGCTATTCAGGCTGAAAAATCTTTCATGAAGTTCCCCAGTAGGACATACTATTAAGAGACTGATTTTTATGACAGCTTAATTACCTTTGCATTTTTCCAGTTTGAAATACAAGGCGGAATTTTCCATTCTTGCTGCTCTTTCACAGTCATCTGAGATTGGGAAGAAATAAAAAAGTACAAGATATTTTTAGATTTAAAGTCTAACTAAAAATCTGTATATGAATTTTCTCCTTAAAGACAGCTTCACTGATAAACAATTCTAATAGATTTATGAGTTTTGTAAAAAGCAATATTGTTGTATAATGATCAAGGTTGGCCCTAGAAAAGAGTTGAGAAAATGATCACCTTTCTTCATTGTAGAAGTGGGAGACCATGAGTGTAGAATATTGCACATAATATCAGACAGTTAATATATATGTTGGTTTGTCTCCTTTTCTTTTTAAATATTTATTACATGAGAAAGCTTGAAGTTACAGAAGACAAATATATCTGGAATTGAATGTGATGCAAAAAGAGTAGCAATGCTTTTCAAAAAACAACTATAAACCCCTACAGTAAGTATCTAAGTATCTAAAATTCTACAAGATTTCCAATAAAAGACCCAGTTATTTTTAATTTTTAGTACAGCACAGAAACTAAATAAGTGTCTTTGCTAAACACTAAATATTCTTTCAAAGAGCTTTGCATTTCTCGTCCTGCCAAGAAAGTTGGCTGAACACAACACTAAACTATCATCTTACACATATTCCCAAAAAAATTTTAACCAAATGCATAAACCTCCCAAAGTTTATAGGAGAAAAACCATAAGAAAAGGACCAAGAAAAATTTTTCAGCAGTTATAACTCTAGTATTAATTTTTTGGGGGGACTAAAGCAATTGGGGTTAAGTGACTTGCCCAGGGTCACACAAGCTAGGAAGTACTAAGTGTCTGAGGCCAGATTTGAACTCAGGTCCTCCTGACTTCAGCACTAGTGCTCTCTAGTATTAATTCTTTTAAATTTCAGTACCAAATAGTAGAGCATAATTTCTTTTAGATACAAACATTATTTCATGAGAATTAATACACCATAAAACTTCGGTTCTCTGGAACCTATCAGGATTTAATCCTTCTGAATTTTCAAGATAACTAAGAGTTATCTGTTTTAAGCAACAATTTAAAAAAAAATCCTAATTGGAAATGTTTCTAAAACCCATCACATTTCCTGAATTTCTTAAAAAGAGACAGGTTTTCTTGATGACTCAAGGTCATTTGTCATGACCATAACTTATGGTCTATGTGACTGTTATATAATAGAATGACATCCCCAGGGCCTTTTGAGTTGAGGTATCATTGGCAAAGGCAAATAATGCAAGTATCGTCTCCATTTTACAGATGAACAAATAGAGGCTCTGGGATGTTACCACTTATCTTGAGTATCTCAAAGTTATAAATCAGGAGTAAAAGACTTGAGAATGTAATGACTTGTACCTTTCGACTAGGAGAATGCATAACAGGTGCAGGAGGAGAAGGAGGCCCACGAGGAATTTTCTTATTAATTCTAAGAGAAGAAACAAAAGTATAACCAGTGAATGATATCTCTCCCTTAGTTTTTCTTTCATAATAGACAATGCTAGGTCTACTAGTTCATTCCTTCAAAATTAAGCACTTACTTGAATCTTGGAGGCTCCATTGGATCTTTTTGCATTTCCACCATCCGAATAACTCTTTGCTTGGCTCCAGAATTGAAAGCTACTCCTTGCTGAGATGGTGTATACCTGAAGAATGACAATAAACATATAACTTGTTCAGCCTTCAATTTTTCATTTCCCATACTGATATTTAAATACAAATTATATTAACAGTCAATATAATTAATCAATAAGCTTATTATGTGCCAAGCACGATGCTAGGGAATAGGTATATAAAGAAAGGGAAAAATAGTCCCTTCCCCCAAGAAGATCACAATTTAATGAATAGAGAAAATGTGTCCAGATACATACAAAGTAGTTGAAGGTAACTAGTTAAGAAAAAGATAGGAAAAACCTTAAGCAGAAGATAGGATTTGAGCAGAATTTTGAAGGAAGCTTAAGATTCTAAGAACAGAGGGAAAGGAGAGCACACAACAGCCAATGTAAAGGCTTGAAAACTGGAAATGAGTTGTGAAAGGAATAGCAAGTATGATAACTCTGGATCACAGCATATAAAGAGAAGTGAGTATAAGAAAACTTGGAGATGTTTGAAGGAACCAGGTTACATAAAAATTAAGGATCAAGAAAGGATTCTATACCTAATCCTAGAGGCAATCTCTGGGATTTAATGAGGATGGTGACATGGCTAAGACCTCTTTTTTGGAAAAAAAACACCGGCATCTATGTAAATACAGATAAGGCAGGGACACCAATTCCAAGGCTATAACAACAGGGTAGGCAAGAAGAAAGGGCCTATATCGAATTGCTAGCTGTCTTGGGAAGGAGAATGGAAAAGGAGAAAAAATTTGGAACCCAAAATCTTAGTGAAACCTAAAACTAGAAACAATTATATGTGCATTTATTTACTTTTCTATCACACCTTCAATCATGCAATTTCTTAGTTTCATAGATAACAAGTTAAGAAAAAGGGTGAAAAATCCTACAAGATTTCCGATAAAAGACCCAGTTATTTTTAATTTTTAGTTACAGCACAGAAACTAAATAATAGCATCCTTGCTAAACACTAAATATTCTTTCAAAGAGCTCTACATTTCTCATCCTACCAAGAAAAAGTTGGTTGAATACAACGCTAAACTTATAATTCAGAAAAACTTAAAACAAATTTTTTGATAAGTGTTGAAGCAGATGTGGGAAAACTGGGACACTAATGCAATGTTGGAGGAGTTGTGAAATGATCCAATCATTCTGGAGAGCAATTTGGAATTATGCCCAAAGGCTATAAAACTGCGCATACCTTTTTTGCTGAGGCAATTGGGGTTAAGTGACTTGCCCAGGGTCACACACCTAGGAAATGTTAAGTGTCTGAGATCAAATTTGTACTCAGGTCCTCCTGACTTCAGGGCTGGTGCTATATCCACTGCACCACCTAGCTGCCCCTACCTTTTGATTTAGCAATCTCACAACTGGGTCTGTATCCCAAAGAAATAGTAGCAAGAAACTGGAAATTGAGTGTATGCCCATCAATTGGGGAATGGCTGAATAAGTTATGCTATATGAAGGTAATGGAATATATTATTTTCTATAATAAATGATGTGAGGCTGATTTCAGAAAAGCCTGGAAAGAATTGATCACAGTAACAAAATTATATGATGATCAACTGTGATAGACTTGGCTCTTCTCAATAATGTAGCGATTCAAAGCAATTCCAAGAGACATGGGATGGGAAATGCCAATGGTATCCAGAGAGAGAATCTATGGAGACTGAATATGGATTGAAGCATAGTATTTTCATCTTTTTTTGGTTTTGTTTTTTTCTTTGCTGTTGTTTTTTTCCCTGTTTAGTTTGATTTCTCTTGCCTAACATGACAAATATGGAGATATGTTTAAAAGGACTGCATAGATTTAACGTATATCAGGTTGTTTGCTGTCTTGGGGAGAGGGGAGATAAGTGAGGAAGAAAAATTAAGAACACAAAGTCTTACAGAAAAGAATGTTGAAAACCATCTTTACATATATTTGGAAAGATAAAGTACTATTGATAATGACTTTAAAAAAATTTTTTTTAAGAAAAGAAAATTTCTGGACAACAAATCTGTGATATATATACAAAAAACAGTCCGGAAAACATCCTATATCCTATAGATAAAATATCTGTTACTATCACTTTAAAATAAATGGCATTCAAAAGGAGTCAATGAACTTTAAGCCATTTAACGATGAATAATTTTTTTACTCATTTTTACTAAGTAGGACAACTAATTTCTTGGAGAAGAAACCCTGAATAAGATAACCCATGTTGCTGAAGTTGATGTTAAAACTTTGAGACAAAAGACAATTAGTTTGATTCATACCGAATATACTGAGCTGGAGCTAGTTTATCTGCAGCCCGAACTGGCATAGCAGCTGCAACTTTCTGAGACACAGATTTTTCTAGGGCTACCCTTGTCTTTTCTGTTATCTGAAATCAAAAACATGGTTTTAAGTGGCTTGATAATCAACAAGGTTTATTTATTATTATTTTTAAAATAACCATCATTTGTATAATTTTGTACCTCTTTAATGGCTTCTTCATCAGGTCTTTGCAGATCCGGGTCATCTGCATTCATAACTTCTTTGGGTACCAGGTCAGTGTATTTGCTATAAATGACCTAAAATGGGTTAAATATAACAAGAATAAGAAAGAGTAAAGAGCAAAGGCAGCAACCTCATTAAATTATTTTAGAAATGAATATGTCCTCTTACTATTAAGACAAATTTAGGATACTCAATTCTATTTTTTGGATTTAAAAAAAGAAGAAAAATATTGGGGAAAGGACCCAAATATGCAAAAATGTTTATGGCAGCTCTTTTTGTGGTAACAAAGAATTGGAAAATGAGTAGATGCCCATTAACTGGGAATAGCTGAATAAGCTGCAGTATATGAAAGTAATAGAATATAATTGTTCTATAGAAAATGATGAACAAGCTGAATTTAGAAAGGCCTAGAAAGATTTACATGAACTGATGCTGAGAGAAACAAGCAGAACCAGGAATACATTGTCCATAATAATATCAAGAATGTGCAGCGATCAACTATGAAAGACATCATTATCAGTGGTTCAATGATCCAAAGAAATCACAATAGATTGTGGACAGAATATGCCATCTGCATCCAGAAAAAGAATTATGGAGATTGAATATAAATCAACACATGGTATGTTCATTTTATTTCTATTTTGTTTTGTTTTTTCTCTCCCATTTTTTTCTTAATTTTTTCCCCTTTTGCTCTGTATGTGTGTGTGCGTGTGTGTGTGTGTGTGTGTGTGTGCCCACAGCATAACTGTGGAAATATGTTTCGAAGAACATTTAACCTATATTGAATACTTGCTGTATAGGGAGGTGGGGGGAAGTGGGGAGAGAGGGAGAAAAATTTGGAACACAATGTTTTGCAAGGGTGAATGCTGAAAATTATCTTTGCATGTATTCTGAAAAATAAAAAGTTATTTTATACACACACACACACAATAAAGTTATAATGTTAAAAAAAAATAAATAGAAAAAAAAAACTACATGTTGGGGAATAAAGTCTGAGAAGACAAGAAATGCAGGCCAAGGTTAGGGCATGGCAGGGCTTTGGATGCCAAACACAGAATTTTGTATTTGATCCTGGAAGCTAAGAATTGTGGTATTAACCTCTTATATTTCATTCTTGTTCTCTCATACTTTATTTTTCATGAAAAATTACATGTTTATAAATTTTACCTTTTGTACTGATTGATTTGGAGTATCCATAACATGGAAATTAAATAATCTTCTAAACAACACAGTAAGACTCCTTAGCATCTATGTACAGTAAATCTACCAGAATTTTAGAATCTCAAAATGTACCCAGAATCCCTATAACCAAAAAAACTTAAAATAAAACCTTCAGAATTTTCCTTTTTTGTTTTATAAAAACAATTTTCATAGTGATGGCCCCAAGGCATCAAAAGATTCTGAATAAAATATTAGGGTTTGCATATTTTAATATATTTTACTATCTTCTAATTTGATAATACATTTATGGTATATAAATAAGTGGCTCTGAGTACTACAATACTCTGAGGCCCAATAACCATTATGAATAAAGAAATACTCTCTTGAAGGATTTCCTTGGGTTTCTTAGATTTTTTATTTGTTACATTAGATCTTGCAGCAAAGAGATATCAAGTTTTGTTAAAGCTTCAAACTGCTCAGTGAAGTTAAGGGTAAAAAATACCTAAGTAACATATTTATCCACATAAAATTATGATTTGCATCTTGAAACTTTTGATTATTAACTTATCACTTTTTTTTTTACTCCTTTCTTTGTAATTGCTATTTCTTCTAAGATTAAGTAAATTTAACAAGTAAGGTAGTATATTTTACTCCAACATCTTTAATGGGACTCCGTTTGCTCTGAGCAATATGATTTTAATAAATTATGTGACACTTCTTTAAATTAGTGGTAATGTAGTAAAAATTAAAACCTGAATTAAAGGCTAACCATGTGAATCTTTCAGTGTATGTAGTAATCATAATTACATGATTTACCATACATTATTATATTATAGTCCAAGAAACAATAATCTGTTATGCAATAGTTCTATTTTAAACACAGAAAGGATCAATAATTTAAGAATCAGAAGATAAGTTTTGAAATAGTCTCTAGAAATTCACTTTATTTTTTAACCTACAAGTATAATAAAAACCTATTCAACTGAAATTATCAGAACATTCCTTTGTTATATTCTATTGCCCTAATTTGCTGCTCCTCCCCACTAGAAAAGGCAATATAGCAGCATAATTATCATGTCAAGAAGTGGAGTGACATGATGCTGGATGCTGAAGCTATCTACCCCCAACTTAAGAGTCGCAATACCAACCTTAAGGCATGCAACTGTACGGACAGAGCAGAGATACCAGTGCCAAGTACATTGGAAGAAGTTTGTTTTGTTACTTTAAAATTAACTTTTATGGCAGAGAATTTTTTAATTTTTAAACTGATAGCCCTATGTTCAACAATAAAGAAGTTTCTAAATCATTCTGCCGAGACGTATAGCTTTTAAGTGATCATTTCTCATTTGGAGTATTTTATCTACATTAAAAAAACTAGATTAAACTTAAAATTGAGTTCATCAGCTAAAGTGGGAGTGACTGATTTTTGTTTTAAGTCTATCCTAATTGTATATGGCAAATGCTTAGAACCTTGCATAACTTACTCTACCTCAATAGTCAAAGGACAACTTGCTATGTCTGCTTTGGAAATCCTGAAAGAATAATTTACTATATCAAACTTAATCCCAAACATTCTCTGTTTACATCAGAAACTTGAAAACACAAGAGATGGTAAAATGAAATCCAATTGTCTCCAAACTGTACAAATGGGATTTAAAAAACAAACAAACAAAAAAAGCCTTACAGATGGCAAAAGCATGAATGGCTAGTATTTTCTCATTTTCCATATCCTTTCCTCCTCCCTGCTTGAAGTTATCTACAAAGATTGCATGACCACTTTGTTAGATTCTTGTTCAAACATAAATTGGATTAGACAGCCTTATGTCTAACTCTGAGATTTTACAAAATTATAAAAATAATGGATTACCTTGTCCTTTGATTGTCCCTGTCGAGCAATCGCATCATATTTAATTTTTCCCTCTGCATCCACCTGAATGGCCAATGCATTGGACATTTTCTTCTTTCTTCCCATATCCAGTGGGTATTGGGCCACATGTATTTCTGGAAAGGCACCTCCATCTCCAAAATCCTGCACAGGAAAAAAAGTGAAAAAATAAAGTACTCAACTTAATTTTCAAATTTAGAACAAATGTGTCAAGCTAAGAAACTCAGCAGGTAGTCAGCTATAAGAACAAGGTACCACAAACCAGCTGCCATGTGAAAACAGCACTACTTACTAAACTATAATTTTCCAGAATAGTTAAGAGTTAAAAAACCAAACAAAAACAATACCAAGATAAATGGAGCTTTCCAATGAAGACTTAAGGACTTTTTTTTGTAGGTTAAAATAAAATAGTATTTATAAAGTTTATTTATAAAGTTCTTAGCACTGTACCTAGCAAAAATCAGGTGCTTAGCTTAATAAATTTATACATGTTTTATTACTTCTCTCCTAATTACTTTTGGGGGAAATAACTAAAAAGGTGTTAAATACAAAGTATTAGAATGTAAAGAAATATTACTATACCATAAAAAACAGTAAATATGATGAATATGGAAAAGCATATCTTTTATGAACTGAAGCATAGTGAAGGAGAACCAAGAAAATTAATCTATAAAATGACTTAAGAAAAGTAAATTAAAAGAACAACAAAAACAATAAAGCAAAAGCCATAAAAGTATAATGACCAACACTGGCCTCAATGAAAGAATAAAATGATCTATTTCCCTTCTTTGCAAAGGAGAGATTATATGTATAACAAATAAATGTTTAAATTAGTTGATGTATTAGAGTCAATTTTGCTAAACATCGTTCTTTGTATTTTTATATTATTTGTTATAAGGAATGATGAGGGAGGGAGAGAAAAATCAACTGAAAATTTTAAAACAAAAATACCAACAAAAAAATTTTTTTTAAAAAGACTGTTACCTTTGTAACATTCAGTTGCTGAAAACAATTACACTAAAATGTAAGATAAGTGACTTCTCTGAATTGTATGCTAATACTGTGGCTGAGAATTTTAACATTTTGAAAATAAAATGAAGAAAGTTAAAAGAAATACATCTCATCCTGAATTAAGGTATACCCAAGAAAGCTGCTGACTATACTCTTGCTGACAATTTGACACATATTCAGAATTGTGTTTTTTCATTATAATCAACATTCAGGACTGTGACTGGAATTATGTGGTCATTAAACCTGCCAGAAAATCACAGCTTTTATTTTGAAAACTAGAACCAGATGCTTTTTTTCTCCAAACATTCATTCTTCTAGAAAAGTACCCAGGGTATTTTCAGATTAAAAGGCCAATTTAGTTTGACTTTTCAAAACCTATTTTGTTCTACACAGTTTTATGAAACCTTACTTATTAAAATAAGATTTTAAAAAATTCAACTATGCCATGAAGTTAAATGTAGATTCCTTTTAAATTACAAAAAAATCTGAAATACAAGAATGCTGTACTACTTCCTACTTTTATATAAAATGATTCTTGCTAAAAAAGCTGTCGTAGATATAGTAAAAAAACAAAACAAAACAAAACAAAACAAAAAAAAACAGGCTATTAAGATAAGAAGAATTCAATAAAAACTTCTGGGGAAACTAGAGAACAATCTGTCAGATACTAAGTATAGACCAAGATCTTACACCAAAACCAGAATTCATGACCAAACATGGAAAATTCTTATTACATATAATAAAAAAGATTTGGTACAAACCAAACCAATGTGGCTAAAATTAGAAAAGAAAAGTAAGTAACTGAAAGCTGTGGTGGGAGTGGGGATGAATTTTTGCAGCCGTGTGTCCACCCTCCCCCCCCCCCCCGAATAAAAATTTCATTTCTAAACTAAATAAGAAACTAATTCAAAATTATAAAAATAGGGTTCCAATTGATCAATGGTCAAATAATATGAATAGGCAGTTTTCAGAGAGAAAAAAAAAATCAATGCTATTAATAGCAATATGAAAAAAGGCTTCAAATCATTTATAATTATATAATGCAAATTAAAGCAATTCTGAAGTTCCCTACCCATTAAATCCATCAAATTGGCAAAGGTGACGGAAAATAGAAAATGACAAATATTAAAGGAGCTGTGGAAAAACAGATATATCAATACACTATTGCTAGAACTGTGAACTGGTCCACCCATTGTGCAAAGACCATCTGGAACCATGTCTCAATTTATTAAGCAATACATATTCTTTGACTTAGTCATACCACTACTATATCTATACCCCCGAAGAGATCAAAGAAAGAGTAAAATAACCCATACATACAAAAATATTTGTAGCAGTTCTTTTTGTAGTGGCAAAGAAGTGAAAACTCCAAGAACTGGTAAAGTAATTTAGAATAAGTGTATTGCCTGACAATCAGGCAAGCTAAATCTAAAGAGTTTCACCAGGAGAGTGACTACAAAGTGCTCTAAATAAAAATTAATCAGCTTTCAAAGACTGAATACTGAATCAGAGAGAGGAGGCAATCTGCACAATATGGAGAGCATGCAACCAACAATTCAACAAGCATATATTAAGTGCCTACTATGTTGAAGAAATTGTATGAACTATTAAGAGATACAAAGACAAAATATAAAACAATGTTACACTCAAGAGACTTACTCTACAAGGACATAACTTTTTTAAATGTCATGTCAAAGATTCCTAAATAACAATTCATGCTTATATCACAGAGTAAAATTTACATGGTATTCTCCACACAATCTAATAATGAAAACAGTATAAACAAGATCATTTTACAGAAGACAAAATTGAAATTCCGACTGTTTTCCACTACAATGCCCTCTGTACCTCAATTTACTTATCTTTCCAAAGAGGGGCTCTAGTATCCTGTCTCAAATATTTTACAATCTAACTTCAATTTTCCCCTAATACATACGATATGTCTTCCAGAGCTACTAAAATTTAAAACTTTTCTTTTGCATGTACAAAGACTTTTGAAATTGTGATGGAACTGATTCCTTCCATTACTCAAGCCCGTACCTTTTGTGAGAAATGTTAGGCATTCCTATTTCCCTATGAATTGGTTGTTTAGTTTGTTTTCTCTATATTCTAACACTTCTACTTCTTGGCCATTTCCCTGTTGATCTGTACTTTTCAAAAAGTAAAACTCTATTAGCTTACTAATAATGACTTTGGAGAATTAGAATTTATTTCCCTTCTTTGTAGAGGTAGACTATGGGTATTCAACAAATAAATAATGTATAAATTAGCTGATGTGTTATAGTCAATTTTGTGAAAATTTTTTTCTTTGTATTTTCATATTATTTATTATATGGGATAATGCTCAGGAGGGAAAAGGAAGGATCAACTGGAAAATGTAAAAACAAAAGGTAATCAATAAAAATTTTTTTTAAAAGACTTATATTTGTATTTATAAAACAGTATTTAAGTAGGTGCCAGTTCACACTTTAGACTTAATAATTAAATAATTCTACAACAACTATGATCAATTTAATAAATCCAAATATTTACCTCTAACAAACGAGGTATCCAACCTTTCCGATACCCGTAAGGGGGAGGTTCTCTTCTTGATGAGACCAAAGCAGTCTGCCTTGATCTTTGTGATCTTGCCCTTTCCTCAGCCTCAAGCTGGTCCTGAGAAAGCTGAGTTGGAGCAGGTAAAAAGCTACAAAATCAAGGATATGGAGAAAAGTTAGAATACAAAAAAATTAATAATAATAATAATATTGTATGTCATTCAAAGAGAATATTTTGCTTGTTAATTTCATGAAAAAATAGATTGTCTACTGATCTGAAGAAATGTCAATACTAATTATTTTATATTTTAGGTAAAAAGGAAGTTCTCATTCATGACATCAAGAATATTTGACTAAAGGCAAGTAAGATGAGTTGCACAACCAGGACAGTCACAGTATATACCTCCCTATAGCTAAAATACTTGTACATTTTTGAATCTCTTGTAACCTGAGAAAATAAACCCTCAATCATTTAGATGATGATTGCCCAGACTATTGATTTTCCTTATTTTCTAATCATTACTATACCAATGCTAAAGAATAAGTAGAAACAGGAAGAGAAATTGAAATCTAAAGAAATAAAAGGATAAGTTCCAGTTGTTCACTGAAGAAAGCCATATACACCCAGAGAGAGGGATATGAAATATGGACCACAACATAACATATTCATGATCTCTATTGATATTTGCTTGCATGGTGTTGCCTTTCTCTGATTTTCTTTTTTTTTTTCTTGTAGATAGGATTTTTCTTGCATAACTTGTCAAGTAATTCAACATTATTAACATGTCATGGACTTCCTGCCATTTAGGGGAGGGGAGAGGACTGGGGGTAAAATTTGTAATGGAAAGCTTTGTAAAGATCAATGCTGGGGAACTACCCATACATATGTTATACAAATAAAAAGCTTTAATAAAAAAAAGTTATCAAAAAAAAAAAGAAATAAAAGGATAGGGAATGAACATGTAGCAACTAGAAAGAAAAAAAGTGCATTTAAGAATCTTTTTTTTATTCTGATCAACTTAAGAATTAATGTCTACAATCTTAAGTAATAACAAAAAGGCTGATTTTCTGAAAAGTTATTAACCTTTAAGAAATAAAAGTAGTGCCAACTTGCAATTTTCTTTTGATTATTTATACTTTCAGGGTATTGATCATAACAAATGTTAAATTATAAACGAAAGGTCCAATGAATTTGTACTGAAAATGAATTATAGTATATAACACAAAACCTTTGACATTCACTGTACAGAAGGCTTAATGAGTCTCCCAAATACATCGGACAACCAAGAAAAAGAAAAGTCAATCACCACACTGAACTACTGTTAAAATCAGAAAACCAATTCTATCTTTGACCTACAGTACTCAATTCTTGTTTCTACATGCCAATATGCCATGAATCAAAAGAACTTATGCCAATCTTCCCCCAAAAGGTGTATGAAGCTATCAACAAGTTCTATGGAGATAGTGATTATGTGGAAAGTGCAAAAGAACATGGAAATGGTCAAGAAGTAAAATGCTTAAAAGATACTGAAAACAAACCAAATGACCAATTCCTAAGAAAATAGTTTTGATTTTAAATAATTTTAAGATTTAAACATTGCAGACTTCATAAAGTCAGCAACAACTAAATGAATACATAAGACCCACCAGTCTAACTTAAAATTAAGCTAGTGTCCATATTACTACCAGTATTTATCTGATGTGTATATATTTATATATGTATATACAGTGCACCTGGCACATAGTAAGCGCTTAATAGATCTTTGACTTTCCTCGAGTTTCCACTTTTCTTGCCTCTGTATGTTTTTGTTCTTATTTGTTATAAAAATCTTTCCCAATAAATGTATTTCTAATAAAAATCTTTTCCACTAAAATAGCACCTGTTTTAAGGATTAGTCTAAATTATGTAATTAAAAAAAAAAGATCATTCACTAGTTATCGGGGGCTGCCTTCATCCAGTCTCCACGACAACGGGAAGAAGCAAGAATTAGATATGACTGGAGGGGGGAGGAGGTTCCTCTTCTACCAGAGAAAGGAACTGATCATCTTAGAGGCTAAGAGCCCTCTCAATCAAAATTCAGAGATCGCTTGATGGAGTTTATCTGATTTCCGACAAAGTACCCAAGATGAGGGCGCGGATACTAGTTGGAAGCTCTTCTCGCCTCAGGTTCCACCTCCCTCCTCTCACAAATAACCATTGTCTCCCGCCCGGCCCCCACCTTTTCAACCCCCCACCCA
Source organism: Myrmecobius fasciatus (assembly GCA_023553655.1). Lineage (NCBI taxonomy): Eukaryota > Metazoa > Chordata > Mammalia > Dasyuromorphia > Myrmecobiidae > Myrmecobius > Myrmecobius fasciatus. Next base: position 139,793 of record JAJPUD010001526.1, on the reverse strand, counting down.
TCTCCACCTCTTGTGAAGACCTCTTCACAACCTCGTCCCTAGAAACAAGAAAAATTCAAGCGACCAACTAAGGCAAGTCCTGAACGCCTAAGGGCACGGAAGGGTCAGCCACGTCGCTCTCAACAGCCCCGACTAGAGGTGTCCCGCGGCCGGGATAAGTGTTCAGGAAAGTCCCCGGCTTCGGAGAGGCCTGGTCGCTTCCGCCACTAACGGGAAGCCCTGGCCCACAGCTTTGTCCCAAAGCATTACTACTACCCCGACCCTAGAGCCTCCCCGGAGCATGGAAGTTGAGGAATAAAAAGGCAAAAGTGAAACGAACCTCTTCCGTACTAAAGACGTATCTCCCCATCCCCCCCACAACCCACCTGGTCAGCGCCATCTTCTTCCGCTGCTTTTAGCGCTCGCGGCGGCTCAGCTGGGAGGGGTTTACTAGGCAACTGAAAGGGGCGGGGGGAGGGTGAAAGAAAAGACTGGCGTAATGCGCACGCACCCATAACGAAAGGCCTCTTGGGATTTGTAGTGCGCTTTTGACCGAAGGGCGGGGTGAAACTGTGGACAAATAGAGCAAGGGCCTATTTCGCGCTCTTTAACGCTTCAATTGAACATATGTCGTGAGACGTTCAAAGCCTGCCCTAAACAAAAGTGTGAAGTCTGAGTACTTGGTGATTGATACTTCTTTAGAAATGTTTTAGCAAGGACTTTGGTCTGGGCGACATGTCAGCTAATGGGATTTTATGTTTTTAAAGGACCTAGGTGACTCATTGGGTAAAATATTGGACCTGGATCAGGAGAGATTCGATTTCAAATTCATCCTCTAACCCTTATTAATAGCAAGTCATTTAACTTCTTTCTACCTCAATTTCCTCATCTGCCAAAAGGGAGTAATAATAGCATTTATGTTTCAGGATTATTGTGAGGATGAGAATATTTATAAAGCATTTTATAGACCTTAAAATTTTAGCTATTATACTTTCTGGAACCAAAAAAATGTTTTTATCTCTAATAATAAATTGGAGGTGCTACTATAGGACTTGGGGGAGATATTTTGGTAAAGGAGGAAATATTGGATGACCTTCAAAAAAAAAATCAATACTTCAGCACCCAGGACAGTATCATAGCCACAGTAAAATGGAATCAGCAAGCATTTATTTATTCAACACCTACTGTGTAGGTTCTGGAGGCCCGAAGGGGAGATAAAACACCAGAAAAGAAACAGCTCCCATCTCTCAAGGAATTCACAGTCTAATATGGGTCCTAATAAAGTTTTGTTCTTAATGATTAGGATGATAAGGACATGAAATACATAGTGGTGATAATGAAGAGCTAAGTTCTGTTTTTTCTATTATAATAGTAATTACAATAACTAGATTTTTAAATGAGATCTCACAACAGCAAGGGATCAACACAGGCTAGAGTTTTCAGGAAAGGTCTATCAATAGCAATAGGCTCCAAAGACAAAAATCAATCCATGAACATGTACTAGGTGCTTACAGACTACTAAGTACTTTACTAATAGTTAATAGTCCAAAGCCCACAAGTAGTGTACATTCTGCCAAGGGAAATAGTATATGCACATAAATTTATTTTATATATACATGAATTCAAAATATGAATTGGGGAAATTGGGCCATCAGAAAGGGCCTTATGTAGAGGGTGATACTTGAGCTGAGACTCAGAGAAAGCTAAATATTTTAGGAAAGGGAGATGAGAAGGAAGTATATTCTAGGTATGGATGCCAGCTTAACACAAAAGCACAAAAACTGAAGATATCTAATTTATATAGTATTTCAAGTTATACCAAGTGCTTACATTATCTCATTTGATCCTCACAAGCCTGTGAAATAGGTACTTATTATCCACACACTAAGAGAGGGTAGTGAACCTTCAACAGAAACTATGACACTAGGAAGAGGTCTAGTCTTTAAACATGATAATGAGTTCCTTTTTCAACTGAATAATATATTGAGAGAACATACTCAGATTTGTCCTTTCTAATTCTATTGAACCATATGAAAGCTTTGGGGCCTGCTTCCATCCATGTGGCAGGGAAGGACTTGGTGTTTTGGTATAATGTAACAAGTCCTGAGTGATCCCATGATCTATCCACTGTGACAGTGGTATGTGGGATAGAACACTAAATAAATTAAAAGTTTGTTTGTTTGTTTTTTTGCTTTTTGCTGAGGCAATTGGGGTTAAGTGACTTGCCCAGGGTCACACAGCTAGGAAGTGTCTGAGACCAGATTTGAACTCAGGTCCTCCTGACTTCAGGGCTGGTGCTCTAACCACTGCGCCACCTAGCTGCCCCTAAATAAATTAAAAGAAGAGATAGCTTCTGACTGAGCTTTTTTTGATCCACCAAGTAGTATCATGTAGCTTCAAAACTTCCAGAGAGAACTGGGAATGGGCTACTCTTTCTTTAGGCCAGCATCATGATAAGGAAAATATATGCCCACATATTCCCAAGGAGCAGCAAATGCAGAGGAATTCAACTAACTAAACTGTTACCTGGATTCCTGACTGCCTTTTCCCCTTTCCTGAGTAGATGATTCCATAGCAATCTCAAGATGTGCTCAAAACATGGAGGTGACTTTGGGAGCTTTTAGTGAGTATGCTTGGGTGGCTTATGGCAGAGAAGGTTTTTTCATGAAAGAGACCAACCTCCTAGAACAGTGATCCATTCTATAGAGATGCCACATCCAGCTGTGAACTGCATGATTAAATGCAGGAAATCTGAAAGGAGAGGAAGAAGGAATTCTAGATCCTGAAATATGAGGAGTTATGTTACCCTTTACCAATCATGTACAGCCCTTCCTCCCTTAAATCCAATTCACTTGCATATCATGGGATCACTTTCCATAGGTCTCTTCGAGAATGGACAAACAACAATACAACAAATATGCATTACTACTATACTCTAAGTTTAAGAACAATTTTTCCATAAAAGCTTTGTATTCATGGGGAAGAATAAGCCCTGAGTTATTGGAGTATGATTTTTATAACTACTCTTCTTGTAATGATATTTAAGTAAATGCCTTTGCTAAATGGTAATTAAGCCTAGTGACTATTTGTTATTATTATTATTATTTTGCAATGCACTTAGGGTTAAGTGACTTGCCTAGGGTCACACAGCTAACAAAGTATTATGTTTCTTAGTTTTAATTTGAACTCAGATCCTCCTGACACCAGGGGTAGTGCTTTATCCACTGTTGCCATTTAGCTGCCCCTTTTTGTTATTTCTCAAACAAACTCTCAAAACAAAACCAACCAAACAAAAACACTTTAAAAAAAATTAGCAAGAATTTATTTTTTATTCTTCCCAATCCATCCTCATCAAAAAATAAATAAAATCCAAACCCTCATTAAAATATACATAGTCAAGTAAAGCAAATTCTTGAATTATCTGTGTCCAAAAATGTCACTTTCTATATCTTTAAGTCTGTCATGTCTCTGTCATTTTCCCCTTCTATAATTTTAGCCAATCTCATATTTAAGAAATGGTAACTTAAACCTATTTTAATTTGCATTTATCTAATCAATAATTATTTAGAGCATTTTTATATGACTACGTGTGACTTTGATTTCTTCTTCCAAAAAGTGCCTGTTTGTATGCTTTGTTCAGTCGTTTTCCATTATGTCTAAGTCTTCATGAAATCATATTGGGGATTTTCTTGGCAAAGATGCTGAAGTAGTTTGCCATTTCTTTCACTGGCTTAGTTCACAGATGAAAAAACTGAGGCAAATAGGATTGTAACTTGCCCAAGTTCGTATAGATAGTATCTAAGACTGGATTGGTACCTATGAAGATGAGTCTTCCTGATTTCAAGTCCAGTGCTCTATCAACTGTGACACCCAGCTCCTCTTCATATCTTTTGACTATCAATTTTGGAATGACTAATATAAATTTTATTATTATGATAACATCATAATAATATATAAATATAATAAAATTATAAAAAGTTTTCTGTGCGAGAAATGCAAATCAAGACAACCCTGAGGTACCACTTCACACCTGTCAGATTGGCTAAAATGACAGGAAAAGTTAATGATGAATGTTGGAGGGGTTGTGGGAGGGCTGGGACACTGATGCATTGTTGGTGGAGCTGTGAACGGATACAGCCATTCTGGAGAACAATTTGGAGCTATGCTCAAAAAGTTATCAAACTGTGCATACCCTTTGACCCAGCAGCATTTCTATTGGGCTTATATCCCAAAGAAATCATAAAGAAAGGAAAAGGCCCCACATGTGCAAGAATGTTTGTGGCAGCCCTTTTTGTAGTGGCTAGAAACTGGAAATTGAATAGATGCCCTTCAATTGGAGAATGGCTGAATAAATTATGGTATATGAA
>JAJPUD010001526.1:61583-130447 GCA_023553655.1 Myrmecobius fasciatus | reverse complement strand
AAAAAAATAAAATAAAATAAAATAAAAAATAAATAAAATAAAAAAAAGTTTTCTGTGCATTTGAGATATGGGACCTTTATCTGAGGATCTATAAAAATTTCCCCCCAATTTCCTGCTTTCTTTTTAATCTTGGCTACCTTAATTTGTATAAATTTCATGTAGTCAACATTATCCATTTTACTATCTTAGTGTTCTCCATTTCTTATTTATTCCTAAATTTTTCTATACATAAATCTGATACATAATATGTTCCATGTTCCTCTAATTTACTCCTGAATTCTTATGTTCAGGTCATGTATCTATTTTTAACTCATCTTGTAAGTGGTGTAAGATATTGGTTTATACCTAGTTTCTTCTGCTAGAGTGTTTTCCAGTTTTTCCAACAATTTTTACCAAATTGTGAATTCTTATCTCAAACACATAGTTTGTTAAACCCAAATTACAATAAGCACTTACTACTCTGTATTATATGCCTACTATATTCATTAATTCACCAGTCTATTTCTTAGCCAGTATTAGATAGTTTTGATAATTACTACCTTTCAATGCAGGTTAAGATTTAGTACTGCTAGACCTCCTTCTGGTATATTTTTTTCCATTAATTCTTTTGATATTATTGACCTTTTTTAAGCAAATTTAATTTTTTCTAGATCAATAAAACAGTTTTTTTTTTTTGTTAATTGTGATGGCACTGAACAAGTAGGTTAGTTAAGATAGAATTATAATTTTAATTACATTGACTCAGCTCACATATAAGTAATTAATATTTCTCCAATTATTTAAATCTGACTTTATTTGTTTAAAAATATATTATAGGGGCAGCTAGGTGGTGCAGTGGATAGAGCATGAGCCCTGAAGTTAAGAGAACCTCAGTTTAATTTTTAGGATTTCTAATTTGGCATTTAATTGGGATTTTTAGTTTGTTCTTTTTCTAGTTTTTTAATCGCATATACAATCCATTGATCTGCTCTTTCTCAATTTTATTGATGCAGGCATTTAGAAATATAACTTCTCCTATGATTACTACTTTTCTGCATTCCATAAATTTTGATATGTTGTCTAATTCTTAATCATCCTATCCTCTTTTTTTTTTTTTTTTTTTTTGCTTTTTGCTGAGGCAATTGAGGTTAAGTGACTTGCCCATATATGCAGAGACGCTCTTCCCATCGTCGGGAAACGCCGTATATACAGAAGGTCTTCCTGACTTCAGGGCTGGTGCTCTATCCACTGCGCCACCTAGCTGCCCCCATCCTATCCTCTTTAATGAAATTATTTGTTGTTTCTATGAATTGTTTTTTCAACCTACTCCTTTTATGAATAGGTTATTTAGTCTTTAATTAATTTTTAATTTATGTTTCCATAATCCTATATTAAATATGTTTTATTGCATTATGATCTTAAAAGGATGTATTTAATATTTCTGTTATTCTGCATTTAATTTTTAAACATTTTGGTGCTCTAATATGGGGTCAGTTTTTTTGTAAAGTTGCCTTTTACTACTGAGAAGTATATTCCTTTCTATTTCCATTCAATTCTTTCCAGTTATCTGTCATATCTGGTTTATCAAAGATTATATTCATTTACTTGAATTATTTCTTTTTTGTTAGATTTATCTAGTTCTAAGAAGGAAATGTGGAATCCCCCTGCTACTATTTGTACCAAAAATTCATATATTTTTCCTTTTAAAATGTGAATGCTATAGCATTTGGTGCATATATGTTTGATATATTTTACTTCATTGTCTATGGCAGCTTTTAACATAATATAGTTTCCTTGTTTATCTCTTTTTAATTACTCTATTTTAGGTTTAATTGTCTGAGATAATGATTACTACCCCTGATTTTTTTTTTTGCATCCGTTGAACCATAATAAATTCTACTCTAGATCTTTATTTTTACCATGTGTGTCTTTATTTTTAAATGTGTTTCTGGTAAATAACATGTTGCCAGGCTCTGATTTTTTAATCCATTCCGTTACCCATTTTCATTTTATAGGTAAGTTCATTACATTCATATTCAGATTTATAATTACTAGTTGTGTATTTATCTCCATCCTATTTTTCCTTGCAATTTATGTTTCTCTCTGTCTCTGTCTCTGTCTCTCCCTCTGTCTCTCTTTCTCTATCTCTCTTTCTCTCTCCCCTTCCGTCTCTATTTTCTTCTCTCTCCTTTTACCCTTATGTCTCCCTTTATCTTTTTCTCTCTTCATCTCCCTCCTTGTTATTCTATCCCTCCTCTAATTTATTTCTGACCACTACCTTCCTAATCCACACACTTTTCTAAGAGTCCTTCCCTTATTCTCTCCCCTTTCCATCCTATTTCTTTGTATATTAAGAAAACCATTATATCCTACTAAATTTATGTTATTCCATCTTTATGTTCTGATGAGAATAAAGATCGCTTTACTTCTGTCCTCCATTGCCTGCTCTCTTCCACTGTAATAGTTCTTCCATTCATAGCTTTTTTGTATGAGATCATTTGTTCCATCTTACCTCTTCCTACCCAATTTTATTTTTTGAGATTATCCCATCATAATCAACTCAATCCCAAGTCTTCTAACTCTGCATACTCTTTTGAACTTCTTTAGTAATGATAGCTTTCTTAAGAATTATAAATGTAATTTTCCCATATAAGAAGTAAATAGTTTAGTCTTGCTAAATTCCTTATTAGCCTTTTGTGTTTACCTTCTTTTGTTTCTCCCAATTCTTGTAAGTCAAATTTTCTGTTGAGTTCTGCTATTTTCCTAAAGAATACCTAGAAGTCCTCTAATTCATTAAACATCTTTTTTTCCCTGTGCAGTATTACACTCAGCTTTTCTGGCTAGGTTATTTTTGGTTGCAAACCTAGTTCCTTTGCTCTTCAGAATATCATATTCCACGTTCTTTGATCTTTTAATGCTAAAGCTTGTGTTATCCTGACTATAGCTGAACAACATTTAAATTGTTTTTCTAGTTGCTTGTAATATTTTCTCCTTGACCTGGTGGCTTTGAAACTTGGATATAATGCTCCTGTGAGTTTTCATTATGGGATTTCTTTCAGGTGGTTATAGATTTTTAAAATTTCTATTTTGCCTTCTATTTCTAAAATGTCAGGGCAATTTTCCTTAATAATTTCTTGAAGTATAGTGTGTAGACTCTTTTTTGATAATAGCTTTGAAGTAGCTTAACATTTTTTATATTATCTCTCCTCAATCTGTTTTCCAGATCAGTTGTTTTTCTACCAAAATATTTCACATTGTCTTTTATTTTTCATTCTTTTCATTTTTTTATTATGTCTTGACATGTTATGAAGTTATTAGATCATTTCTTTATCCAATTATAATTTTTAAGGAGTTATTTTCTTGCATAAGTTTTTGATTCTCTTTGTCATTTTCTTGATTTTCCAGCATTACTCATTTCTTTTTCCAATTTTTCCTCAACCTCTCTTATTTGATTTTAAGTTTCTTTTTAAGCTCTTCCAAGACTCTCTTTGAGCTTGCAACCATTTTACATCTTTCCTTGAAACTTCATGAGTAATTGTCTTATTCTGAGTTTGAACTCTGATCTTTTTTATCACCATAGTAGTTGGTGATAAAATCTATGGTTGGGTTCTTTCTCTTTTGTTTACTAATTTTTTTAAATGGCCTGTTTCTTTGCTATTAACTTTATGTTAGGGTCAAGTCCTTTTCTCAGAGTGTGAGGCTAATGTCTCAGACTTCAGATTTTTGTGTTTTTGTTTTTGTTTTTTTATTCTGAACTCTCTCTGGGGATCTCTGATTTTTTGTTTTCTCCAATGTTTTATAATTCAAGGTTAGGTGTGGCCACTGCTCCCTTGGTCTATGAGTGTCCTCAGGTACTTCTTTCCACCCCTAAGCAGAGACTAGAGTCCCTAGTTCCATTGCCATCTTGTTTTTTGCTGTTCCTCTGGCAACCTCAAATGTTACCTTGCACCTGGGTCCCAGAACCAAAGCTAGGGACTCTGCTTCCCTGCAAGTGACCATAACCAGAGATGTTCCTTTCCCTTTGTAGACTGCACTCACCTGCATGCTCTCCCCACTCCTTGCATACAGTCACAGCCTGGGACTGCATCTGATCAACTAGTCTGGTCCCCTCTTCCAGCACCAGTAGTGAGCCCCACATAATTCTCTCACACAGTCTCCCCTGACTTCCACAATCAGTGGGATAAAAGTTCTCCATACTGAGACTGAGACCTACACAGTTGCCCCCAGGGCTTGCTGTATGTGGACTCAGTGCTATTTGCCAGATGGGATCTATACTTCTCTCTGGCCATAACACTACCTTGAAAAGTCAAATCTTTCCTAACGCATTCCAAGTTTTACCCCAATTTTTTATTTCTGCCACTCTAAATTTCACTTTGAGGGATTATTTTTAGTTATTTGGGGGAGAATTTGGGAGAACCAGGTAATATCCTCTTTATCCTGATATCTTCCCACTCTTGTTTGTTTTTACATTATTATCATATAAAGTATTTTCATGATTCTGATCATTTCACTCTATATTAGTTCATGTAAATTCAATTGATCACAAGTTTCTCTGAAATTATCCCTTTTATCATTTCTAACACAAAATAGTATTCCATCACATTCAAATACCAGAGCCATTCACAGTCATTTCCCAATTGATACAGTTTCCAATTAAAAAAAATAATCAAAAGCCCCAATTCTGTTATAAATTTTTGTGTACAGATGGATAGTTTCCCTTTTTATTCTTTTTGGGGGCATAAAGCTCATAATGGTATTTTGGGTCAAAGGGAATACACAGTTTAATTACTTAGTTAATTAGGGATTAATTTCAAAATGTTTTCTAGAATGTTTAGATCAGCAATTCACAGCTCCTCTAACAGTGTTTCAGTGTGCTTGTAATCCCATAATCACTAGCCCATCTAGTAGGCTATGGGATAGAACCTCAGAGTTGCTTTAGTGAATTTTTCTTATAAATTTTTGATACTTAATCGGACTTCAGACATTAGTCCTGGAGCAAGTTACTTGACTCTGTTTACCTCAGTTTCCTCATTGATAAAATGAGCTGGAGAAGAAAATATTAATCACTCCAGTATCTTTGCCAAGAAAACCCCAATGGGTCACAAAAAGTAGGACATGACTGAAAGAAATGAACACAACAACTGGTAATTTTGCTTTCCTTAAAAGTTAGCTAATCAAATTTTTAAAAATACAATTAAATTTTTTTTAAAAATTGTGGTTTTGCTGTTCATACCTTTTGATTCAGCCATGTCTCTATTGTGTCTGTATCCCAAAGAGATCATTAAAAAGGGAAAAAGACCCATATATGCAAAAATGTTTGTAGCAACCCTTTTTGTATTGGCAAGGAACTGGAAATAGTACGTACCCATCAGTTGGGGAATGGTTGAATAAGTTATGGTATATAAATGTAATGGAATATTATTCTATAAGAAATGATGAGCAGGTTGATTTCAGAAAAGCCTGGAAAGACTTAACATGAACTGATGCTAAGTAAAATGAGCAGAACCAAGAAAACAATGTACACAGAAACAACAGGATTATGTGATGATCAGCGGTGATAGACTTACCTCTTTTCAACAATAAAGTAATTCATGGCAATTCCAATAGACTGTGATGGAAAGAGCCATCCACATGTAGAGAGAGAGAGAGAGCTATGTAGACGAATGTGGATCAAAGCATAGGATTTTCGCCTTTGTTGTTGTTTGTTTGCTTTTTCCCCCCTTTTCAGCTGATTTTTCTTGCACAACATGATGAATATAGAAATATGTTTAGAAGAATTGCACATGTTTAACCTATATTGGATTGCTTGCTGTCTGGGGTGGGGGAGAGGAAAGAGGAAGAAAAATTTGGAACACAGGTTTTGCAAAGTTGAATATTGAAAACTATCTTTGAATGTGTTTAAGAAAACAAAATGCTATTTTTTTAAAAAAATGTGTTTTTGTTCATATTTGCTTTCAGTTTTGTGAATTTCTTCTCTGGTTTCTGGAATTTCTATTCTGATATTTAGTTGAACTTTTGAAGTTGTTTTTCCATTTTTCCCTTATTGAATGCCTAATTAATTGATCTCTTTGTTCTCTCCTTTGTTGCTGAAAATATGTAGAGAGATAAAATTTCCTCTAAGTACTACTCTGACTATATCCAAGAAATTCTGTTATGTTGGCTCATTGTTATTATTATTTTGGGTAAAATTTTCTATTGCTTTTATGATTTGTTCTTTGATTCATCAAGTCTTTGGATTAATTTGTTTAGTCTCCAAATACTTTTTAATTTTTCCCTCCATGGCATTTTATTGAAAATAATTTTAATGCATTGTGATCAATAAAAAATGATTTAATTTTTTATTTTCTAGTTTTTTGTGAGTTTTTATGTTTTAATACATTGCTAGTTTTTATAAAGATGTCATGCACAGCTATATGTATAAGATATTACAAACGTCTTCATGCAATTTTAATCTATAAAACCTATTATATATATATTTTCTATACCTGCATATTTCAACATATATTTATACATGTATATCTTTTTATATATGTAGATCCATGTTTATCTATACTTAACTTTTCTTCTGAGAGATAGAGAAAGGGAAAGAGTGTAATATTCTTTTCTGTTTAATGGGAATCACACCAATGGGGGCTCAGAAACAACAATAGCTATAGCAGTACTAGGCACTTACAGAGATTTTCCTAAAACTTGTTACCAAGAATGCAATTCAGGGTTTGGGATGGGTAGCTGAGTTACAGTAGAAGAAGATCATAGATTTAGATCTGAAAGAGATCTTAGAAGCTATTTCACCCAACTACCTCATATTTCAAATAAGGAAATACTGAGATTACAGAAGTAAAGAATTTACCAAAAGTCACACAAATATACATCCTAGAGTAGAGAATTGAACTTAGACTCCCTCAATTCCAAATCTATTACTCTTTATACTATGTCATGTTCTCTCCCAATATGTTGGATTTATGATACTTAGAGGATTTTTAGAAACTTCTCATTTCTAGGACCAGCATTATGTCTACCACACTACAGTGTTTCCCACAAAACAGAAATAAATCTTGAATAAACAAGATTTAATTGTTAGAGGGGTTCTATAGTCCTGCTCAAAGAAAAGGAACAATAAATACCAGGGTATGAAAGTTGAAAATGGTGTGGGATGATTAAGGAAATGAGCCATATACTCTTGATCCCTCTCCTCTGTTAAACCTGGGTAGCAAGAAGTATGTCATAATGGGATCATAGAAAAAATAAAGGCCCAGTGATAAGTAGCCTTGCTATATTTTATAACAGTCTCATACTATAAGAAATAAAGTAGAGATTTTGCCTCCCTATGAATTTCTCGCTTCCTTTTCTATCAGTAATAAATTTGATTTACTAAGTTGGATGACATTTTCTTTCAAAGGATAGTAAAACATTAGCAATAATAATTCATCATTAGTGAGTTATCTTCATCAGTTATCTAACTAAAGGTTAATGAATACATTAGTGCTGCTAACTCACATTTATATATATAAATAAATAAACATAAGGTATACAAAACATTTTCTCCTTAAACTTTTATAGTTGAGGAAAATAAGTGTCTGAGAGGATTGGTAGTTTGCAAAAGGCTATAACTAAGTGTTGGAATCTGGTTCAAATTCAGGTTTCTTGACTTCAGGGACAGTGGTCTCTCTATTATATCATACTCTCATTCTTTAAACCTAGGCTTTAGTTACGCCTGGATTATGTATCTCTCTGTATTTTTACTAGAACCCAATGTTCTATTGGTTCTATAATGTATGTATCCTGTTGTGAAGCAAAATTTTCTCATTATTTGAATCTAAATAGGTCTGTGATTCAAGATGGCAAAATGCTAAATTGATGATCCAATTGATGTAGAAAATAACAATAGTGGAAGCAAACATGCAGGTCTTAATTTAAAATGCCACTAAATTGTGTTTCTTGCTTTGTAGCTTCTTTATGATGTGGAAATGTGGAAGTATGCAATATGTTTTCCAGTTCATTTCTGCACATTTTATTAGGAAAATGCAATTACTTTTTCTCATTGCATTTATAATTTCCACTTTATATCACTGTTGGATGGTGATTTCTTAGCATGACTTTTAGTCTCCTAGTGGAAATGTGAACTTTGTTTCTTATCTAAAAACCATTGAAGTACAAATATTGCCCCTTCAAGCTCTTATATTTGAAGGGGATTCTCTTCTGAAGGAAGTGATCTGATACAAGTGATCTGTACCAGGCCACATTGTCTTGATCTCAGTTTTTGCTCAGATATTCTCTGGGATTCAGTTTCTGCATTTGTAAATTAGGGAAGCTGTATTGGATGATATCTAAAGTCCCTTTGAGTTCTAAATGATTTTTAAAAGCAGGTAGATGAAACAATGAATAGAGCACTGAGTACAGAATTGACTTCATATCCATAATTAAAAAATATTAATTGTTGTTATGATTGTTGCTATTCTTAGTAGTAGTATTAATGTTATAAATAATAAAAGATAAGAAATACCTTTCAATGTTTTTACAAAGTTTCCTATTTTAAAATTTATATCACCAAATTGTATACCAATAGGTAATTTAAAAAATAATATTTACCTTAATTACATATAAAAGCAATTTTCAACTTTTTAAAAAGTTTTATGTTCTAAATTCTACCATTCCTTTTCCCCCTCCTTGAGAAGGTAAGAAATCTTTTAGATATCATACATGTACAATCATATAAAAGACATTTCCATCATCAATAAGAATGTTTGCTTAAAGACTTTCAAGGAAAGAGAATCTATAATGTCTTATTCCCATATACCTGCCTACTTTAGAAAGTACTCCATATCAAACATTTACTGAGTACCCTATGTCTTCTTGGTGGCTCTGCTGTTGATTGCAGTCATTTGCAGACTATGGAAAAGATTAGGCCTAGCATTGTAGAAAGCTGATAGACCCACAACATAGCTAGGGTAGATTACTGTCTCCCTAACATGACCTCTGCATTATTACTTATAATGTTCTTTACATCTTTTTCTACTTGTTGATATTTTAGTCCTCAAGGCCATGCTTAACTGTTGCTTATACTACAATCTTCCCCTGATTTCCCCAGCTAGAAGTGATTTCTCATCTATCTCTATATAATATATATCTCTATATCTATAAAATGGTCAATCCATTTTCTCCGTATGTGTACATTTAGATGCAACATGTCATAAAATATTGGAATTCTAAGTCTGGGGTCAGGAAAACCTAAGTTCAAATCCCATTGCCAACACTGATAGCTTTAAACTAGGGCAAATCCCTTCACTGATTTGGGCTACAGGTAATTATTTAGAATGTACAGAGTATTAATTACACTGACTGTAATCTGTGGTAATAGAAGAAATTACCTACAGATCCTTCATGCATAAGCACTTAAATTGTTGTAATCTGTAACATATTATGTATCTCTGTACTTTTCTTATCTTGGCCTACTAGCTTATGTCAATGAAGGTTGAAGGGCCTGAGCAAAAGTACCCTTTCTGAGTCTAGTTGATCATGTGTCTATTTCAGCTCTTGGGCTCTTTGTGGATGAGAAAATCTGACGGTTGTTGGTCGTGTGTGACTCAGCACTGAAGTACTCTGATAAAGCAATCTCCTCACTGACCTTGAAGTCAGAAGAATCAATGATTTGGTGGATTTTTAAAGAGAATGAATTATCTTCAGTTAGTCTTCTCTTCATACCAACTGAGTATATGATTGCTTTTGGAGCTTATCTCTGCTATAATTGGGGCAAGACTGATATCCTTCTCCCATTTAGACATTATGAGAACTGCTGTCCCATAACAGAGTGAAGTGAATCAACCAGAGAAGCCTGAATCAGGGGTCCTGACTGCCTTTCCCACCTCAAGTTTCCTTTCCCAAGTAGATTAATCAAACCCAATAAATCTTGAGATGGTATATACCAATAACAACTGCTATGGGACCCAAGAGGTTATGGCACTGTGGCCATTCCTTTTCCACTTAAGGGACATATTTACCACTTCAGAGAGAGAGAGCGAAATAAAAAAACAGACAGAGGGAGGGAAGAGAAACAGAGAGAAAAAGAGAGAGAGAGAGAAATAGAAACAAAGACAGAGAGAGACAAAGTGACAGAAGAAAAGGCATCCAAGGCCCTGACTCAAGCTCACCTAAAGGAGTACCTGCTCTTTAGCAGCATGGAAGCAATGGTAATTTCTAATACCTCTTTTGGAAAATCCCAGAAAGAGAGAAAATGACACACTACATATTCAAGAGACAAAAAGTCATTCCTTTTAAGATGTATGTGAATGGCTCTTTCTGAATTAGTGGCCAATGGTCTTTGATTCATTCCTTTCCCCTCCTCCCATGAGGAGGAAGAAAAAGAGAAGGGGAGAGAAAGGCTGCACATGAAGGTCACTGAAAAACTTCTGGTGGTATATGTCTTTTATCACAGGACCCATTAAAAGATTCAAGACAAAAATTAATTGAAAGAAACCTAAACCCAAGAACAAGAGAAATAGCATGAAGGGGGAATAGATCTAGTCTTGCTGTGTGGAGTATACACTATCAAAGCCAATAGAAGGAGGAGGTTCCATTGATTATACCATTTGATATTTTCCTGGAAAGGACACATAATTGCAGATATGTAAATATATATGTGTGTATTTATATATTTATGTGTGTGTATATACACATATATATGTAATATAGTATTGCCCATATAGGTTATATGTCTATGTGAATTTATCAAAAATGTGGCTCTTAGGTAGACATAAAGAAACATCTCTGTAATTTCACACACTCTCCTCCAAAGGACACTTTAATTCTTGCCAGTAATGGAACATGATATTGGAACTGTGAGATCAGCCTGAAATCTTTCTTCAGAGAGGGAATTCTAGACTATAACTATGTATATCTGCTTCCTAAGTATTGTTAGTTTAAGGGGAAATGATTTTTTGATTCAAGTCAGTTTTTCTGGCCATCATTCATTAATGGGGAAGTTGTGTCCTAATCTATGTCTAAAGGATTGACTCCTATGAAAAGGTGTTCCAATTCACTATTGATCAGAGAAATGCAAATTAAGGCAACCCTGAGGTACCGCTACACACCTGTCAGATTGGCTAAAATGACAGGAAATGATAATGACGAATATTGGAGGGGATGTGGAAAAACTGGGACACTGATACATTGTTGGTGGAACTGTGAATGGATCCAACCATTCTGGAGAGCAATTTGGAACTATGCTCAAAAAGTTATCAAACTGTGCATACCCTTTGACCCAGAAGTGTTTCTATTGGGCTTATATCCCAAAGAGATCTTAAAGGAAGGAAGGGGACCCACATGTGCAAAAATGTTTGTGGCAGCCTTTTTTGTAGTGGCAAGAAACTGGAAACTGAATGGATGCCCATCAATTGGAGAATGGCTGAATAAATTATGGTATATGAAAGTTATGGAATATTATTTTTCTATAAGAAACGACCAGCAGGACAATTTCAGAGAGGCCTGGAGAGACTTGCATGAACTGATGCTGAGCAAAATGAGCAGAACCAGGAGATCATTATACACAGCAACAACAAGACTATATGATGATCAATTCTGATGGACATGGCTCTCTTCATCAATGAAATGTTTCAAACCAGTTCCAATTGTTCAGTGAAGAAAGCCATATACACCTAGAGAGAGGGATATGAAATGTGGACCACAACATAACATTTTCATGCTCTCTATTGATGTTTGCTCGCATTATGTTTCCCTTCTCAGATTTTTTTTTTGTAGATCCGACTTTTCTTGCACAGCAAGATAACTGTAAAAATATGTATACACATATTCGATTTCTCAAGTATTTTAACATAATTAACATGTAGTAGACTTCCTGCCATCTAGGGGTGGGGTGGGGACTAGGAGGTAAAAATTTGTAATGGAAAGCTTTGCAATGTTGAAAAATTACCCATACATATATTTTGCAAATAAAAAGCTTTAATAAAAAAAAATAAAGGATTAACTCCTTTCTTATCAAATGCCAGTTTCACAAAGTCCATTACAAATATTGAATAACTAATAAATCCATCTATCCAAACGGATAGCAAACAGATCAGAGAAGTTAAATAGATAAGCATATACAGATTATGCATGGAGTGAATGAGTTCTCCTCAAGTCTCTAATGCAGCAAACTGGAAATAGAAACATTTTTGAGGCACCAAACTATACATTAGTTTCTTTTGGAGTCTCTCTCTGTCTCTCTGTCTGTCTGTCTGTCTCTGTCTCTCTCTCCTCCCTCCTGAAGGGAGGGTGAAGGTGAGACATGGGAAACAGGGGATAGCTAGGTGGTATAGTGGAGTCAGGAGGATCTGAGTTCAAGGAGGATCTGAGTTCAAATGTGGCCTCAGTCACTAACTGTGTTACACTGAGCAAGTCACTTAACACTGTCTCAGTCTCTTCATCTGTAAAATGGACTGGAAAAGGAAATAGCAAATTACCCCTATATCTTTGCCAAGAAAACCCTAGATGGGATCTCTGAGAGTCAGACATGACAAAAATGACTGGACAACAACTTCCCCTAAGAATTTCTATTTGAAGAGAGCTTGGAAAAGTTGGGAACCAAAAACCAAACTCTTTTTTCTCAAACTTTTGTCAACTCTGCTGTAGAAATGGAAGATGTAATTCTTTCCATCAATGAGGAAAATTTTACTCAAATGTCTAAGTCTAAAGCCTGAGGTAGACATACAAAGAAATCTTCCAAGTTCAAGGAAAAGCATTAACAACTGGAAAGATATATTAAAGTCCTCTTTGTAGGAGATAGTACACAAACTGTGTCCTGAAGGAAACTAGGAATTGTAAAGTACAGATAAACATAAAACATGAGAGACATGAAGTTCATTCATGGTAGGAGATGGATTATCACGTTTGGAAAATAGACCTGTTTGATTAAAACTAAGTGATGTATCTAATATTTTTTTTTAGTCTGCTGTTTTGCATATTTATTTTCTTAATTCCTCCATGTTCACAGTCATCTAGATCTGCCTATGTCATAGAGATCTTTCGTGATATTACTTTAGATTAAAAAACAACCCTTAGCATAGGTTTTATAATGAATGGCAAGAGTCTTAAGCTGGTAATCAGGGTTTCCTGGTCCTAATTTTGCAGTTCTTGGCAGATCCTTCAGTTTCTTCTTGTCTAAAATGAGTGAATTGGAATATATAATTCCAGGAGTCTTCTAATCCCGACTTTCTGATTGGTATTAGTTCTGATTAGTATTTGTTCAAAGGGCCCCAAATGTCCAAAAGTAACTTATTGAAGTACATGCAGAATCATTCTTATCCACCTCTCCTCAGCCCCAACTCTCAAGTGGATAAGGAAGTTAAAGGTGAACATATGTTGTGTGAGATAGGATATTGTCTTTTTCTTCCCATCAGGATCCATTTGCTCTGAGTCATAGAGGAAACAAGCCAGCATTCCTGCCAGCCTCTCTGACTACAGACACAGAGCCTTTTTTAAACTTGGGAGAGACCTCCTGACCCTGTTTCTTTCCAGATTTAATTATTCCTTTTGAGCATGGTGCTAACCTTCAGGGGATTTGAAGAACTGAGACGATAGCGGAAACTCCAGAGCTTTGTGTTCAAGATAACTACTCCTTTTCCTATCGAGCAGCTTAGCGAGGGAACAATTTGCCCCTTGCCCTGAGTCCTGTCATTTATTTTGATCATTTTCATCCTATCAAGAGAACCTAAGAAGACAGGCATCTGATGTCTGAAGTAACTTATTACATTACTTCCCTTGTCTTTTTCTCTTGTAACAAGATATTCTGTGGACATTGACAGCCTTGGTCTGTGAGAAGCAAAGCTGAGGTGAATGAGGGTGAGGGGAATTTAATAATGCTAAAAGGAGGAACGTCTGAATATGAGGATGGTTAGATTGTTGCTGGTTGCTTAAATGAGGGTTCTATTGTCATTGCGAAGTCAAGTTGACCTTGGGCTTGATCAGTTTCATAAGGAGAGCATGGCCTCGTGGGAAATTCCTCATTTCCTCTGCCCCCACGAGTCAGTTCCTCATCTCTGTCAACTTCGTTCCTCCTCTGCTTTTTTGCTCTTTCCTCCCTTGCTGTTGTGTCCACTGTGCCACCTAGCTGCAGTAACCAAAATTAAAAAAGAAAAAGTCGATAGCAAAAAAAAGAGAGAGAGAATGTGTGTATGTATGTATTTGTGTATATCTATCTATCTATATGTCTATATAAATATCCATATGGTACAGATTTTAAGAATGAATCTTGTAAAAGAAAAATGAAACAAAAATGAATGTCGTGTAATTATAATAGTAAAATTTGGACTAGGAGAAGAGTTGAGAAAATGTACCTTGTAGAGCAGCTAAGTGATATAGTAGATAGAGAACCTGCCCTGAAGTCAGGAGGATCTGAGTTCAAATTCATGTATTTACTTGCTGTAAGACCCTGAGGAAGTCACTTAGTCCTACTTGTCTCCCAAAAAAAAGAGGAAAAAAATATATATTTACTTTCCTTTTCTGATTGCCGGAGTTGAATCAACATATTGTCAGTCATGTTCAGTGCACTGATTGGTTTTACTGGATTGCTTCTGTCTCTGTCTCTGTCTCTGTCTCTCTCTTTAAATCTGTTGCAGAAGAAAGCTCAGTTAGATAGGGGAGGTTGAGGATATTAACTTTTTTTTTTCTGAAATGGTTTTGAAAGCAGCACTTTTTCCTCCATTGCTTCATCATACACCTGCACTATGGGGTATCCTAGATTTTCTAAGATTGGTCTGGTTTTGACTCATTTCTTCTGGGCCTCTCAAAGAAACCAGGTGTCCAGTAGCAGAGCATCTGGCTGATGATACACTATTGAAAGACGGTCTATTCTATACCCTATCTCTAGCCCATTCCACTTACATGGAACACTGAAACTTAGACTTCCTATATGTTGGGATGACATGCCTTGTGATGGAACAAGAAGAGCTCCTCATGAAATAATGAGGCTCATCAGTTCTGGAAACAAAAGGCTAACTCTTCTTTCAGAACAACCTCCCCTAAACCCCCCTTTACTCCTGAATTTGCTTCAGCTTACATTCTGAATATAGGAAACAAAAGCATGAAAGAGTAAAGATAGATTTAATTGGTCTTCTTTTGGAATGTAAATAGCAGTTCAATATGAATAAATAAATTCTGCCAGGTTTGATGTAATCTACTTTGGCTCACAAGGAATTAAAAGTTTAGTTGAATACATTGCTGTAAAACTTTGAAACAAAAGGGAAAAAAAACCTCATAATGAAGAAACTGAAATTTTTAAAACTGAAAATCTACGCATAAGACCATAAAAACCTAAAGCAGGAAGAAATTTCAAAGGCTGAATAATCTGAACCCCTGTTTTTCAGTTGAGGTCCAGGGAGATTAGATAATTTGGAAGTAGGATTTGTAGGATCACAGATTTAAAGCTAGAAGGGTCTATTGAATTCAACTTTTTCATTTTACAGATAAGGAAATCAGAGACAGAGAGAAATGAAAGGATATGAAGATAAATTGAGTCATCTTTTGTTTCAACTCTTACCTACCCCTTAGTTATGAAATGGGTGTGGTCTCAGACAAATTGAGGTCTGGGAAAGACCTAGGTCCAAGGTCCCCCACTGCATCTTGAGCCACTTCCATTCAATTTGATCTTTGTCCTTCCACTGGACTTTGATGACTGGGGAAGAGAGACTGATGTCTTTGCACAGCTCTGCTTCATCTGCATCCAATTTATGTGCAAGTCTAGACGTCATCCTCATGATGTCCATGGTACTTTTGACAAGGAAGGACCAACAACAGATCCAATATCCACAGACCATTGTGATTCCTTATGCCAACTTAAGCTAGAAAAAATGATTCACTATGCTTTTTCCCCCCTTGGATTTGCTGATCAGGTCTTGCTCTGGTGCATTTTTTAGGTCTTTGTGGAATTGTGGAGAGAGGGGGATAAGTGAAATTTGACTACATTTCTTCCTACTACTCTGCCATCTCAGTCCTTGCTTAGGTTATGGCTATTATTGACCATTCAATGACAGAATGATTTGGATTTGAAAGTCAATAGCTCTATTTAAAACATAATGGAATTTTTAAACCTGTTTTTTCAGAGTTATATTTCAAGAAATAAAAAATGAAAGCTGCAAAGGACAAAAAGTGAATCGTTCCAGTGCCATGGGACATGAGAGCTATGGAAGAAAGAAAGAATTGGAAAATATATTGACAAGTTGGCATAAGAACTACAAAATTTTACTCATGCAACAAACTTCCTGAAAATTCAGTCATATTTCAGTTATGTCCACTTCTTCATGAGCCCATTTGGGGTTTTCTTAGCAAAGATACTATAGTGTTTTGCCATTTCCTTCTCCAACTCATTTTTTTTTTTTACAGATGAAGAACTGAGGCCAACAGGGTTAAGTGACTTGCCCAAGATCATTACAGTTAATAAATGTCTGAGCCAAAGAAAAAAATTTTACAAAGAAAAATGTAGGTACAGAGGAGCCGCAGTCAAGATCATAGACAACCTGAAAGTCACTTTTTTAAAGGAACAGAAAGCTTGGAATACAATATTCCTGGCGGCAAAAAAAAAAAATCTAGATTTACCACCAAAAATAACTTACCTAGCAAAACTGAATACAATTCCACAGTCGAAAAATGGACCTTTTCTGGGATAAGAACTATTTGAAACTCACTGGGATAAGAACTCACTAAGAAAAGGTGGAAATGGGTTGATGATTTAGATATAAAGGGTGATACCATAAGCAAATTAGGAGAACAAAGAATAGTCTACCACTCAAATCTGTGGAGAAGGGAGAAATTTATGGCCAAAGAACTAGAGAATATTATGAAATGCAAAAATGGATAATTTCAATTACATTAAAAAGCTTTTATAGAAACAAAACCAACGTAGCCAAATTTAGAAGGGAAGTAGAAAGCTGGGGGGAAAATTTAGATCCAGTGTTTCTGATAAAGGCCTAATTTCTAAATATATAGAGAATTTACTCAAATTTATAAAAATACATGTTATTCCCCAATTAATAAATGGCCAAAAAAATATGAACAATTTTCAGATGTAGACATTAAAGCCATTTCTTGTCATTTGAAAAAAATGTTCTAAATCACTATTGATAAGAGAAATGCAAATTAAGACAATTCTGAAGTATTTCATACCTCTCAGATTGACTAAGGTGACAAAAAAAGATAATGATAAATATTGGAGGTGATGTGGGAAAATTGAGACACTAATGCATTGTTGGTGGAGCTGTGAAATGATCCAACCATTGTGGAGAGCAATTTGGAACTATACCCAAAGGACTATAAAACTGTGCATACCCTTTGATTTAACAGTGTCTTTATTGGGTTTGTACCCTAAAGAGATCATCAAAGAGGAAAAAGGATCCACATATGAAAAAATGTTTGTAACAGCCCTTTTTATAGTGGCAAGGAATTGGAAATTGAGTGACTGCCCATCAGTTGGAGAATGGATGAATAAGTTATGGTATATGAATGTTATGGAATATTAATTAATGCTCTATAAGAAATGATCAACAGGATGATTTCAGAAAGGCCTGGAGAGACTTGCATGAACTGATGCTGAGTGAAATGAGTAGAACCAAGAGAACATTGTACACAGCAACAAGAAAATTATGTGATGATCAACTTTGATGGAAGTGGCCATTTTCAACAATGAGGTGATTCAGGTCAATTCCAACAGACTTTGCTGGGAGTATGCTGGGAGTCAAGGACCCTGCATGGAATGACAAGGTCTCCACAGGGCCTGACCCCCACCCATGTGTGCAAGGCACCATGAGCATGCTGGGAGCCAAGGACCCTGCATGGAATGACAAGGTCTCCACAGGGTCTTGACCCTCATGTGCAAGGCAACATGAAGAAGCCCCTACAGAACTAAGCATTCAGGAATACATTTGGTTAATGATTATTTGCTTAATTTCTGTCCTAGGAATTCTTAGCATAGCTGTATGTATATACCCATCCATCACAATGAGGTGAGCACGAAGCCCTTCACCCCCAAAAAAGCCCCTTTGTACTTTCTGTCTAAACACGAAAGGTTTCTTTACTAGTGAAGCATTAAACAAACTTAGAGACTGGGAAACTTGGGAAATTGATAGCTTTCCCCAAAAACTCCAAAAGAAATCTCCAGTTACTCCCTCTTGTTTGAAACAATTCCAAATTCAATCAACCTGGTTCTTCACTCCCTTATGCAGAGCTTACATAAATAATGATATGATGAAAAGAACAGTAAACATCAGTGATAGATGGACACATTGGTAGCAAGTAAATCATGGGAAAAAAGTAAGAAAAGTAGGCCATTGCATGGTTTACTGACCCCTACACAAAACAAGCTATTGTATTAGTGATTAATAAATGGGCTGAGGGAAATAAGTGCTTGAGAAAAAAAAAATGTTTCTATTCTAAAAAATCTTATGACCATGTTAAAAAGTTAAAAAGCATTGTATAAGTCTTGGAATAAGTAAATGTGACATTTTTAGAGAAGCTCATGTTCTGCCAGATATGACGTTACATTTACCTTTAGTTAAAGTTTCACTACTGTTATATTGTTTGATGAATTTATTCTGTACATTCTTTTTTTCTAAGAAGCATTGCACCTGGGGTCCTGGGAATTTCTGGGCCCCAAGAAAATCTTGTAATCCTAGCCAAATAATTGTCCTATCTCTAATCAACCCTAACTTTGTAAGACTATAAAATCACAAGCTTTCTTGAATAATTTGAACAAGCTTTTGCCAATAAATCGAACTTGATGACCACGCCATAGAGTGTGCTGTCTCTTGTTCCACTTCGCCGACTCCAACCCTCCATTCAAGAACCTAGTTCCCCACGGAGGCTGGACCTCCGCAAGACTTGTGATGGAGAGAGCCACCTGCACTCAGAAAGAGGACTGTGGGGACTGATTGTGGATCACAACTTAGTATTTTCACCTTTTTTATTGTTTGATTTTTTCCTTCTTTCTCATTTTTTTCATTTTTAATCTGATTTTTCTTGTGCAGCATGATAAATGAAATATACATAGAAGATTGCACATGTTTAACATATGTTGAATTACTTGTCATCTGGGGAGGGAGTGGAAAGAGGTAGAGAAAAAAATTTGGAACACAAGGTATTGCAAGAGTGAATATTGAAAACTATCTTTGCATGTATTTGGAAAATAAAAAGCTATTATTTAAAAAAAAAAAAAGAAAGAAATGAACAGACTGATTTCAAAAAAACCCTGAAAAGACTTACATGAACTAATGCTAAGTGAAGTGAGCAGAACGAGAGAATATTCATACCCTGTAAAAACAAGATTAGGTAATGATTAATTATGATGGACTTGGCTCTCTTCAACAATGCAGTGATTCAAGGCAATTCCAATAGACTTGGGATGGAAAGTGCCATATTTATCCAGAGAGAAAACAATGGAAACTGAAGATCAAAGCATATTATTTTCACCCTTTTTTTTGGTTGTTGTTTGTTTGCTTGTTTTTTTTTTTTCCTTTCTTGTGTTTTTCCCCTTTTGATCTTATTTTTCTTGTACAAAATGATGAATATAGAAATTTATTTAGAAGAATTGCACATATTTAATCTATATTGGATTACTTGCTGTCTTGGGGAAGGGTGGGTAGGAAAACAGGTTTTGCAAAGGTGAATATTGAAAAGTATCTGCATGTATTTGGAAAAATAAAGCACTATTTTTTTTAAAAGGAAAAAATGGATCTTTAATGAAATAGAGGGCAACTAGTGATGGCCCAGGCAGGATTCAGTGAATGACTTTGGAATGTTTGATATGTAACCAAGCTCTAAATGCTCAGCACCTGCTTCAGCTACTTTCGTGGCTTTTGGAATATTCTGCTGGGGCAAATCTTCACATGGTTGGATTACACATCCCCCAAATTCATTGATGAGTCAATTTTACCAGGTTTTAGTCTCTTGTGTGCGCTATAACTTCTTAGAGTCACAGGTGAAAGTTGGGTGACAGGTGGACACCAAAGGTGGATAAGCAACTCTGAAAAGATCCTAGTCCTCCCACAAATACTCCATACACCCCAGTCAATACCTGCATCTCTTTAGAACTCTGTCATTATTAGGGGTCATAGATTGAGTTTAAGTAGAGAGAGGTCCTAGAAATGGTTCTGTTGCATTTGAGAAGAGTTGTAGTATTAAAAAGAAGAGAAGAAGAATTTGGTAGTGTACTGATGGGGAAATGACAAAGAAGGAAAATTATCTCTTATTGGTGAGCACAAGTGATCACAGAAAAGGAAGCAGTGGGGGAGGGGAGTAGGCAATACTTGAACTCCATTCTCATCTGAACTGACTAAATGAGGAAAAAATGCATGCATACACACACACACACACACACACACAGAGTTGAGGATGCAATGATGTTTCAGTAAATAAGGAAACAGGAGGGAAAGGGGAAAAGGACAGGAAGAAATAAAAAGGAGAGGAGATGAAGATAGGGATTAGTCCTAAGCAAGACAAACTATGGATATAGACATTTTTACAGCAAGTCATATTTTGTGATAGCAAAGAATCAGAAGCTGAGAGGATGCCCATCAATTAGGGAATAATTGAAAAAGTTGTTGGATTGCCCTAAGAGTTTTAGGGAATCTCTGGAGAAATGAGGCACTGCATAATTTCCCAAAGGCAACATAGCTATGAGTTCTCTTCATAGTCATTTACGGACCCTGTTCATTGGTGGTCTGTCCAAGATACATGCGCTGAATGGTCAGTTCTATGGGTTATCCCTGAAACCATATTATACAGCCTGAAATCATTCTTCATTCATTTTTTCTATGTCAATAATCATACTAAATTTGTTTGAGTGATTATTGATCTTATTTAAAAGGCTTTGCTATTTTCTGAGGCTTAACATAAGTAACATAGTGTTCCCTGCAAACAGGAATGTCTAGAGTACTTTCTCATTGACAGAGAATCCTTTTATAATTTGGACCCTACATTGGTAAGTGTATATCTCTTGCTTTTTTTCTGATTAATAATCAGAGTTTTGGCTGACAAAGTTATCTTTGTTGTTAACATTTTGCAAGTATTCTTATATATATAGGCCTTGTTTTGGCAGAGATAACCCCTTTTCTAGAGTTGTTACTATGGAAACTTGGTGAGATGGAAATAACTACTTGTGGGATGGCAGGTATTACCAAGAACTCCCCAAGTTGCTGTAGTCTTGACCCTGAAGGGACTAACTAATATAGAGAAGCAGAACCCACAGGGAGATGAAGTAGCATTCTGGGAGTCCAGATTGGCAGCATTGGGTTTAGCCAGCACTTACAATGCTTGCTGGACCATTGGAGGCAGGTTGGATGGGGTAAGAGGAAAGGACAGTTGTGATATATATAGGATAGTACCAGACCTGATGTACTAATGAGTGAAGGTCCGCTGAACAAAGCAGTGACCAGATGTGGGTGTTAGTAAGTGGGCAGAATCAGGAGACTATAGAGCCAATCAGATCTGAACTAAAATAATTTCTTTCTCTTTTTGTTCCTTCAAAGTGGAATTTATTACTCATTTTCCTGTTTGGCCACTTACTTCTTATTGCCCAACATGGTGAGAGGAGGGCTGTGGCCAGGGAGACCTTTTAGCTATAGACAAAGTAGCCAGAATTTGGAATCAGTCTTATTTCTTCAAATATTTCTTCTTATTTCTTTGCTAATTAAAACTGTTATTAAAAAAAAAAACTAGATTGGGGGGCAGCTAGGCAGTGCAGTGGATAGAGCACCAGCCCTGAAGTCAGGAGGACTTAAGTTCAAATGTGGTCTCAGACACTTAACATTCCCTAGCTGTGTGACCCTGGGCAAGTCACTTAACCCCAATTGCCTCAGCAAAAAAGCAAAAAAAAAAAAAATACAAAACAAGATGAGTTCATCTGACTGTTACTGTGTTACATGATTGAGAGATGAGTAAGCAAAACACAAAGAGATAGCCAATCTTCCAAAGTACATATATACATGTCCAGATCAAATTTCTGAATTTTTTGAATCAGAAAAAATAGACTGAAAAGGAAAATAAATCTGAAAGTCACATAATATGGGGAGATGAGAGTGGGTCCTGGTTTTGCCTCAATACACATTGGCACTGAAATGGTTGAGGCTACTGCGAATATTGTTGAGGATGGATGATGCTTCTTAAGAGTCAATACTTCAACATTCTCAAAATTGTGTTGTCTCTAGCACAGCCTTTTTGTTGCATGTGTGTGATTTAGTCTAAAGGCTTTTCTACTGTCATTTAAAAAATTTCCATTTCTACTTTCTGGTGCAGAACACGAAGGATTAGAGATTAGAGATCTGAATGAAGAAAAGAATTTGTCATAGAGATCTTTACAGATCATTCCCATTTTTATATGTTTCTTAATCTCTTGCCAGTTTCTTCCTTAAATGCTGGCTTAGTTGAATTTCTTGGCAAAGTTTACATTATCTTGTTTTCCTTCTACTGCTTCTTGCTGTTTTATGAGGCAGTGCTTTTCATCATCCACCTACTTAAGATTTTTAGAGAATTTTCTTTCATTAAAAAATTTGTTTTATTGATGCTTTTTATTTTTTACCTCATAATTATTTTGTTAGATTATACTCTACCCCTCACTGAATCTTCCTTGTAATAAATAAAAGTTAAGCAAAACCAAATGACAAAAAAAAAAAAAAAAAGGGTCTGACAGAATAAGCAATAGTCCTCTATCTTTTAACTAACAGAAAAAAAAGTTTATCTATTTCCTGGGGCTAAAATTGATTAATCTGAGTTCAGCTGCATTTTGGATATATTTGACTTGTTTTTACTTATATTTCTATTACATTTATATGTAAGTAATTGCTTACATTGTTCTCTCAGTTCTATTTTCTTTGCATCAGTTCATAAAAGTCATAATATTTCTTTAAGCTATTCATATCCATTTTGTGGTACAATAACATTTACAATACATTAATATTCCACAATTTGTTTCCACTTAAAATTCTATTTAATCTTGTTTGCCTCAGTTTCCTCAGCTGCAAAATGGAGATGATAATGATAGCACGTACTTCCAAGAGTTGTTGTGTGGAACAAATAAGATAATATTTGTGAAGTGCTTGGCACATAGTAAGCTCTATTTAAATGCTGTAATTATTATTATTAGCCATTCCTCTTTGAGACTTTACAAATGAATTATTATTCTAAATTGATGTCACCCTTGGCTGCTATATATGTCTCCACTTGGCAAGGATGTCATGTTTGCTAGCTGAGGAAGTTTCCAAGCTCTTTTGGTTTCATCCTTGTCATAACTAATTTATATAGTTTGGACTTCCTTAGGAAATGTCTATATTAATGTCTATTTTTAAAATTCATTTACCATTTTTCAAGATCATCTGCTTATTTAAGTAAACTAACTTGAAATTGCCTCAACTGTATGCAATATCCCATTTTTATTTTTCTTCTAATTTAGTATTGGTTCTGATCTTTGCCCTAGGTAGGTGGCAGCTTGATTGTACATTGCTTATTTGGAAATAGCTCCCACATTAGTGACTTGTAATTTCCTGTTTTGTAAACTATACCAAAATTTTTTATTAAAGCTTTTTATTTTTCAAAACATATGTGTGGACAATTCTTCAACATTAGCCCTTGCAAAAGCTTGTGTTTTAATCCCCCCCTTTTCCGCCACGCCCTCCCCTAGGTGGCAAGTAGTCCAATTAAACAGAAATATATGTTAAATCCAATATATGCATATGTATTTATACAATTATCATGCCGCAAAGAAAAAAAAGAAGCAAAATAAAATGCAAGCAAACAACAACAAAAAGAGTGAAAATGCTATGTTGTGAACCACACTCAGTTTCCACAGTCCTCTCTTTGAGTGGTGATGGCTCTCTTCAACACTAAACAATTGGAACTGGTTTGAATCATGTCATTGTTGAAGAGAGCCATGTCCATCAGAATAGATCATTGTATAATCTTGTTGTCATATATAATGATCTGGTTCTGCTCACTTCATTTCAGCAAAAAGGTGTAGGTTTCTCCAGGCCTCTCTGAAATCATCCTGCTGGTTGTTTCTTACAGAACAATAATATTCCATAACATTCATATACCATAATTTATTCAGCCATTCTCCAATTGATGGGCATCCATTCAGTTTCCAATTTCTAGCCACTACAAAAAGGGCTGCCACAAACATTCTTGCACATCTTTCCTTCCTTTAAGATCTCTTTGGGATGTAAGCCCAATAGAAACACTGCTGGGTCAGAGGGTATACACAGTTTGATAACTTTTTTAGTTCCAAATTGCAACAATGTATCAGTGTCCCAGTTTTCCCACATTCCCTCCAACATTCACCATTATCTTTTCCTGTCATTTTAACCAATCTGACAGGTGTGTAGTGGTACCTCAGAGTTGTCTTAATTTGCATTTCTCTGATCAATAGTGATTTGGAGCACCTTTTCATATGACTAGAAATATAAACTACATCAGTTTAAAAAGATTTGTTATGCTATGATGGCTTTGCCATGTCCTATCTCTTCTGATTTTTCCTGAAGAAAGCATTTATGATATATAGGTAGACATGAAGCCTCTTTTTCTGAAGTTTTTTTGACTGTTGTTCTTAATGATTACTTTTGCATTGAAGTCATTAAGGTTTAAGTTCTTCTAATTTGAGGCTTTAGCAAGGATTTGTTGCTATTTTAATTTCCTCTACCTTTATAGGAGATACTAGTATCTAGAATAATTATCATAGTGTTTTTTTGTGGTAGATAGTGCAGGGATAGAGTGCTGGGTCAGGAGACTCATATTTCTGAGTTCAAATCTGCTCTGGGACATTTACTTACCCTGGGCAAGTCACTTAATCCTGTTTGCCTCAGTTTTCTCATCTGTAAAATTAGCTGGAAATGACAAACCATTCTAATATTTTTGCCTGTTTTTTGTTTGTTTTATTTTATTTGCACAAGGCAATAAGTTGATAAAATTAGTGTTTTAGGAAGATTAATTTTGTGGTATTGTGTAGGATGAGTTGAAAAAGGAGACACTAAAGGGCTATCAATCAGGGGATTATTACTGAAGTCCATTGTGATGATACTGTGGATGAAGATGTGGCAAAAGGGATGGAAAAGAAATTCTTTGCCATAAGGAGACATTAAATTTTTTTCTCATTTTAATTTTTTTCTCAATTACATGTAAAAAATACTGACTGTAAAAAAAATTGTGTTCCAAATTATCTTCTTCTTCCCTCCCTCCTTGAGAAGGCAGGAACTTTGATATAGATCATGCATGTACAATCATACAAAGCATATTTCTATATTAGCCACGTTGCAAAAGAAAACAAACTAAAAAAAAACCCTCAAGAAAAAGAAAGTTTAAAAGTATGCTTTTGACTGTATTCCGACTCCGTCAGATCTTTCTCTGGAGGTGGATAGCATTTTTTCATTATAAGTACAGGAGATATTTAGAGGAAGAATCAAGAAACTAATTGACATAGGGTATGGGGGAGAGGGAAGGATAAAAAAAAATAGTTTCTATTCCTATCTAACCACCTGGGGGAGCTTGTGAGCAAGTTTAGGTACTGGTAGCATCTCAGAGTTACTAAGATGGTGTTGTTTTGCCACTATCCATTCTCAGTCGAGATTCTCCAGTTAGATTATTGTGCCTTGTGGGGTCCTTATTTCTCACCCTTACTGTTGGAGTAAGCTTTGAAATGTGATAGGAAAGTCCTGAGTCACTTTCACTGAAGGGATTATTTCTATTTCATCATGACTGCTGCTTCTTGAACCCAAAAGAAAAAAACCTAGGGATAAGTTGCAATACTTGGGAGAAAGTAAAAAGGGTTTCCTCCCCTCCCTCCCCATCTTCTAAAAACATAATGAAAATATCAACTGGTTCCCATGAAACTCATGAACTTCTCATTTCAGCAGTAAAAAGATTTGACTGTTTTGCAGGATCCAGAGGTCAGTGTATTTACAGGAGCCCCTGAGTGCAAGGAAAGGATTCTGCAGAGATTCTATGTCAGATAATCACAAGTCCCCATTTGTAGGAATTATTGCCTGGAAAAGATCGAAGTCAAGTGAATGACACTACAAAACTATTCTTCTCTGCGTTACCGTTTTTTCCATACACCAGTTGTGTGTGTGTGTGTGTGTGTGTGTGTGTGTGTGTATGTGTATGTGTGTGTGTGTGTGTAAGTGTAAATATACATACATATGTAATGGGGAGGTGGTCAATGGAGGCTCAGTCCTCTGGGCATATGCAATCTAAACTGCCTGCTACCAATCCATGTATATGCTTGAGAAGCACGATTCTGGGCAGACATAATAGAGAGCCTTGTCTTCCATATCAGCTCATGGACAGGTATTCTTTGACTGTTTCCTATTTGTTTACTTCATGATAAAGAAAAGTCTTGATTGCTTTAGTTAATTGGAACTGAGTACACCAATAAAAAAGTGCAAACAGATTTAGTCTGTTTCTTTCCTGAAGGCAATCAAGGGAAGATATAGTGTAATTCTCTGAGAGCCAGAGAAGCTTTGAACATTTAACTCCCCCCCAGGGCTGCTATGTGGCCTTAAACACACAGTACTGTTGATTTTCTGTCTCCTGTGTTTCTTTCTTACCCTCAAATAAGTTTTGAAAAATTGAAAAACCTACCAGAGCTCTATAAACTAGCATCCATACCACAGTTTGCAGGATAAATAGGGTGGGGCCTAAATTATAGAAAGCCTTGAATGTCAGCTGAGTTTAGATTTCAGGCTTAGACAATGGGGAGCCACTTTTGTGTTTGTGGGAGGCAGGAAACAGGTTGAAGAAATTAGCGTCTTGTGGAGGTATGTAGAATGGATTGGAAGAGGAAACACTAAAGGGATATCAATTAGAAGATTATTACAGAAGTCTAAGTGTGTAGGGTGATGGAATTGTAGATGAAGATGAGACAAAGGGAATGGAAAGGAAGTTCTCTACTATAAGGAGATATTTAAATTTTTTTTTCTCTTTTTCTTATTTAAAAGCATTTTATTTTTCCAATTACATGTAAAGTTAATTTTCAACATTCATTTTGGTAAGATTTTGAATTTCAAATTTTCTTTTCTCCCTCCCTCTCCTCCTCTCCCCAAGACAGCAACCAATCAGATATAGATTATACATATGCAATCATTTTGAACATATTTTCATATTAGTCATGCTGTAAAAGAAAAATCACAACAAAAAGGAAAAAGTACAAGAAAGAAAAAGCAAACAAATTTTTAAAAAGGTGAAAACAGGGATGTTTTGATTCAGTCTCCATAATCCTCTCTGGATGCAGATGATATATTCCATTCCAAGTCTCTTAGAATTGTTTTAGGGCATTGTATGGCTAAGAAGACCGAAGTCTATCAAAGTTGATCATCCACACAATGTTCGTGTTACTGTAGACTATTTTCTCCTAGTTCTGTTTGCTTCACTCAACATCAATTCATGTAAATCTTTCCAAATTTTTCTGAAATTCTCCTGCCCGTCATTTTTTTATAGAACAATAGTATTCCATCACATTCATATATCACAAGTTGTTCAGCCACTCCCCAACTGATGGATATCCCCTCAATTTCCAATATTTTGTTACCATGAAAAGGGCTGCTATAAATATTTTTGCACAAATAGCTTCTTTTTTCTTTTTTATGATCTCTTTGGGATACAGACCTAGTAGTGGTATTGCTGGAACAAAGAGCATGGCACAATTTTATAGCTCTTTGGACTTTGTTCCAAATTGCTCTCTAGATCAGCTCACAACTATACCAACAGTGTATTAGTGTACTAATATCTCTTCCCCCCAATCTTCTCCAATATTTATCATTTTCCTTTTTTGTCATATTAGTCAATCTGATAGGTGAGGTCATAAATCAGTTATTTTAATTTGCATTTCTTTAATCAAAAGGGATTTAGAATGCTTTTTCATATGCCTATGGCTTTGATTTCTTTGTCTGAAAATTGCCTGTTCATATCCTTTGATCATTTATCAACTGGGGGATGACTTGCATTCTTTATAAATCTGTGTGGGACAAAGACCATTGGCTCAAGTAAATCAAGGAGATTTCTCAAGGTAAAAGCAGAAAGGAATTTTATTATGATCTCCTGAGAAAGGGTGTCTTCCTCCCAACAAGCAATTAGGCAAGGAGAGGCAAAGTACAGGAAGCAAACTGATTACACACGGGTCTGACCTTTGCCCTGATTAATCAGGACAAATCACCTCACATTCAAAGTCACAAATGAGGGAAAACTTCTAATCCAACCACATCTTTAGCATTACTAAATTATCTTACATGAGAGTTTTAATGCTGAGGTGAGACTAAAGTCTCACAAAGAGAAGAGTTATATGATCCCATTCTTTGTAAACCATGTGATTTCTGGAGAAAGAAACTTGGGCTTGGGACACAGCTGACCTTCACTCAATTTTTAGAACACTGTCTCCATCTTGTGAGATAGTTTTCACAGTTCACTTCATTCAAATCTGACTCAGTTCTCTATATATTTGAGAAATGAGGCCTTTATCAGGGATACTTGCTATAAAGATTGTTTTCCAGTCTTCTGCTTTCCTTATTTATAATCTTGGTTGCATGGTTTTGTTTGTACAAAAGCTTTTTAATTTAATATAAGCAAAATTATTTATTTTACATTTCATAATGCTTTACCTCTTGTTTGGTCATGACCTCTTCCTGTAGATTTGACAGATAAGAGTATTCCTTGCTTTCTAATTTGCTTCTGGTGTCACTCTTTATGTCTAACTCATGCACCTTTTTGACTTTATCTTGGTATATATGGTGTGAGATATTGGTTATGAGGAACTTTTAAGAGGGAATATTTTCCTTTCTGTTTCTCTTCTTCCTTTAGGACTTCCCATTCGATAAGTTGTGTTCCCATGAAAAGTGAGTAGAGAAGCTTACTTTTCCCTTACATCAATAAATGCACACGGTAACTCAAGCAAACATTCTGCCTAGGTGAGCCTAAGCTTCAGTTTGGGGTTGCCTGCCTCTTCTGTTTTTGTTCTTTCTTTAGTATAAGGAGTTCAAACAACCATCCTAAGATGTATATGTGCAACCTTGCCCAAAAAACGAATTTAAGTTTGACTTTAAATTTGACCAAAGTACCATCAAACATAATTTAAATTTAAAAGGTATTCAAAAGGGGGACAACTCTTTTGATACGTAAAAGGCAACCTTATGAATTCATCAAGTTGATATATCCTGTATCTTCAATCACAGTTCACTGGCAATAGGAGTTAAAAGATCAAGATTTGGCCTGAAAATGTAGGAGACTCAGATGTGTTATCTTCAAGTATTTGAAAAACAAATAGATGGGGAGGAGCAGTTAGATTTCTTCTTTTTGGTCTCAGAGAACATAAATAAGAGCAATAGTTAGAAGTTACAAAGAGAAAAAATTAGTCTAGATGTCATGAAAGACTTCTCAATGAATAGAATTGTCCAAAAGTGGAATGGATCACCTTGAATAAAAGTGAGTTTCCTTCTTGGAAGTCTTCAGGTAGAAACTGGGTGACTACTTATGGATGCATTATCATAGGAATTCTTTTCAAATATGGATTTGATTATATGCCTTCCAAATGTCAAATTCTGTGATGGGAGTTGCTCTATTAGGTGGGACACTACTAATAGGGAAAGTATAATTACTGTTTTAGTTTACCAGAAGCCATGTATCTGAAGGGAATTGCATAGACAGTACAGAGCATAGGTGAAATATAAAAGTGTTTATTTAGTAGTCTGACAAATGTTCTCATGGCCAAATCTCAATCTCCCAGAAAAGTATAAAAGTAGCTATAAGTTACTGAGTCCTGTTTTGTCTTTCTTTCTATGTGTGTATGTAGTTCTTGTATATGTTAAGTATTTCTCTTCTGCTCCATAACTGCTCCATAACTGATTTATATTGTACATTGATTATTTTCTACTCCTCATGTTGGAGAGATGAGCAAAATTTTAAATAATTTTCTCTCAGCGCACTTGAAGAGGCACATAACAAATCAGAGTGCAAGAAAATAAATTTATTTTTTTAAAAATTTTAATTGGAATTTATTTTCATTTTAATATTTTCTTTTCTTTTTTTTACATTTATCTCTCCAGTTATATACAAAGATAATTCTCCATACCCATTCCTGTAAGACTTTGAGTTCCAAACCTTTTTTTTTTCCTGCCTCCCTTCTTCCTTTATCTCCCTCCTCTCCAAGACAGCAATTAATCTGATATAGGTCATACATGTACAATCATTTTAAATATATTTCCACATTAGTCATGTTGTAAAAGAAAAATTAGAATGAAAGGGAAAAACCACAAGAAAAAACAAACAAACAAAAACAGATGAAAATTGCATGCTTCACTCCACATTCAGATTCCATAGTTCTCTTTCTGGATGCAAATGGCATTTTCTATTCCAAGTCTATTGGAATTGTCTTGGATCAGTGTATTGCTTGATAAGAGCTAAGTCTATCAAAGTTGATCATCCACACAATGTTGTTGTTACTATAGACTGTATTTTCTCCTAGTTCTGCTTGCTTCACTCAACATTAATTCATGAAAGCCTTTCTAGGATTTTCTGAAATCAGCTTAGTTATCATTTCTTATAGAACAATCATAATTCATTACATTCATATGCATAATTTATTCAGCCATTCCCTATCTGATGAGCAGCCTCTCAATTTCCAATTCCTTGCCATCACAAAAAGACCTGCTACAAATATTTTTGCATACGTGAGTCCTTTCCCCTCTTTTATGATCTCTTTGAGATACACACTTAGTAATGAGACTGCTGGATCAAAGAGTATCCACAGTTTTATACCTCTTTAGGTATAGCTCCCAACAGAATGGCTGAATCAGTTCATAACTCCACCAACACTGTGCTAGTGTTTCAGTTTTCCCATATCCCCTCTAACATTTATGATTATCTTAGGAAAAAAGTCTTACCCTTATTCTATATAGTCAGGCCTGAACCCAGTCTGAAAGTATGGGTCAAGCCTTGAGGAGGGCTTCTTAATGGAAAGGACCAGGGCACAGGGCCAAAGCCCTTTGGGGCAAGACTATTGTTGTAATTGTTAGATGTATAATATATCTACAGATATTATATATAATCTTACTACCTAATTTTACAAAATCAATTTTGGCTGTTGGTAGTATAGAAGGCAGGGGTCCTTGAAAATAACTAATTCATTTTCATATGATTTGACTTATTTCTGTAGCAATTTTCTCTGTTAGGGTTACAGCTTAGAGCACTGGGTTTTACTTCTCTCAAGAAGATATTGCTTTCTTCATTCAAATTAAGCTACAGTTCTTTTAGTATTTAGAGATTTTAACAAAAGGAAAAAATAATATGGGATAGCTGCAGGAGTGGGAAAAGGCAAACCAAAACTTGGTGCTTACCCCTCCCATCAAAGAAGCTAACCAATATTCCCTCATCCCTATTCCAGGGCCAATGGGTCTGTAACCAGCAGAGCTGGCTCTCTGGTCCTTTTTCTTCCTCAGAATTGGGCAGGTTTGCAATTATTCTCATCTCTAATCCCTTCCCTAGTCTATTGAGCAGGTTCTCTCTATTCCTGCTGTCACCCTTTCTTGGCAACTGAAGGATGATCTGAAATTTAATTCCCTAAGAAAAACTAGAAAAGACACTAAGACCCACAGCATCCATCTCACATGACCTTTCCCGGGTGTAGAGGGTCAGCACAGACAAAGAAGCTCTGATCACTCTTGATGGTTTCTGGTTCTAATTATAGAAAGCTTTTAGCTATTGTTCCATAATTGCTCTCTGCAGTTGGGTTTGGGCATTGTTGTTTGACAAAAGGCTGGTTTCTTGTAGATTGCTCTGTTTTTTCCCCCCTTTTTTCTTTTTCTTTTCTTGGTCTATCGACATTTCAGCTTCTAGCAGCTCCACTAAAGAGCTAAAAAAGAGGCATCATACATAACCCATCAACCACCCCCCAACATCCACCATTCTCACCTTTTACCTACTATCTTATGTATTGCTAGACAATCACAAAGTTTCTAGGGACCTTTGGAGCCCTATTATTTTGGAAGTAATTTTAGTTTTTTCACTAAATGGGAGGGTTGGTGGATCAGACTGCCTCATAAAACTTGTTTGGGTAAGGGAATGGAAGGAATCAATCCCTTCATTTTTTTA
This sequence comes from Myrmecobius fasciatus, assembly GCA_023553655.1. NCBI lineage: Eukaryota > Metazoa > Chordata > Mammalia > Dasyuromorphia > Myrmecobiidae > Myrmecobius > Myrmecobius fasciatus. The sequence continues at coordinate 98,368 of JAJPUD010001526.1, read as the reverse complement.
TGGTATGGGGTGGTAAGGAGGGATAGAAAGATAGGAGAAACTCTAAGGTCAGTAACAGAAGAGCCATCTCCAATAAGTGAAACCATTTGGAGGATGTAGCAAATTTTTGGTTTCAAAGGATGTCTCTAAAAATATTGGAAGGCACAGCACAGCACCTTTGATACATATGGTGCCCTTCCTTTCACCATCCCTCAGTTCCTATACTCATTCAATAAAAAAAAAAAATTGCTTATGGGAAGACACTGTCTTTATATCCCCAGTGCCTAGTACTGTTTCTGGCACATTGCTATTGTTGAGCCATTTCAGTGTATAATAACTCTTTGTGAATCCATCTAGGGTTTTCTTGGCAAAGATACTGGAGTGGTTTGCCAGTTTCTTCTCCAGCTCATTTTACACATGAGGAAATTGAGGCAAGTAGGGTTAAGTGACTTGCCCAGGGTCACACAGCTAATAAGTTTCTGAGGCTAGATTTGATTTTAGGAAGATGAGTTTTCTTGATTCTAAGTCCAGTGCTCTATTTACTCTGCTACCTCAGTGCCCTGGCATAATAATAACTATAGCACTTTAAAGTTTTCAAAGCACTTTAGAAATGTTATCTCAGTCAATTGTCTTAACAGCCTTGGGAGGTACTTTTGCATTTTTATAGACCAGGAATCTGAGGCACAAGCCTAAGGTCACACAATTTGCAAGTATTGGAGGCAAGATTTCAGCTAGCCACCTAGTTACCTTTTTACTAAATGTTTGCTTGATTGTATTGAAATTATATGCAACACTGTTCAAAAGTTGGTCTTAAAAATTCATTGAGCCTTTTCACCTTCACAGAACTTCACAGCCACCTTTAAGAATGAATTTTTAGAGCTTTCCCACAAGGGAAATCAGTATTCTCTAGCCCATTTGGTAGCTAATACAACTGATTCCCAAGAAAGATTAGATAACTTGACTGAATGTGGGGCAATCAGAGGCAGGATGAGAATTTGGTTTCTATTCTCCAGGATACAGGGATCTCTGGTTGGGAAAACTTTTCAAATCATCCAGCCTCCTTTCTCACACTTGAACTGACAAAGTCTCTTTAATTTTCCATTCCAAAAAAGTAATCCTGGAAACTGAGTCTAATGAAGAGCTAGATAATATCCACTAAGCCAGCTAAATATTTATATATCCATGATGCCAGTTCATTAGAAAGATTTGCAAGATTTTTTTCTTTCTTCTTCATTTCCCTTCCTAACTGCAAAGTACAAAATTAAAAAAAAAGAATATAATAATAAAATCTGTCAAAAATAATAAAAATGCTTGCATTTTACATAGCTCATTTGGTTTTACAAGCATGCTTTCATCATAGCAATGCTGTGAGGCAGGTAGAGCAGATAATACTTTCATTTGACAGACAAGGAAACAGGCTCACAAAAATTAAATTTGCTCAAAGTCACACAGCTAGTAAGTGCTAGAACTGAGGCTTGAACCTAAATCTGCTGACTCTAAGTCTAGTATCCTTTCTATTGTATTAAGGAAAAGTATTGCCTATTTAATCAACTTCTGATAGATGCTGAAATGCCCCCTATAAAGTCAGAACCTAATCTTATGCTGTCCTCTCCATAGTTCCCAGAACTGTCTTTTATCTTGCTTCATGAGTCATATGCCTCCCCTCTGCTGCTTCTCATTTTATCCTGTGGAAAGAGCCTAGTTTTGTCTTATAGATGGCTGCTGTGAATTGAGCCAAAGCTTTCCTTTCTCCTTCCTGGCCCTAATGCTTTTTCTTACTCTGTGTACTGGACAATTGCTGTATTTACCCCATATTCCTAAGGAAGTTTTCTGGGATTCCAAGCTAGTTAATTTAACAATGGCTCTACACTCAACTACACCAGTGTTATGACAATAATAATAATTATAACAATAATGTTCAGTCGTGTCTGCTGCTTTGTAACCCCATTTGGTGTTTTCTTGGCACAGATATTGTAGGGGTTCACCTTTTTCTTCTCCAGCTCATTTTACAGATGAGGAAACTGAGGTAAATAGGTTAAGGAACTTGTCCAAGGTCATCCAGCTAATAAACTTTTAGGCCGGATTTGAACTCAGGAAGATGAATCTTCCCAATTCCAAGCCTAGTGATCTAACTACTTTACTACCTAAGTTTAGATGACCAAAATCTAATTCATGAAATAAGGGAAGGAGGTTTGATATTCCTCAGATAGAAATCAAAGGGGAGCCCGAGTGATTTAGTCATTTATTAGTTCCCTGAGCTAATTGTTGAAGGAAAAATTTCCTTATCAAGTTTTAGTTGTCTTTGTTACCTGTAAATTTCCCCTCTCAATTAGCCTATTTGTGTGCCCTTTAAGTGTAGTTTAATCTGTAACCTGACTTAGTTTACCAATGGGAGTTTATTTGATGAACTTTGTTTCCCTAGGAGCTGTATAAGATTTTGACTCTGTTCAACTAAGTTTTGGAAAAAACAAAAACAAAACTTTTAAATACTAAGTTTAAATCATAAAACTTTTTAGTAATAGCAATGCCACAGCCAAGTCCACCATATTCAGAAAGTTCCTCTCTCCTTTTAGGGTAAGTCTTTTTTTAAAAATATCTGCAAAACCTTCCTCGGAAACGGGTTTGTAACTATCTCCTGAGGTAGTTTTTTTCTTCTTCTTTTGAATGTCGAACAAAGTTGGAAGCCAAGCTTAATAAATTCATTCAATAAACACTTAGTAGCTACTGAGTGCATAGAATTTTTTAAAAATAGGAACTAGAAGAGATGAGTAACTCCAAACAATCTCGTGGAGTAGAAAGGAGATAAGCCACAAATGCAACATTACAGAGTAACTGTATTAAGAAACACTGTCTATAATAGACTAATTCGTTGTTGTTCTCTTTTCTCTTTTAATGAAACGATCCGCTTGGATACAGGCTGTCCTGATTTCTCCAGCCCCTCTCCCCAGGAGCGTAGGGGTCCCCTCGAAGTTTAAAAACCCTAGCTGAACTACAACTCCCAGAAGGGTCTGCCACGCCGCGCATGCGCAGTGGAGAGGGGCTGGCTGGAGAGGAGGCTCTCCGGATTCCCCAGCGTAGAAAACGAAAGGTCGGTAGGGGGAAGCCGGTAAGTGACTGTTTTGTGCTGTCCTGGTTGCACTGGAAGTTGGGCCGCATTCCCTCTGAATGAGCCAAGGGGAGGGGACAGGGGAGAAAAGATGTATTTTTTTCTCCAACTCCGCCCGGAATGGGCAGAATTAGGATTAACAGAACGCAGGCGTGGAATTTAGAACATTTTTTTTTTTAAAACTAACCCCACGAGGCTGAGCCTCTGCAGCAGGTGCCCTCGGCCGGCCGGTCGGTGGCGGGAAGCCCAGCCGCTGGGGAGATGGAAGGACTTCAGCCCCAGCTGGTCACTGGGGATTCCAGAAGCCAGCCCCGAGAGCAAGCCCGGAGCTTGTCATTTATTCCCCAGCTGGCCGGCTGCCTAAAGGTGACTCGTGGGCGCTTCCAGAGAGCCTCCTAGAGGTGACTCCCAGGATTCATTGCAGCCAATCCCCGGGTTGCCATGCATGCTTTCAGTTTAGCTCCATACCCATTGTTTTACAGAAGAGAAAACTGAGGCCCATTGGGGCGAAGTGACCAGCTTAGTAGCGCAAGCTGGCAGGAGAACGTTCTGTAACGCTTTCGTTAGGCTGGTGAATTCTTTGCCCTGATGACCGGTGATGGACATAACTGTCAGTCATCCAGGATGGACAGGTGTGGATGGGGCTGCTGTCTGCGTGGATGGAAGAAGTTGCCCACGTGATGAGATCCCAAGTCCTTGGAAGCATAGGGTAGAACAAGATAAAATTAAAAACAACAGCCTCACAACAGCCTCACAACAGCCTAGGAGAATAAAGGGGCACTTTGGAAGTTAGAAGTTAGAAGAACTGAACTGAGTTCTAGTTGAACCTCCTTTGTATGTGTGTGTAACTTAATTTTATTTTCCTTTTTTTATTCCCCCACTTAACAAATATATTTTTTATCTCCCTCTCCAGATTGGCTCTGATTAGCTGTGACTTTGTTCAAATCATTTAAGGGCTCCAGGTCTATTCCCTGGACTTTAAAAATAGGGGGGTTGGCTGGATGAATTGGCTCGTGTCTTATCTAGGTCTTTAACCTTTGCCAGAGGTGAAATCTGTGCCTCAAGAATTAGTCAACCAACAGATATTTATTGAACAGGCTATGTGCCCTGTCTGAGGAGGAATGCAGAACATGGCAAGGACAGCTGGAGAAAGAAAACTAAGATGCAGAAGTCAATTAGGGGCCAAATTGTCCTAAAGGAGAGGTTAGTATAGACTGAAATGGACTAGATAGTACTTGGAACATTTCTTGTCTCTCTGTTTTTATAGTAAGTTTCTTGAAGGCAAGCACTTTTTAAAAAATTGATTAGTCCACTGCTGTACCCATAGAAGATACTTAACAAATGTTTCTTCTAATTTTAAGCGGGCTGATTTTAATGAAATCTTCACTGGAAATTTGTTTTTAGACAATGGTTGGATTTAAAAAGGTAATAAATGCCATTTCTCTAATTGATAAACTTTTATTGTCACCTATTCCAGTGCTATTGGATAGACATCTTCCACATACTTATTAGTCACACAATCTTCATCCATGTTTGATTCTGTCACTTGCAAGATATGTGACTTGTCATTTAACTGATATGAACCTCAGTTTCCTGATCTGTAATGCAGGTAATGATGTCTTTTTTGCCTACCTTAGTTAAAGACACAGTTTATCACTAGGTTTATATATAAAGCCTTTTCAGCTTGATACATCTACCAAGAGTTTGTACTTTTTTTATGTGTTAGTTTTTAAGAGCTTAGAATCAGGACCAGCCTGGGACTTCACCTCTGCTCTCCTGAGTTTTAGCTTTAGGCTGACCAAAGAAGGATTTGCCTTTATTTTCCACTGATTTATAAGGTTCTGTATAAATATGAGATGCTATTATTTTGCTCTGGTTCTCATTCAAATAAAGGAGTTCCTCTCAGATTGTCTAAAGAACAAAAGAACACTTGGATCTTTTTCCCATTTTCAGAAATCTGTATATCTATTAGTCAACTGAAAAATTATTTTATTAACAGGCAAAACGTGGTTGAGAAACTAGATTTCTAAGGTCCTTTTCAGCTTTGACATTTCTATGGCTCTGTAGCTTCTGTGCTCAAATCAGTCCCTCACAGAGTGAAGCACCCTATTCCAACTCCCTGCTTCCTTGGTTGGGCCTCTCAACTCTGCACGTTATTTATTATTAGCCATCCAAACCTGCCTGGAGTTCTCCTTTTTCCTCGGAGCAAATCAAAGCGTTAATTCCAAATTTGGCCTAGGCATTGTTCTGGTTTTCTTCTCCACCATCTTCCCAATGGTCTAGGCATTTGTTCTAAATCTATGGCATTGGTCTCCTTGGTTTTCTTAAAAGTTCATTCCCTTTTCAACGATGGAAGGGCATGATGGTTCCAGTTTGTTATTCTTAGAAAGTGGAACCACTAGTGTAACTGAAAGATTGAAATAATGTGAGATCATGTCTCTTGTTTTCTGGAGCCCGTCCAGCCATAGATCATATAGTCTTGTTGCTGTATATAATGTTTTCCTGGTTCTGCTCATTTCACTTAGCATCAGTTCATGTAGGTCTCTCCAGGCCTCTCTGAAATCATCCTGCTGGTCGTTTCTTATACAACAATAATATTCCATGACATTCATATACCATAATTTATTCAGCCATTCTCCAATCGATGGGCATCCATTCAGTTTCCAGTTTCTAGCCACTACAAAAAGGGCTGCCACAAACATTTTTGCACATGTGGGTCCCTTCCCCTCCTTTAAAATCTCTTTGGGATATAGGCCCAGTAGAAACACTGCTGGGTCAAAGGGTATGCACAGTTTGATAACTTTTTGAGCATAGCTCCAAATTGCTCTTCAGAATGGCTGGATCTGTTCACAGTTCCACCAACAATGTATCAGTGTCCCAGTTTTCCCACATCCCCTCCAACATTTGTCATTATCTTTTCCTGTCATTTTAGCCAATCTGACAGGTGTGTAGTGGTATCTCAGAGTTGTATTAATTTGCATTTCTCTGATCAATAGTGATTTGGAGCAACTTTTCATGTGACTAGAAATAGTTTTAATTTTATCATCTGAAAATTGTCTGTTCATATCCTTTGACCATTTGTCAATTGGAGAATGGCTTGAATTCTTAGATATTTGAGTCAATTCTCTATATATTTTAGAAATGAGGCCTTTATCAGAATCTTTGAATGTAAAAATGTTTTCCCAGTTTATTGCTTCCCTTCTAATCTTGTCTGCATTCATTTTGTTTGTATAAAAACTATTTAACTTGATATAGTCAAAATTATGTATTTTGTGATTAATGATGATCTCTAGTTCTTCTTTGGTCACAAATTCCTTCCTCCTCCACAGGTCTGAGAGGTAAACCATCCTACATTGTTCTAATTTGTTTCTAATATCATTCTTTATGTCTAGATCATGAATCCATTTCGACCTTATCTTGGTATACAGTGTTAGGTGTGGGTCAATGCCTAGTTTCTTCCATACTAGTTTCCAATTTTCCCAGCAGTTTTTGTCAAATAGTGAGTTTTTATCCCAAAAGCCTGGGGTCTTTGGGTTTATCAAACACTAGATTACTATTGTCATTGACTATTTTGTCATGTGAATCTAACCTATTCCACTGATCAACTACTCTGCTTCTTAGCCAGTACCAAATGGTTTTGATGACCGTATAATATAGTTATATTTGGCACAGCTACATCACCTTCATTTGCTTTTTTTTTTTTCATTAATTCCCTTGAAATTCTTGACCTTTTGTTTTTCCAGATGAATTTTGTTATTTTTTCTAGGTCAGTAAAATAATTTCTTGGGAGTTTGATTGGTATAGCAATAAATAAATAGATTAGTTTAGGTAGTATTGCCATCTTTATTATATTCGCTCGACCTATCCAAGAGCACTTGATATTTTTCCAATTGTTTAGATCTGACTTTATTTGTGTGGAGAGTGTTTTGTAGTTTTGCTCATATAGATCCTGACTTTCCCTTGGCAGATATATTTCCAAATATTTTATACTATATGATGATGATTATGATGATTATGTAATTATCATCATCCCTTCATACCATTGCTGCACAAATTGCCCTAATACATAGATGTGTTCATGTCACTTCTTAAAAATTTCAGTAACTTTTGACTACCAAGTAAGATTTAAATTCTTGTGTCTGGCTTTCAAGGTGCTCCATAATCTGATATTACCCTATCTTTCTGGTCTTATAATATTTTTTGCCCTCTTACTCTACATTCCAGCTAAACTGGACTGTTCTTTCCCCAAACATAACCTGAGCTTTTTCACCTCCACACTTTTACTCACATTGTTCCCTTTTTCTGGAAGAGTCTTCTCTTTCCTCATTGCTCATTGAATTCATACCTGCCCTTTAAAATCCATTTCAACTGCTCTCCTCTTTATTGTCTCATGCCTTACATGGCACTTTGGTTCATACCTTTCTAATGCCCATTCTACATTATTTTTAGTTACAATTATCTGTTATATCTTCTAACCAGACTATAGATAGCCTCCATGACAGTATCTATTTCTTATTCAAAGTTGGTATGTCTACCAGCGTTTATTAGGTGTTTAATAAATGTTTGCTGAATTGAATTGTATTCAGTTTATTAGAATCAAATTTCTAAGATTCAAACAATTTCTTCCCTTTTTCTAAAATCCATTTAATTGTGTTTTCCAAGGGAGTAAAAAATCCCTATAATCAGTCTTGTTGATTGACAAGTATTTTTTGAGCATTTTACATGGACAAGGTATTCTGGCTTCTATGAGTTATCAAAGGAGTACAATCAATGAATATTTATTTGGTGTCTGTTATGTGTGTCAGATACTGGGCCACATATGTCCATAAGACATGGTTCTTGCTTTCAAGGAGAATTTTGCTCAAGTAAAGCTTCTTGATGAGAGTTGAGTGAGTCCATGTGAAGCACCCCAAAACTGCCATGCCTTCTGTCTAACGGTTAGCATTCAGCTCCCTAGTGAGGTAGGACTATCTGAGAAGTCAGGTAAAAGTCAAAGCAACAGGACAAACCAGAGCAGGTGATTCATTAAACAGAGTTCAACAATCTGAGGTGTTTTCATCCCTTGGCATTTTTTACCCTGATGAGATCGGTTAAGATACCTGGAAGGAGTACCCTAATAGTTCATCGGCATATTAAAGACCTAATTGAGGCCAGGTGGAAAACTCTAGCTCTGGTCTCCAGAGACAGTCAGGCTCTATAGCTTCATTTTATGTGTTTCAGTCTCCACTCCCTTTACTATTAGGGGACATTTGCGTGGAGGCCAGTGCAAGAGATCTGGGTCTTTTTTCTGCTGCTTCTTCATCCTCGAGAGCTAGACAGAACCGTGCATCTGCTGGAGCAACCTCCCTAACAAGTTTTTCAAACTGTCTTCAACAGGTTTCTGTAGGGTAATTGGCACTGGCTTGTCATCCCTAGCTGGGGTATTTGGCCAACCCATGTGGCCACGGGGTTGCAGATGCCTGTTGTTTATGTATTACATGGGTATTGGTGTTAGTACAGTACGACAGGCAGAGAATACAGCTGTGGCGCAGGGCAGTGATCCCAAGGTTTCTTTCTTGACAGCGACAGTATAATCAATCGGTTGTTCAACCCATAAGGCATCAGAAAGTGCTGTTAAGGGCCAGACCCTGTGCTAGGTTGGGTAAAAAGAAAAATGAAATAGTTCATGCTTTGTCAAGGAGCTGTGCTCATATAAACCTAGACACGTAACTCAAGTAGATCTGTGATTTCATTGATTAGTGACCAATCTTGAGTTTTAACCCATTCATACCTAACATTTTGTGTGATTTCCATTCATAAATTTGTCAGAGGAGGTTCACTTCTTTCTCCTGACTTAGAAAGGGTACCATCTAAGCACTCTGTCGTTAACAAGAAACAAGATAGCTATTACTGGGGTAAAGGGTATGTACAGTTTAGTAACTTTTTAAGAGTAGTTCCAAATTATTCTGCCAAATGCCTGAACCAGCTCATAGCTTCACCAGCAATGCATTAATATACCTGTTTTTCCACAGCCTCTCCAGCATTTTCTACTGTGCCATTTTGAAAAAATTCAGGTCTAGTACCTGCTACAGTTTTATTTTAGAAGTGGAGGAATGCTTTTGTCCATTTACAGCAAATTACTTGGGAATATCTCTGAAATGTAGACTGGACTTATTAAAAAGTCTTTGTGAAGTGACTTGGGAATAGAAAAATTTTATGGCTTCAGTGGAACAAAAAAGAATGTCCTTGAAAGTGAATTTAAATTTATTTTTCAATTAAAAAAGGGCATTTAAAAAGCCTAATCCCTTTCCTGCAGTGCAGGGAACTGGTCCCAGCCATTTGGACCAAAAAATGAAACCTAGGTAAACAACTCAGGCCAATTAGCTTCTTAAACTTAATTTTATAATAATTGTCAGTGGTGTCAGCAGTGAAAGGAGGAGGAAGGTTGGGGGTGGGTATGAACTTGGTAGCCTTGCTTCCTTTAGGGTGAGTTTTACTAATGAATTTGAGTGTGAGGGTTTTTTTTTTTTTTTTGTAAACTTTTCTTTTTAAAAAAGAAAGGAACAACAATCTTGAAGACTAACTGGGAAGTAGAATGCTGTGATAGTAAAACCATTGTTATTTGTCATCAGATACTGAGTTCGAACCCTGGCTGCCATGATATAGCAGAGGGACTTTGGGCAAATCACTTAAATCTCTCTGAGACTTATTTTCCTTATTGCATTAGTTCATGGGCATTTGGATGATCTAGAAGTCAGAGTACAGTTTTAAATGATTAAGGTATAGAAGTACTTGCAATACTTTACAATAGAACCTAAGTTCCTTGAGGGCAAGGACTGTGAAATTATTATCTTTATATCTCCAGAGCCTTTCTCAGTCCAGGGCATATAATAGATACTTAATAAATACCTCTGCTTGGTCATCAGATCTTATATGCAGAGCTAGGTTCAAAGGAACCTTATAGGCTATCTAGTTCAAGAGTTTCATTTTACAGATGAGGAGACTGAGGTTCAAAAAGTTGGCAATTATTCAATAGAATGTTGGCTTGGGATTCAGAATACCTGAAATCAAATACCACCTCTTAGACTTACTAGCTGGAACATTGGGCAAATCAGTTAACTTTCCCAGCCTCAGTTGGCTCATACTGTCACCTACTTCAAATGAGATGCCATGTGTAGTTTTTTGGTAAACCTTATATTTAGCTTTATATATGTAAATAAATTTATATAAATAAAACGGGCTTTTATAAGTGCTAGCTGTTATTAAAGATCTTGGCCAAGGTCATGCTGGTAGAAATGGCAGAGCCAGCCCTTAGGACTTAGGTCCTATGACCTCAGCTCAACAATCCTTCCATTTCAATGAGGACTGAGATGGTTAGACAAAATAATTTTGTAAATCACAACATGTGGGCACTATTATCTAAGTGATGTTTGGTATATTAAGAGAAAAATGCTTTGTAAATCTTTAAGCACTATGTAAAATGGAGTTGTTTTTATTAATACTACTTGATGGACCAGTCTGGGAGAAAGGCTAAATGTGGTGCTGGTCAAGGGGGAACTGAGGCATAGGGTGGGAGTCTATTAGTCTAGATTTAAGCCATATATCATCCTGGAACTGTCAAGAAAGCCTCAAACAGGGTCATGAAGAGTCAGATGTGGACAGCCCCGGAGATCTGGGTTAGGCTTTTGGAGAGCTGGGGTTTAGGGCTTTCTCCTCATCAGTAGCTTCAGCTCAAGAGTCTGGGCCTAGTGTCAGCTTTCCGTGTTTTAGTGCCTTGTAGACATCAAAAAAGGAATAGCACTTTAATGGCCAGAGCCCATGAAGGAGAGCTTCTAGATGGCTCAGGGATGAGAGCGCTAGGTCTGAAGTCAGGAAGGACTCGTCTCCCAGAGTTCAAATCTGGCCTCAGAAACTTCCTAGCTGTGTGACTCTGAGCAAGTCACTGAAGCCTAGTTACCTCAGTTTCCTTATCTGCAAAATGAGCCGGAGAAGGAAATGGTGAATTATTCCAGTACATCTGCCAGGAAAATCCCAAAGGGGTTATGTGAAATGACTGAACAGTGACATCATGGAGGAGGGACACTGCCCACCTAATGGCAGGTCAGACAGAGTAAGTGAGAACAGAATCAAGAGTGAGGAACATGGAGGTGGGAAGGGATGATGTCTCCTAGAACAGATTTGGATCTAGGCCCCTCACATCAACACACGCTTAGGTTAATGAAGCCAACCAAATCTGCAGGCATGCAGTAAGATAGGCAGAGCCCTGGACGAGTGGCTGCAGGATGAGAGGAAGAAGAAAGGCCAGAGTCCCTGTCTACAAGAACTTTGTAGTCCTGCCGAGTGTGCGCCTTTGTTGTTGTTGTAAGGGGACACATTTAGCTGTGCTCGGGCCTAGGTGAGCAAGCAGAGCCCCGGGGTGGGCAAGGAAAGTGCATTCCTCTGTGTGTGGGAAAGGAAAGTGTCTGCCTCTGCCTAGGAGGGAGAGGCTCATCTCTGTACATGTCAGCGTTCCCCCAGGTGCATGAAAATGGAGCTGGAGCTGCCTCTACGTGTCAGCACGCCTCTGTAGGCATGAGAGGTGCATGTCTGTACGGACCCACACCCCCTCATATATGTTTATCATATCATAATAATCATAAAATCACAATAAACATATAATAATCAAAATCACAGTAATCATATAATAATCATAAAATCACAGTAATCGTATCATAATCATAATGTGATAATAGATTCATAAAATCAACCCTCATTCTATAAGTATCTATAACATAAATATAGTTCTCAAGAGTTTTTTTTTTTTTTCTTGTTACCTTTTTATGTTTCTCTTGTGTTCTGTGTTTGTAGATCAAATTTTTTTGTTCAGTTCTGGTCTTTTCAGTAGAAATAGGTGAAATTCTCCTATATCATTGAATGACCATCGTCTTCCCTGGAAGATAATGTTCATTCTAGCTGGGTAACTTATTCTTGGCTGTAATCCAAGTTCCTTTGCCCTTCGCAGTATCTGATTCCAGGCCCTTCGATCCTTCAAAGTAGAAGCTGCTAGGTCCTGTGTGATTCTAATTGTAGCTCCCCAATATTTAAATTGTTTCTTTCTGGCTTCTTGTAATATCTTTTCCTTGGTATGATAGTTCTGGAATTTAGCCACGATATTTCTGGGGGACTTAATTTTTGGGTTTCTTTCAGGAGGTGATCGGTGGATTGTTTCGAGGAGTATTTTGCCTTCTGGGTGTAAAATATCAGGGCAGTTTTCTTTTATGATTTCCTGGAAGATAGTGTCCAGGTTCTTTTTTTCATCATGGCTTTCAGGAAGCCCTATAATTCTTAGATTGTCTCTCCTAGATCTATTTTCCAGGTCAGTTGTTTTTCCTAGGAGATATTTCATGTTTTTCTCTATCTTTTCATTTTTTTGTTTTTGTTCGACTGATTCTTGAAGTCTTGATGAGTCATTCATTTCCAATTGTTCGATTCTAATTTTTAATGTCTTATTTTCTTCAGTTACTGTTTTTAGTTCCTTTTGCAATTGACCAATTACATTTTTTTGTTCATTGCATTCTTTTTCCATTTTTTCTATTTTATTTTGCAGTGATCTCATTTCGTTTCCCCATGTTTCTTCTCTCTTTTAAGATTTTTTATGCAATCTTCAAAGAAAGCCTTGTGACATGGAGACCAGTTTATGTCTCTCTTTGGGGCTTTTTCTGGAGTTGCTTTACCTTTAGGGGCCTCAGGATTTGAGGTCTGTTCTTCCCTCTCTCCATAAAAGTTGTCTATGGTGAGAGCTCTTTTTGGTTTTTATTCATTTTTTTTTTAAAGGTGTGAGGTCTGTTTAGGGCAAAGGTGGGACAGCTGCTTTAATTTGCCCTGGGGCAGTTCTGCTGATTGAGTTACTTCATGTACTGGGCAGTTCTGCTGATTGAATTATTTCAGGTACTGGGCAGCTCTGCTGATTGAATTATTTCTGGTGCTGATCAGTCCTGTTAATTGATTGATTGCTTTAAGGTGCTGTGTAATGGCAGCTAGGTCCGATGCTCATCAGGGGTTCAGTGGTTCACAATCTATCCCCCTCAAAAGGCAGACCCTCCAAACCACCTGCCCACAATCAGGACAGATTGTTCCAAGAGGCCCGCAGAAGACTCCCAGGTGTGTGAAAAGCACAACGCTCCCACTCCTGTTCCGACTCCTGTTCCAGCTCCCTGTTCCAGCTCCCTGCCCCGGTCTCCCTGCGCTGCAGTCTGGGTTCAGCAGACCACCCCCCTGCCCAATTAAAACAGACCTGTTTTGAGGTTCTTCCAGAGTATCTTCTTCTAGAATCGGGTTGTTCTCCAGATATTGTGGATTTTTTTGCTTCAAAATCAGTCTAGAGGCTTCATATGTTGTTGGTTTGAGGGGAGGTTAGAGGAGGTTACAGAGACTCCTGTCTGATCTCCACCACCATGGCTCCACCCCCGACCACCCCCTCATATATGTAAAATCAAAAAGTGCATTTCTATACAGGTCGATATTTCCTTGGAAGCGAAATGGCATGGTTTGGGAGTCAGGAAGTTCCAGATTTGGAAATGACTAAGTGAAAAACAAAAGAAGTCAGTAAAGCTCATCATCATTATTATTATTATTGAACACCCCAAATATCTGGAAAGTTGCCCAGATTGCAGGTCTTGCTTTTCTTTTTTTTTTTGTTTTTTTTGTTTTTTGCTGAGACAGTTGGGGTTAAGTGACTTGCCCAGGGTCACACAGTCAGGAAATGTGAAGTGTCTAAGACCAGATTTGAACTCAGGTCATCCTGACTTTAGGGCTGGTGCTCTCTCCACTGCGCCACTTAGCTGCCCCTGAGGTTGCCCTTTTTACCAGATGCCCTTGTGCAATAATCAACTTTGATAGACTCCACTCTTCTCAGTAATATGATAAATCTAAGATAATTCCAGAAAATTCATGATGGAAAATGCTGTCTACATCCAGAGATAGTTAACTGTGGAGTCTGAATGTAGATCAAAGCATATTGTCACTGTTTGGGTTGTTTTCCCATTTTTTTCCTGTTTCTTCTTTCACAGCATGATTTAACATGATTGTACATGTATATCTGATATCAGATTGCTGTTTTGAGGAGTGGGAGGTAAGGGAGACGAGGGGAAAATTTGGAATTTGAAATCTTACAAAGATGAACATTGAAAACTATCTTTACATGTAAATGAAAAAAACCCGCCATTAAATTTTTAAAAATCACAGGATCATATATTTAAGGTTTGGAAGAATCTTAAAAGCGTTGAATTCAACTCCTTTATTTTTATTACTAAGGAAACTGAATCACAAGAAGGATAAGTGGCTTGCTCAGGATTATAAACTAGAAAGTTTCTTGAGCTCTGTTTTGAACCCAGTCTTGTTGACTACAAGTCCAGTGCCCCATCCACTGCTATTTTAGCTTACCTTACTCCTCTGCATTGAAGGGAAAAATCTCCTAGTCTTAAAATAATTTTATATTTACTTTCTTTTTAATTTATGAGATATAACAAACAATTTCATAAGAGTATAATAAAAAAGCATTGCACATGAAACTGCAAATCTATTATGTACAACTTGCTATTCCCTTTAAAAGCATAATAAAATTATTAAGTAAAGTTCTTTTTTTTTTACCTTCTCTTTTCCCTCCAGCATCCCCATCCTAGAGATGGCTACCATTAGACATAAAAATGTATGTATGTGCAAAATCGTTTCATACATATGGTCTCTCTTGCTTTCTTTTTCAGGGGTGGACAGACAATATGGCCAGGAGGGCACTGAAAATTGTTTCTTGGACCAGCATGGCCCTGGCTTCCTCAGGGTTCTACCTCTACAGTAACAAGTACCTGGACCCCAATGATTTTGGCGCAGTTAGGATAGGGAGAGCTGTAGCAACGGTAGGTTTTCTCAATGGGAATGGATTGCTTTAAAGCTTCATTGTAGAGACTTTAGGAAAAATTATATAGACGGACATGCACATACATACATGGCTGCAGAAATATTATATAATCATATTACACCTATGCCTGCCAGCACACTTCCTTTTAAACAGTATTTTTTCCAATTACATGTTAAGACAATTTTTAGCACTCATTTTTTTCTTGTTTGAGATGTGATTTTTTTAATTAAAGCTTTTTATTTTTGAAATAATAGATATGCATAGATAATTTTTCAACATTGACCCTTGCAAAACCTTGTGTTCCAAATTTCCCTCCCTTCTCCCCACCACCTCCCCTAGATGGCAAATAATCCAATATATGTTAAACATGTTAAAATATGTTAAATCCAAGATATGTATACATATTTATACAATTATCTTGCTGCACAAGAAAAATATAGAAAAGGAAAAAAATGAGAAAGAAAACAAAATGCAGGCAAACAACAACAAAAAGGGTGAAAATGCTGTGTTGTGATCCACACTCAGTTCCCACAGCCCTCTCTCTGGATATAGTTAGCTCTCTTTATAACAAGATCATTGGAACTGGCCTCAGTCATCTCATTGTTTAAAAGAGCCATATCCAAAAGAATTGATCATCATATAGTCTTGTTGTTGCCATGTATAATGATCTCCTGGTTCTGCTCACTTCGCTCAGCATCAGTTCATGTAAGTCTCTCCAGGTCTCTCTGAAATCGTCCTGCTGGTTGTTTCTTACAGAACAATAATATTCCATAACATTCATATACCATAATTTATTCAGCCATTCTTCAGTTGATGGGCATCCATTCAGCTTCTAGTTTCTAGCCACTACAAAAAGGGCTGCCACAAACATTCTTGCACATATGAGTCCCTTTTCCTCCTTTAAGATCTCTTTGGGATATAAGCTCAGTAGAAACACTGCTGGGTATGCACATTTTAACATTCATTTTTTAAATAAAATTTTGAGTTCCAAATTTTCTTTCTCCTCTTTCTCCTGCTCACCCCTCCGATGACAGTAAGCAATTTGATACAGTTTAGACATGTGCAATAAGGTAAAACATATTTCCATATTATGTTATATAAGAAGAAACAGAACAAAAGAAAAAGCTATCAAAAATAAAATAAAAATAGTATGTTTCCATCTGTATTTGGACTCCATAGTTCTTTCTCTGAATATAGATAGGGTTTTCCATCATGAGTCTTTTGGAATTGTTCTGGATCACTGTATCAGCAGCACACTTTCCAATATGCCACACAGTTGTTTTCTTCCAACCGAGTCCATGATTCTCAAGCACCTCATTCAATACCTGGCACATAGTAAAGGTCTCTATCTTTTATCTAGGTGGTTTATTGGGTAGCTGGGTGGCCCAGTGGTTAGAGTACTGGGCTTGGAGTCAAGAAGATTCATATTCTTGATTTCAAATCTGGCCTCAGACACTGACTAGCTCTGGGCAAATCACTTAACCCTTTTATGAAATGGAGAAAGAAATGGCAAATCCCTTTAGTATTTTCTCCAAGAAAATACAAAATGCCTGACAGAGGGTCAGGCACAACTGAAATGACTGAAAAATAACAGCAAAAAGGTAGCTTATTGGATAGTATTGAACTTGAAATCGGGATGACCTGAATTCAAATCCTGCCTCAAACAATTACAAGCTGTTTAACTCTGGACAAGTAATTTAACCTCTCGCAGCCTCGGTTTCCTCCACTGTAAAAAGAAGATAATAATAGCACTTAACTCCCAGGGTTGTTGTAAAGATCAAATGGAATAACGTGTACAATTCTTTGCAAACCTTAGAACAATATATAAATATTAGTTATAATGCATACCCTTTGACCCAGCAGTGTTTCTATTGGGCTTATATCCCAAAGAAATCATAAAAGAAGGAAAGGGCCCCACATGTGCAAGAATGTTTGTGGCAGCCCTTTTTGTAGTGGCTAGAAACTGAAAACTGAAGGGATGCCCATCAGTTGGAGAGTGGCTGAATAAATTATGGTATATGAATGTTATGGAATATTATTGTTCTGTAAGAAACGACCAGCAGGACGATTTCAGAGAGGCCTGGAGAGACTTGCATGAACTGATGCTCAGTGAAATGAGCAGAACCAGCAGATCATTATTCACGGCAGCAACAATACTATATGAGGATCAGTTCTAATGGACATGGCTCTCTTCAACAATGAAATGTTTCAAACCAGTTCCAGTTGTTCGGTGAAGAGAGCCATATACACCCAGACAGAGGAATATGAAATGTGGACCACAACGTAACATTTTCATGTTCTCTGTTGAGGTTTGCTTGCATTGTATTTCCTTTATCGGATTATTCTTTCTTGTAGATACGATTTCTCCTGCACAAAAAAATGATGTGTGGCAATAACTATACATATATTCGATTTCTTAAGTATTCTAACATAATTATCATGTAGTAGATATCCTGCCATCTAGGGCAGGGGTGGGGAGTAGGGGGGAAAAATCTGTAACAGAAAGCTTTGTAATGGTTAATGTTGAGGAATTACCCATACATATGTTTTGCAAATAAAAAGTATTAATAAAAAAAAGAAATAAATATTAGTTATATTATTCATGTATGAGTGCACAGTGAGTTGTTTGCATTTTGTTGAGATCTGAGAGGTAAGTGTATTTTAGGGGTGGGGACATGCCATATGAATTGTATAGTACCTAACAGACAACAACACCAGGCACTAAGATTACATATGTCCTTCCTTTGGTTTACAGACGGCTGTCATCAGCTACGACTACCTCACTTCCCTCCGGAGTGTTCCTTATGGCTCAGAGGAGTATGCACAGCTCAAATCCGAGGTGAGCAGCTGTTGGGACTATTACCTGAGGTCGCTGTAAGATAGTCCCACCCTTGGAAAGCTTTAAGGTCTGCTGACCAATAGTACTGTGTCTAGCAGGACAAAAGCAGACTTGGCGTTGGAGACCGAGACCCTGCCAAGTGGTGACTGGAGGTTAGAGTGTGAAGATGGAAGGAGGAGGGGACCTTCTCCATCTCTACCCTGCATTGTCTGCATGCTGGTGGAGAAGTGTATCCCACGCTGCCCTGCTTTATTAATTTAAGAGGCAGCTGCCCGAGGGACTGATACACTCTTGTGTTCTGGGGACAGTATGTTCTTGGGATGGCTCTGCATAGATGAAGACTCTGTCCCTAAGATAACTCTGTTGGCTTCAGAACTGCTTCGTCAGGAAAAAACCAATTGAGAGAGGTTAATTACTTTCCTTCCCACTGAATCCTGCACTAAGGCCTCCTGCGAGTCACTGGGGTCCCAGGCTGTTGCTGTGTGCTCAGTATGCAAGGACTAGCCTCCCTTTGTTCCCTAACTTGGTATATACTAGTTAAACTAGTATTGGCTGGGTCAGAAAAGGGGGATGATGGTGGCAAAGAATATGGAATTGTCCTAGTTATTGTGGAGAATGGAACTTGTCAAGAGACAGTAATGCATAGTGGAAAGAACACTTAAGTTTGGAGCTAAAAGGTGTAGGTTTGGGGCAGTGGATAGAGCAGCAGCCCTGAAGTCAGGAGGACCTGAGTTCAAATCTGGCCTCAGACACTTAATACTTCCTAGCTGTGTGACCCTGGGCAAGTCACTTAACCCCAATTGTTTCAGGAAAAAAAAAAAAAGGTTTAGGTTTGAATCCTGGCTTTGCCAGTAAATATTGCCATTACCCGTACTACTGCTAGCTAGTATTTATATAGTGCTTACTGTATACTAGACTCTGTGCTAAATGCTTTACAATTATCTCAAATGATTCTCACAGAAACACGGACTTAGGTGCTATTACTTTCCCCATTTTACTGATGAGGAAACTGAGGCAAACAGAGGTTAAATGACTTGCCTACATTCACACAGTTAGTATAATAAATGCTAATATTTATATTGTGCATACTATGTTTCAGGCACTGTGCTAAGTTCTTTGCAAATATTAGCTCAATTGATCTTCATAACATCCCTGGGAAGTAATTGCTTTTATTATCTTCATTTTATTGGTAAAGAAACTGAGGCAAACTGAATGTTTTTTTAATGATTTACCCAAGGTCACATAGTTCCTAGTAATAATCATAATGATAACAGTTAAAACCAACATTTATATAGCACTTCCATTCCACGGACTATGCTAAATGCTTTTTTTTTATTATTATTTATTAATACTTTTTATTTGCAAAACATATGTATGGGTAATTCCTAAACATTAACCCTTACAAAACTTTCTGTTACAAATTTCCCCCCCTACTCCCCACCCCTCCCCTAGATAGCAGGATATCCACTACATGATAATTATGTTAGAATACTTAAATCAAATATATGTATAGTTATTGCCACACATCATTTTTTTGTTCAGGAGAAATCATATCTATAAGAGAGAATAATCCGATAAAGGAAATACAATGTAAGCAAACATCATTAGAGAACATGAAAATGTTATGTTGTGGTCCACATTTCACATCCCTCTCTCTGGGTGTATATGGCCTTCTTCACTGAACAATTGTAATTGGTTTAAAGCATTTCATTGTTGAAGAGAGTCATGTCCATTAGAACTGATCCTCATATAGTACTGTTGTTGCCATGTACAACGATCTCCTGGTTCTGCTCATCTCACTCAGCATCAGTTCATGCAAGTCTCTCTCCAGGCCTCTCTGAAATCATCCTGTTGGTCGTTTCTTACAGAGCAATAATATTCCATAACATTCATATACCATAATTTATTCAGCCATTCTCCAATTGATGGGCATCTACTCAGTTTCCAGTTTCTAGCCACTACAAAAAGAGCTGCCACAAACATTCTTGCACATGTGGGCCCTTTCCTTCTTTTATGATTTCTTTGGGATATAAGCCCAATAGAAACACTGCTGGGTCAAAGGGTATGCACAGTTTGATAACTTTTTGAGCATAATTCCAAATTACTTTCCAGAATGGTTGGATCCATTCACAGTTCCACCAACAATGCATCAGTGTCCCAGTCTTCCCACATCCCCTCCAACATTCATCATTATCTTTTCCTGTCATTTTTATGCTAAATGCTTTTACCAATATTATTTCAATTGATCCTCATAATAACTTTGAGAGGTAAGTACTACTATTATCTTTATTCAGATGAGGAAACTAAGGCAAACGTTTTTTTGAAGTGACTTGCATATCACATAGATAATAATAATGATAATAACAAATCACATTTATATAATTCTTACTAAGTGTTAAGCACTGTGCTAAGTACTTTCCAGTTATTTGCTCATTTGATCCTCACAACAACCCTGGGAATTAGATGCTATTATTATTCCCATTTTATAGAGAAGAAACTGAGGCACACATAGGTTAAATGCTTTGCCCAAGGTCACATAATAAATGCCTAAGGCTGAATTTGAATTCAGATCTTCCTGACTCCAGACCTAGGGCTCTATCCATCGTGCCTTTGGTTAGCTACCTTACCTTTCTGAGCATCTGTATCCTTCTCTGTAATATGATGGGGTTGGAATGGATCAATTTCTAACTCTAAATCTGTGATCCAGGTTTGTGATGCAGCAGCTTCTCATCACCAACCCCTGGGAGGGGAATATGCTCGAGCTGATCTCCAAGTAGTATTGCTGGGGACTACTGCTCCCTTCATCTCATTTTCTCTCTCCCCCACCCTACCAATATCACCTACTTGGTGGTTTATAGCTGTCATTTACACCCCCCTCCCCTTCTGCTAGTGTTGCAACTTGGTGGTTTAGCTCAACATCTGCTTTTAGGTCTCCAACAGCGTTTTGCAGCATTGGGGACAGAAAACAAAAGAGAATTCTCTGCCATAGGGGAACCCAGAGAGGAGGTGACGTTGGCAAGAAGTTGCATCTGTAATTGTAGGAGTCATCTGAAGGACAGCTCAGTTCCATCTTCTGCAGCAGTTGACAGCCTCCAGAGACTCAGTGAGGAATTATACAGACTGGCATCAGATAAGGAAATGGAGGATGGGGAGACTTAGACTAATTGACATTGGGTAAGAGGGATATTTAAGACTCGGGGTCCAAGATAGTCTTGGGGAACATCTATGGATGGGGCTACAGAGTGACAAATGGGGGATAGGTTGGCACTGAGGAAATAAGGCAGAAAACTATAGAATTGTCCTCCTAAGTCAGTGCTTATCCATTTCCCAGTGTATCCGATAAAGGAAAGAGCTGAAGGGTAAAACATAATTATCTTACCTGTCAAGCCAGCATTTCTGGGTTCTGGGTGCCAGGAGAATAGATACAATAGGCGGTGACTTAGAGAAACACTTCCAAGGTTGGCACCGGTATGTATGGCAGTGTCTCCATGACTCAGCAAGGCAGGATAGTATCCCCTTCTGGGGTTGCGGTAACCCTACTGTGTCAGGTACCACCTAGAATATTAAACTTAATTCTATTTGTCTTATTGTAAGAGGATGGTTGACAAACTAGAATTTGTCTAGTGGTTCCGATTAAACTGTGTCCTAAGAGTAATGTTTCAAGGGGCTGAAAGTGTTTATTCTTTTTTTTAAATTTAATTTTTAGTACACATTTCTTTATGAATCATATTAGGAGAGAAAAATCAGAATAAAAATGAAAAACCATGAGAGAAAAAAAAACAGAAAAAAGAAATGAACATAGCATGTGTTGATTAACATTCAGTTTCCACAGTTCTTTTTCTGGATGCAGATGGTGTTTTCTATTCAAAGTTTATTGGGATTGCCTTGGAGAAAGCATTTATTCTTGAGAAGAGAGATGATTTCCTGGGGACATGCCTTCCGATATTTGTAGAATTATTGTAGTGAATAGAGATTTGGCTTATTCCGTGTGTTTCCAGAGGGTCTGGACTAGGACCAATGGATATGGCAGATAGAGCCCAGCAGAACTTTCTGACAATCAGACTATCTTTTTTTTTTTTTTTTTTTTTTTTTTAAGATAGTGAATTCCCTGTTAATAGAAATGCATTTGTCTAGATTTTTTAAAATTTCTTTTCATCTCAATGGTTCTTTGATTTTGTGAACTCTAAGGAATTACTGGTAGCCATAGAAGGACTTATGAATCAAAGAAAGGGTCCAGGTTCTGACATCCTGGCACTGAAAGAGATCCATGAGAGACTCATTTATTGTTAGGCTGGTTTCATGCTGGGAAAACTATCTCAGATTGTCCTCTCCCAGCAGCCTCGGTGTCTGTACCTCTGAAATGGGTGTATGAGAGGCAGATTGGGGAAAGGAAAATAGATTGACTAAGACTTTAAGACTTGGATTCACTGTCTAAGATTTTAAGTCACACACAATTATGGATCTGCCTTGGGTTAGGACGTTTTCTGGCGGGGAGCTCCCAGTACCATTAAAATCAATGAGTCAAGTTAAAAGTAAGGCTTAATTCTATACCATGAATTATTTAGCTGAAGCAAGGAGGAAAACCAAAAGCAAATTTTCTGGAAGCTGGCCTTAGAGGCTTCTTATCTCTTCAATGAAAAAGTTAATTTTGGGAGTTGTCTTATTACAGAAGATGTATATTTGAACATGCACCATTACCATCAGTGGCCCTCTGATAGGGACAAGGAAAATATATGGGTCCAAGGTTCTTCTGGTAGTTTGATTTTTCTAGTTGGATTAATGCCACTGGGGATTGTTGGACGTATATGTGTAATAGTTAAGTTAGCGAGCACAGGCCAAACTGCAGGTTGATATTATGGGGTTAGAATATATTTATGCCTCTGTGCTTTGTTGATTCTGGAAATATTTTCATTTTATTTTCTTTCTAATTGGCAACCCTGAAAAGCTCCCTGCTGGAGTTAATTTGGATGACTATTTTGTTAATGACCTTTGGGGGTATCATCATCATCATTGACAACCACAAATATTTATTAAGCACCCACCGAGTGCATAGCACTGTTTAGTGCTTAAGGTAATGAGTGAATCAATCAACAGATATTCTATTTGTTGAGCTCCTGCTCTGGGCAATGCACTGCTAGGTTCTGAGTCAAGGAAGTGTGTGTGTGTGTGTGTGTATGTGTATGCACATGTACACATATGTGAATGAAAAAGCCTTTAGCTTCTTGGTTAGATAATCATGGGACTGGAGGGACTAAGAGAGCCACTATGTCTATAAAGTCTTTTGTATGTGTGTGTGAAGTCTTAAAAAAAAATTTGTTTTTAATGGAATATTTACATTATTGCCTTCCAGAGCATGTAAACTTCCTGAAGGAAAGTTCCTGAAAGAAGGAACTGTTTCCTTTTTAATTTGTATTCTCAATACTTAGCACAGTTCTTGGTATATAACAGGTGCTTAATAAATGTTTGTTTATTAATTAAATTTTTTTTTTGCTTTTTTATTTTGAACTTAAATACCAAACAAAAAGACATATCTATATATATAACAAAATGCAAAAAGAGGATTGTATATGGTGCTGTGAATCACTATTATATACTGCTTCCTTAAAAAAAAAGTATATAATTCCAGAAGTTATTTTCCAAAATGTCCTACTTTGTACTTTCTTCTAAACTTCTTTCTATTCCTTTCTGGGCATTAAAAAAAAGTTTCAGTGGCCTCTTTTTTTATTGGCATATGATCACCAACTTTCCCTCTTTCTGTTAGTCCCCTCTTGCCCCCAATTAAAATTGAGTGAAAGAAAAAAAAAACCTTTTAGAACAAATCACCAAAGTCAAACAAAATAAATCTACATAGTAGCTGTGACCAAAAATATGTTCCTTTCTGCACCTTGTGTCTTTTTGTCTAGTCATTGCAGACACTGTTATCACTGTATTGATCAGAATTCTTCAGTGTTTCAGAGTTGTTTTTCTATACAGTGCTGTCATCCTTGAATAAATTGTTCTCTTGATTCTGCTCCCTTCCAAAGTTTCCTCTTGTCTATAGTAGAAGCTGCTAGGTCTTGTATAATCCTGCCTGGTTTATTGGTTCTCAAACTGCTTCCTTTAATATTTTTTTTCTTTGATGTGGATGTTCTAGATTTTGACTTGCAACTTTTGCTCTTCCTTTTTTTTTTTTTTTAATTTTGCCCAAGAGGTGATTAGTAGATTCTATCTTCACTATGTCCTCAGGTCTTCAGAAATTTGGGCAGTTTTCATTTGAGTTCTTGAAAAACATTACCCAGGCTTTAAAGAAATTAATAAATCATGGTTTTCAGGAAGTCCACTGATTCTTAATTATGTCTTCTCAACTTATTCTCCAGGTCAGTTGTTTTTGATATGAGATATTTTGCATGTTCTTTAACTTTTTTCCATCTTTTGTTTTTCTTGCTATTTCATGAAGCTATTGATATCTGTTTAGTCTAGTCTAGTTTTCAGGGAATCCATTACTTGAAAAGGTTTTACCCCCTTCTTTTCTAAACTATTTCTTTAATTTTTCCTCTAGAACTTTTATTTATAACTCTTACTTTATTTCTTCTAGATATTCATGTATTCCTTGTGGAAAATCTATTTTTTTTCTTTTGAGCCATTGTTTGTCCTGGTCATAGCTATAAACTTCTTTTTTGGGGAATTCTTGGTCTACAATAATTTTTTTCCTGGTTGATTTTTTTTTAATCTCCTTACTTTTCCAGATTTAGTTCTTGGTTTAGGGCTGTATGTTGGGGCCAGGCTTCATCTCCAGCCTTGCTGGATAATTGACCCCGATTGGTCTCACTCTGGGTCCCCTGCTTTGCATTGTCCTTCTCCCTTCATTAGGCACATAATGGATCTTCGAGGTTCAGAGCCTTGGGTCTTTAGGGCCTTTTATAAAAGTCCAGGGACTTTGAAGTGCCATCTGAACTCTCCTCTGCAGCTCTGATTACTGCCTCTGCCTGGTCTTCCTGTCCACTCTGGGACTTTTTACCTCTTTGGGGCTTTTATAAAGGCCTCTCTTCTTTTATCTTCTGAATACAGAGCCTTGCAGACTTCACATGTCTCTCATCTCTCTGTCTCCTGTTTTTTTCTGGGAAGCTGGGTTGTTTTGTTTTATGTTTTTTTTTTCCTTGTTGTTCTTTGTTTTTGCACTGGTGTTGACTTTGCTGGTAGCTCCTTTTCCTATTGCCTTCAGGTTTTTGACTGACTTTTTTTTATGCATTTCTGGGGTGGAGAAAACCACTTACTGAAATTTCTCATTGACTTTGTTGATCTCCATTTGGTCTGACGTGAACTTCATGTTTCTGCTGTAGTAGGTTGGTGGGAATGGTGTGGTTGCTGTCCATCTTGGCTAGAGGTTGCAATCCTTAATTCAGCTCTGGGATGTTCTGTCATGACTACCTTCTGTATCTCTCTCACTCTAATCTGCATTGCTGGATTGGTTTTGTCTAGGACGGTAAGGGAATGGCACTACTATCCCAAGTATTTAATGCTCTTTGGTAGCTACACTTAGGTGAAACTGCTGGGTTTCAAGCCTGTGCCCTGTGGGGGTAGGGTGGGCTTGACATGGAGAAGATGGAGATTATTCCCATCTTTTGTCCTCTGCCAGTTTTCTGGGCATGAGGTGCAAAGGTATCTTAGAGATTCCTTAGTCTACATTTTTCATTTTGCAGATAAGGAAAGCAGGGCCCAAAGACGTAATGTGATTTTGCTAAGTTACCTAGCCTAGTAAGTTATAGAACAAAGATGAGACCCTAGATCTCTTACTCTAGAGCTTTTTGTACTATATGACAGCTGTCCAGGTTTTGTCAGTAATGGACTGTGTGATCACAAATCCCCATGAGTATGGGACGTAGGAATTTTTTACGTGTCCAATCAATTATTAATTGATCCAAGCCTGCTAACATGACACCTAACAGTAATTAATTTATTCAGTAGTAGTAGCATTTAGCAGATGGGTAAGCCCTACTGGCCCCCTGATTCATCTATGCTGGCTAATTAGGGAAAATCAACTAAAAATTCGAGATGGGATTTATCCCTTCTTAAAGTTCATAGGCGTTCAGCCTGTAGGTTAGGCACCGAAGCAACTGCAATGGTAACTAAAATTTCAGCAGCATCTTATAGTTTACAAAGCATTGTCCTCCCAACAATTCTGTGAGATGGGGTATGCTGTGGCTCAGGGAATTGGAATGCTCTGCCTAGGGTTGCCCAGCTAGTATTAAAGTCAGGATTTGAACCCAGATTTCCAGACTCTTGGACTCGTTCTGTTTCCGTTATACTAGCAATTTCTTTCTTTCTTTCTTTTTGCTGAGGCAATTGGGGTTAAGTGACTTGCCCAGGGTCACACAGCTAGGGAATGTTAAGTGTCTGAGGCCAAATTTGAACTCAGATCCTCCTGACGTCAGGGCTGGTGCTCTATTCATTGTACCACTTAGTTGCCCCTAGCAGTTTCTTTTAGATCTTTTGGAGTGCTGCTGGGAAGACAGCATTGTTTTCTCAAGGAAAGTATTTATATCCATGGAGCTGGAGGATGCCAGCTTTGTGCTTAAGGAAAGGCATCTAGCCAGTTTTCAGAGAAAGAAATCCAAGCTATCAACAGCCAGATGAGGCAGCTAGGTGACAGATGGAGAGAGTGCTGAGCCTTAAATCAGAAAGATCTGAATTCAAATCCAGCTTCAGATACTAGCCATGTGATCCTGGGCAAGCCACTAATCTCTGCCTGCCTCAGTTTCTTCAAATGTAAAATGTGGATAATAATAACACCTGGGAGGCCAGGGTTGTTGTAAGGATCAAATGAAATATTTCTAAAATAATTTAGTACACCACCTGGCACATAGTATGCTTTCCTTCCTTCCGTATGAAAAAAAAATGCTCCAAATGATGAACATAGTGGTTATTCCACACATTTGGCATGTATCTTGAAAGGAGGCAGAATAAATACATCTCTGTTCTCTTCTTCACCTTAGTTTGTGATCATGAATCTCTTCTATGTTTATATGGAATTGATATCAATGAATACTAACAGGCATTATTTAATATGATTTACTTGTAATTATTTTAAATTATTTATTTAATAATAGCCATAATAATGTTAAAATTTGCAGAACTTATTTTGACCTCATAACACCCCTATTTTTATGCCATGCCATTAAATTTCCCCTGAACCTTGGTTTTTCCTTCTGTAAAAAGGAAATAAAAATACCTATCTTACCAGGCTGTGGAAACTGTGAACCAAGCTTTGTTTTAACAGTGTGGATCCAGATAGAAAAATAATGGAGCAGGGCTCTAGATTACATTGCATAAACATGGGATGGGAGTTGAGATGAAAACTGGACAGTGGGGATTGGGATGGGGATAGGAGGGTTCCTCATACTTATTCCTGGTGAGCCCTACTATCACTACCTATAGGCAGTGCTTAGCCTTGTCACATATCTGGGAAATATCAAAAGGGAGATTAAAACATAGGCTTTCCTGATTCTAAAATGTACCCTTCTATCATGTCATGAAGCAAACTAGAATAATTAAAAGACAATTTTGTCATCTTCAATTTAGGGATTATTTTGTTTTTTATATAATATCTTATTTCTCCCCAATTTTTAAACATTTGTAAAGCAATTTTTAACATTTGTTTTTAAAACTTTGAGTTCCAGATTCTCTCCCTTCATCCCTCCATGTCCTGCTTTCATTGAGAAGGCACATGTGAATTTATCTAAAACATTTCCATGAAAGTCATGTTGCAAAAGAAACCATAGATCTCTCTCCCACAAAAAACCAAACCAAAACAAAAACAAAAAACAAAAAACCCTCAGAAAAAAAGGTTTTTAAAAAATTGCTTCAAGCACCATCCCTGAAGTCAGGAGGACCTGAATTAAAATCTGACCTCAGACGCTTAACACTTTCTAGCTGTGTGACCCTGGGCAAGTCACTTAACCCCAATTGCCCCAGCCAAAAAAAAATGCTTCAGTCTGCATTCAGATACAATCAGTTCTTTCTCTGGAGATGGATAGCATTTTTCATCATAAGTCCTTCAGAATAGTCTTAGATCATCGTATTGCTGAGAATAGCAAAGTCATTCGCAGCTGATCATCCCACAGTACTGCTATTACTTTGTACTATTTCACTTTGGATGAGCTCATGGAAGTCTTTCCAGGTTTTTGTGAAAACATCCTGTTTATCATTCTTGTAATAGGATTCTATCATAATCACTTACCACAATTTATTAAGCCATTTCCCAATTGATGGATATCCCCTCAATTTTTATTTCTTTGCCCTGAGAAAAGAGCTTCTATAAATATTTATTGCTATTGTTATGTCAAAGGTATGCTTGATTTTGTAGCCCTTTGAGCATAATTCCAAATTACTCTACAGAATGAATGAATCAGTTCATAATCCCACTAACAATGCATTAATGTCTCATTTTTCCTACATTCCCTCCAACATTTGTCATTTTCTTTTTCTGGCCCATTAGCCAATTTAATAAGTATGAGGTAGTACCTCTGAATTGTTTTAATTTTCCTTTCTTCAATAAATAGTGTGTTAGAGAATTTTTTTCATATGGCTATAAATAGCTTGGTTACTTAATCTGAAAACTGTTCATAGCTTTTGATCATTTATCAATTGGGGATTGTCTCTTATTTTTTTACAAATTTCACACAATTCTCTATACATTTGAGAAATGAGCCCTCCATCAGAGTTTTAAAACTCTTTTTATAATTACTGTTGCTAGCTGTTATTTCCCCCATTGATGCTATTCTTTTTCTCCTTTTACCCTGTCCCTTCTCAAAAGTGTTTTGCTTCCGACCACCTCCTCCCCTTATATGGTCTCTTTTCTATTACCTTTCCCCCCTTTTTGTATTCCCTTCCTCTCCTATTTTCCTGCAAGGTAAGATAAATTTCTATACCTGAGTGTGTATGTTATTTCCTCTTTGAGCCAATTCTGGTGGGAGTCAAGTAAGGTTCACTCATTCCTCCTCTGCTCCCCTTCTTCCCCTCCACTGTAAAAGCTTTTTCTTGCCTCTTTTATATGTAATAATTTAACCCATTCTATCTCTCCCTTTTCCTTTGTTCTAGTACATTCCTCACTCACCCCCTAATTTTATTTTTTTATATATTATCCCTTCATATTAAACTCACACCTGTGCTCTCTCTATATATAACCTCCTTCTAACTGCCCTAATAATGAGAACGTTCTTATGAGTTACAGATATGTAAGAATTCTCCCATGTAAGAATGTAAGCAGATTAACCTTATTAAGTCCCTTATGATTTCCCTTCCCTGATTACCCCTTATGCTGCTTCTGAGTTCTGCATTTGAAAGCCAAGTTTTCTATTCAATACCGATCTTTTCATCATGAATGCTTGAAAGTCTTCTATTTCATTGAATGTCTACTTTTTTTCTCC
Source organism: Myrmecobius fasciatus (assembly GCA_023553655.1). NCBI lineage: Eukaryota > Metazoa > Chordata > Mammalia > Dasyuromorphia > Myrmecobiidae > Myrmecobius > Myrmecobius fasciatus. Next base: position 69,167 of record JAJPUD010001526.1, on the reverse strand, counting down.
TGAAGGATTATACTCACTTTTGCTGGGTAGATGATGCTAGGTTGTAATCCTAGCTCCTTTGCTCTCCTGAAGATCATATTCCAAGCCTTTAATGTAGAAGCTGCTAAGTCTTATGTTATCTTGACCGTGACGCCAACGTACTTGAATTGTTTCCTTCTTGCTATTGTGGTATTTTCTCCTTGATCTGGGAGCTCTGGAGTTTGGCCATAGTATTCCTGGGAGTTTTCATCTTGGGATTTCTTTCAGGAGGTGATTTGTGGATTCTTTCAACTTCTATTTTACCTTCTAGTTCTGTCAGCATAGTTTTACTTGACAACTTCTTGAATGGTGATGCCTAGGCTCTTTTTTCAGTCATGGCTTTCAGCTAGATCAATGATTTTTATTTTTATTTTCATTTATTTATTTTTTGCTGAGGCAATTGGGATTAAGTGACTTGCCCGGGGTCACACAGCTAGAAAGTGTTAAGTGTCTGAGTCCAGATTTGAACTCAGGTCCTCCTGACTTCAAGGCTGGTGCGCCACCTAGCTGCCCTCTAGATCAATAATTTTAAAATTATCTCTCCTGGATCTATTTTCCAGGTCAGTTGTTTTTCCAATGAGATATTTCACATTTTTTTTCTTTTTTTTTTTTATTTTGTTTTACAGTTTCTTGATTTCTCATAAAGTCATTTACATCCATTTGCTCAATTCTAATTTTTAAGGAATTATTTTCCTCAGTGAGCTTTTGTACCTCCTTTTCCAGTTTGGTCAATTTTACTTTTTAAGGCATTTTTCATTGGCTTTTAGTACTTCCTTTCGCATCACTCATTTTTCTTCTCACTTTTTCCTCTATCGCTCTTTACTTGATTTTCACCATCCCTTCTACTATGTCCTGAGGTCAATTCTTACTTTTCTTGGAGACTTTGGATATAGGAGCTTTGACTTTTATTATCTTCTTCTTAGTGTGTGTTTTGATTTTCCTGGTCACAACAGTAACTTTCTGCTGTTTGCTAATTTCCCCAGCCTATTACTTGATTATTAACTCTTTGTTAACAATCTTTCCAGAGTGGAGGGCACACTTTCTTAAGCTTCCATGATTTTATGCAGTTATTTTCTTTCTTTTTTTTTTTTTAAACTTTACCAAGTTTATTTATTGGATCGCTGATGGACTTAGTAATCTGTGTACCCTGAATTCTACTTCTCTCTCTCTCTTATTAAAGCTTTTTTATTTTCAAAACGTATGCATATGTAGTTTTCAACATTCACCCTTGTAAAATCTTGTGTTCCAATTTTTTTCTCCATTCCTAGAAGGCAAGTCATGCAATCCTTCTAACCATATTTCCATGATTATTATGCTGCACTAGAAAAATCAGATCAAAAAGGGAAAAAAAAATGAGAGAGAAAACAAAATGCAAGCAAACAACAGCACAAAAAAAAAGTGAATACTATGTTGTGATTCCTACTCAGTTCCCACAGCCCTCTCTCTGGGTGCAGATGGCTCTCTCTATCACAAGACCATTGGAACTGGTTTGAAACATTTCCTTGTTGCAGATAACCATATCCATCAGAATTGATCATCATATAGTATTATTGTTGCCGTGTACATTGATCTCCTGGTTCTGCTCATTTCACTCAGCATCAGTTCATGTAGGTCTCGTCTCTCCAGGCCTCTCTGAAATTGTCCTGCTGATTGTTTCTTATAGAAAAATAATATTCCATAACATTCATATACCATAATTTATTCAGCCACTCTCCAACTGATGGACATCCATTCAGTTTCCAGTTTCTTGCCACTATAAAAAGGGCTGCCACAAACATTCTTGCACATGTGGGTCCCTTTCCCTCCTCTAGGATCTCTTTGGGATATAGGCCCAGTAGAAACACTGCTGGGTCAGAGGGTATTGTGAGATTTTTTCAGAGATCTTTCCAGGGACCTGTAAGTTTTCACTTCTTCCAAGGGGGCATGACCCAGAAAAAGCATGCTACTACCCCCCTGACCTGTGCTCTCATCAGCGAGTGGCCACAAGCACTCTTTGCTGCTGTGGAACTGCGAGGAGGCTCCCTGATCCACTCTGGCTGTAAGTTGTAGTGGGCTAGAGCTGCTCCTCACCCTGGAACTGGAGCCAGAACTTGGCCCTGAATTTGAGTGTAGACAAAACACAGAGTCCTGCCTCAGTCCTCGCAAAGAGACTCTGGCAATCTCCTCCTGACCCCCTTGACACGTGGACTGAGACCTCTGGAGTCCCTGCTGCTGATTCAGAGCCTCAGGCCCACTCCTGGTTTGCTGGGGCTCCCCTCTCAGCTCAGTGGGACAGAGCTTTCCTGCCACGTTCAGGTCACGTTCCAGGTGTCTGTGGGCCGAGAGTTCGGGCAGATCTCTGCCTTTTCTCTGCCATCCTGGCTCTGCCCCCATCTGGGCAGGAGAGCTGGCTCCAGTTCTCCCCCTTTTCCCTTTCCCCGCTCTCGGGACATTTGGGCCACTTTAGAGTCTGTATGCCAGGTGGAACCAAGTAGACAAAGTCTTGGCCACAGTGCGGAGCGCTCAGATTCCAGCCACTTAGAACACGGCCTTGTGTGCTCAGGTGCCCTCCTGGAGCCTTTGTTGGGGCCCTCTCAGCCTGCCCCAGCTGCCCTGCTGGCTTTCTCATGTCTGACTAGCTACAGCTCGAAGAGGACTGCCAGGGAGTTACTCTGGAGCAGCAGGGAGAAGTGGGAAGGAAGCAGACTGTCTCCCCTGGGCATCCAGCTCCCTGGGAGCTCACTGCTCAGTGGAGTTAGCTTCTCTTCTCACCTGGTCCATTCCCTGATCTCCCTTAGCTAAAATGGGTAGCACTGTATGGAAATACAGAATGCAATAACTTATGAAACATGCTATAGTTCTAATGGGATAGAAATGTTTGTTGGCAATAATAATAATATGATTGCATCATCTGGCTTGCTTTCTCTCTGTGATTTCAGCTCAAGTAACTATTTTTTGACCAAATTAAAATCTAGTCAGCTCTCTCTTTGCTCCTAGAAAATCCCTCAAAAACCTTTGACTGTTGCCATAAGACTCTTAATAGAGTTTCCCTTGTAGAGCTGTGAGGCACACGTCCAATTAATGTAAGAAAATTGCTTTAATATATAAATAAATTGTTGACTGATCTAATGGGACATATGTGTGGTTAATTAAAGAAGAAAGGATGCACAAGTCCTCTTCCCCACTGGTCTACTTATCCTTCCCCTTCCCTTTATCTTTTTTCCTTCTTTTGCTTGAATGTACATGGTAGGCACTCAATAAGAACTTAATGATTTGTTTATTATACAGCGTATTTGTTTTTGCAAAATGTTATAGCAAAAATATATTTGAACCAATTTATATTTTTAAAATGTGATTTTAAAAATTGTCCAGCTGCATTTTTATATATTACCAATAAAGTTCAGCAGCAAGAGATACAAAAAGAAATTCCATTCCAAATAACTGTTGATAGTATAAAATATTTGGGAATCTATCTGCCAAGGAAAAGTCAGGAACTATATGAACTAAACTACAAAACACATTCCACACAAATAAAATCAGACCTAGTCAATTGGAAAAACATTAAGTGCTCATGGGTAGGCTGAGCGAATATAATAAAGATGACAATACTACCCAAACTAATTTACTTATTTAGTGCCATACCAATCAAACTCCCAAGAAATTATTTTACAGATCTAGAAAAAATAGTAGCAAAATTCATTTGGAAGAACAAAAGGTCAAGAGTTTCAAGAGAATTAATGAAAAAAAAGGCTGATGATGGTGGACTTGCTGTACCAGATCTAAAACTATATTATAAAGCAGCGGTCATCAAAACCATTTGGTACTGGCTAAGAAACAGAGTAATCGATCAGTGGCATAGGATAGGATCACAGGACAAACTAGGCAATAACTATAGCAATTTAGTCTTTGATAAACCCAAAGACCCCAGCTTCTGGGTTAAGTACTCACTATTCGACAAAAACTGCTGGGAAAATTGGAAACTAGTATGGAAGAAATTAGGGCTTGACCCACACCTAACACCGCATACCAAGATAAGATCTAAATGGATTCATGATCTGGATATAAAGAGTGATATTACAAGTAATTTAGAGGAACATAATATAGTTTACCTCTCAGACCTATGAAGATGGAATAAATTTATGTCCAAAGAAGAACTGGAACTCTTAATCGAACACCAAATAGATAACTTTGACTATATTAAGTTAAAAAGTTTTTGTACAAACAAAACCAATGCAGTCAAGATTAGGAGGGAAGCAATAAATTGGGAAATCATCTTTACATTTAAGGGTTCTGATAAAGGTCTCATCTCTAAAATATATAAAGTATTGTCTCATATTTATAAGAATTCAAGCCATTCTCCAATCGATAAATGGTCAAAGGATATGAACTGACAATTTTCAGATGATGAAATTAAAACTATTTCTAGTCATATGAAAAGTGCTCCAAATCACTATTGATCAGAGAAATGCAAATTAAGACAACTCTGAGGTACCACTACACACCTGTCAAATTGGCTAAAATGACAGGAAAAGATAATGACAGATGTTGGAGGGGATGTGGGAGGGCTGGGACACTGATCCATTGTTGGTGGAACTGTGAACGGATCCAACCATTCTGGAGAGCAATTTGGAACTATGCTCAAAAAGATATCAAACTGTGCATACCGTCTGACCCAGCAGTGTTTCCATTGGGCTTATATCCCAAAGAGATCTTAGAGGAGGGAAAGGGCCCCACATGTGCAAGAATATTTGTGGCAGCCCTTTTTGTAGTGGCTAGAAACTGCAAACTGAATGGATGCCCATCAATTGGAGAGTGGCTGAATAAATTATGGTATATGAATGTTATGGAATATTATTGCTTTGTAAGAAACGACCAGCAGGATGATTTCAGAGAGGCCTGGAGAGACTTGCATGAACTGATGCTGAGTGAAATGAGCAGAACCAGGAGATCATTATACATGGCAACAATAAGACTATATGATGATCAATTCTGATGGACATGGCTCTCTGCAACAAAGAAATGTCTCAAACCAGTTCTAATTGTTCAGTGAAGAAAGCCATATACACCCAGAGAGAGGGATGTGAAATGTGGACCACAACATAACATTCTCATGCTCTCAATTGATGTTTGCTTGCATTGTGTTTCCTTTTTCTGATTTTTCTTTCCTGTAGATATGATTTTTTTCTTGCACAACAATGATAAGTGTGAAAATATGTATACATATATTAGATTTGTCAAGTATTTTAATATAATTAACATGTAGTGGATATCCTGCCATCTAGGGGAGGGCTGGGGAGTAGGGGGGGAAAATTTGTAATGGAAAGCTTTGTAAGGGTTAATGATGAAGAATTACCCATACATATGTTTTGCAAATAAAAAAAAAGAAAAAGAAATGAAAAGGGAGTCTCTTGTCATAGCCTAGGCAAGAGATCATAAAGGCCTAAAAAAAAAAAAAAAAAAAATTGTCCAGCTGCTTTTGACCAAATAAGGAGCCTGTGTATCTGAATTACAGAAAATTGCAGAGGTAAAATAGAGGAATCTGAGTTAATAGGATTATTCTTCAGTTCTGGGCTCCTCCATAAAGCTCTAAGTACATATTGGTAGCCTCTAATTTCAGTTATCAATTTTCATTTTGGGTTATGTGTGTATCCCTTCTACTTTTCTGCCCACTCAATGAGTATTCATTATCATTTAATAATAATAATAACTAGCATTTATATAGCAGTTTAAGATTTGCAGAGCACTATGCATATATTATCTCACTTGGTCCTCCTCTCAACAACCCTGCTATTATTATCCCTATTTCACAGATATGGAAACTGAGTCAGATAGGCTAAATGATATACCTAGGGTTATATGGTTAGTAAAGATCTGAAACCATATTTGAACTCCTCTTGTGGAATCTAGGTGCAGTGTTCTGTACACTGCACCACCCAACTGCTGTACCATTAAATACCTACTACACAATGCCAGACATGCAGAGGTGCCTCAGTGTGAGATTTAAGCCTGTTCCTCTCTTCCTAATCCGGGTGTTAATAACCTCATTCTGCATTCTTGTTAAGTCATTTTCAGTCATGTCTGACCCTTTGTGATTTCATTTGGGGGTTTCTTATCAAAGATAATAGAATGGTTTGCCATTTCCTTCTCCAGTTCATTTTACAGTTTAGGAAACTGAAGCAAATAGGGTTAACTGACTTGCCCAGGATCACACAGCTGGTAAGTGTCTGAGGCCAGATTTGAACTCATGAAAATATACAGGCCCTAATGATTAGGGTCAAATCTTGCCTGGTTGATTTCTGATCAGAATTATAACTTGCTTTTGTTTTAGTGCTTTACAACTTACATATATTTATTTCACATAGCTCAGCACTGTCTTATTACCTAGCCTCAGTTTCCTCATCTGTAAAGTGGGAATAATAAATAATATTAGTAATTCTTCCCTCACTCACAGGGTTATTTTGAGGCTCAGACATGATACTATATGTAAAGTGCTCTGAAAAGCTCGAAGCATTATATAAATGTTAGTTGTTAATGATGATAATTATGACTAGTATTGAATGTTTATAGCAACTCTGAGTAGGTAGGACATCATTTTCATTCTATAGATCAAGCAAGGGAAAGTTTGTAAGATTATTGGTCAAGAAAATTATAATAAGTGGTAGAATAATTATAATAATTATTATAAGTGCTTATAAAAGAACCTAAGTACAAAATGTGCATATATATGTGTGTGTATTATATGCACTTATAAAAGCATGTAAATTTAACTACACTAAAGTCTTCTGTCCATTCCACTAAGATGCTTTCTGCCATCTTGTCCCCTTGAGTTCCAAGCTTCTCAGCAAAGAAGGGCATGTGGCCAACAGTGGCTACCCTTTCCTTCTTTCCTCCAGCCCCTCCTTGAAGGGTAGTTGCAGGTGGGGGCTGGGAAAGCAACCACTGGCACCATGTCCTGTTGATGGCTGAACATTCATTTTCCTTTTGATACCAGAAGTAATTGCCATTCCTGAAATACTCTGCATCCAGCTGGCAGAGAAATTGTTGGAAACAAATTAATTATTCAGCCTCTCAGTGTGGCTGATTGAGGGGCAGATGGAGGAAGGTTTTTTAGAGCCTCCAGATTTCTGGGCAACTGGGTTAGGAAAAGGAAGCCCTTTAGACAAAGAGAGAGGGAGAGAGAGAGAGAGAGGGAGAAGAGGGAGAGAGAGAGAGAGAAGGGAAAGAGAGAGAGGAGAGAGGAAAGAGAGGAGAGGAGAGAGAGGAAAGGAGAGAGAGGAAAAGAGAGAGAGAGACAGAGAGAGAGAGAGAGGAGAGAGAAGGGAAAGAGAGACTGGAGAGAGCAAAGAGAGGAAAGGAGAGAGAGGAAAAGAGAGAGAGAGACAGAGAGGGGGAGAGAGAGAGAGAGAGAGAGAGAGACAGAGAGAGAGAGAGAGAGAGAGAGAGAGAGAGAGAGAGAGAGAGAGAGAGAGAGAGAGGAGAGAGAAGGGAAAGAGAGGAGAGGAGAGAGCAAAGAGAGGAGAGGAGTGAGAGGAAGAGAGACAGAGGGAGAGAGAGAGAGAGAGAGAGAGAGAGAGAGAGAGAGAGAGA
>JAJPUD010001526.1:47450-61483 GCA_023553655.1 Myrmecobius fasciatus | reverse complement strand
GAGAGACCATGAGTGTTTTTATACACATGCAGCAGAAGGGAAAAATGGTCCAGTAATCAGAAATCTGGAGCCAGGGATCCTGGTCTGCTGCTTACTCCCTGTTGTGCTGACTCATTAACTGCTTTGGGTCTCTGTTCTTATATATAAAATGGGGGATATTGGGTTAGATAATCTTTTTTGCCCCTCCCAGCCTCAAAGCTACAATAAGCCTAAACAGACTAAGTGAGTCGGGGGTGGGAGGCACTAGAATACTCCCCCCCTCACACCTTTTTGGAATGTGATTGATAAAAGAGTTTTACTGTTGAAGATTCATTCACTCAGCATGAGCATATTAGGTGTCTGTCATCAGTTCCAATGAGGGAACGTTCCTAATTAGCCCTGAGCACACTGCCTCTATAAATGCCCTGCCCTTCCCTTCTCTTAGACTCCATCTCATCCCAAAGGGGCTGGACAGCCTTGGCTCAAGTGCCTTAACAAATAAATTACTACTGGTGGGTCCTGTGGAAAAGCTCCAGCAGCACCAGTACTGTATTCAAATCCCAGCCCTTGCAATGACTAATTCTGTGACCTTGAGTAAGCCTTTGATTCCTTCATGTGTAAAATGGGAAGTAATAATATTACAAGATGGGTGTGATCATATATTTCTCCTACCTACCTCACAGAGTTGTTGTGAGGAAAGCTTTTTTGCAAATCATGAAGGACTATATAAATATTGCTCATTATTATGATTTTTTGCTCACTTAATTTAGTGTTTAATTTTCCCCTAGTTACATGTAAAAACATTTTTAACATTCATTTTTAAAACTTTGAGTTCCAGATTCTCTTCCTTCTTCCCTTCTCACCCCCTCATTAAGAATGCAGACAATTTAATATAGGTTATACATATGTAGTTATGCAAAACATTTCCAGAATAGTCAAGTTGCTAACTGTATTTCCCCATTTATTGCATTCTCTCTCTTCTTTCATCTTGTCACTCCTGAACAGAGTTTTGCTTCTGACTACCCCTTCCCCTGGTGTGCCCTCTCTTCTATCCCCTGCCCCTCTATACTTTTCCCCTCTTACTATTCTGTAGAGTAAGATAGATTTCTATACCCAATTGAGTATATTCCATCTTTGAGCAAATATATTATTCCATCTTTGAGCAAATTTTAGTGAGAGTAAGGTTCACTTATTCCCACTCTCCTCCTCTTCCCCTCCTCTGTAAAAACTTTTTCTTGACTCTTTTATGTGTGATAATTTAACCCATTCTGCCTCTCTTTCCCTTTCTCCTAGTACATTCCTTTTTCATCCATTAGTTTTATTTATTTTTTTTAGATATCATCCCTTCACATTCAACTGACATCTATACCTTCTGTCTAAGCAAATTACCTAGCTTCAGTTTATATAGTTATTTAATATAGTTTATATAAATAAACTCATTCTAATTGCCCTATTTATGAGAAAGTCCTAAAAAGTTACAAGTATCATCTTCCCATGAAGGAATGTAATAATTTAACTTTAAGTCCCTTATGATTTTCTTTCCCTGATTACTTTCTTATCCTTCTCCTGAGCCCTGTATTTGAAGGTCACATTTTCTGTTTAGCTGTGGTCTTTTCATTAAGAATGCTTGAAAGTCCTCTATTTGATTGAATGTCCACTTTTCCCCTGAAGGATTATATACAGTTTTGCTGGGTAGGTGATTCTTAATTGTAATCCTAGCTTCTTTGCCCTCCAAATATTATATTCTGAGCCCTCTAATTCTTTAAGGTAGAAGCTACTAAATTTTGTGATATTATGACTGTGGCTTCATGATACTTGAATTGTTTTTTTCTGCCTGCTTGCAGTATTTTCTCCTCAACCTGGGGGATCTGGAATTTGGACATAATATTTCTGAAAGTTTTCATTTTGGGATCTTTTAGGAGGTGATTGGATTCTTTCAATTTCTATTTTACCCTCTGGTTCTAGAATATCAGGGCAGTTTTACTTGCCAGTTTCTTGAAAGATGATGTCTGGGGTCCTTTTTTGATTATCACTTTCAGGTATCAATAGATTTTTTTTTTTGCTTTTTTTGCTGAGACAGTTGGGGTTAAGTGACTTGCCCAGGGTCACACAGCTAGGGAATGTTAAGTGTCTGAGACCAGATTTGAACTCAGGTCCTCCTGGCTTCAGGGATGGTGCTCTATCCACTGCACCACCTAGCTGCCCCCAGGTAGCAATAATTTTGAAATGATCTCTCTTGGATTTATTTTCCAGATAGATTGCTTTTTGCAGTGAGATTTTTCACGTCTTTTTTTTTTTTTCATTCTTTTGGTTTTGTTTTATTATTCCATGAATTTTCATGATGTCATTAGCTTCCATTTGCTCAATTCTAATTTTTAAGGAATTTTCTAGAGTGAACTTTTGTACCTCCTTTTTCCATTTGGCCAATTCTTTTTAAAGAGTTTTTTTTCCTTCAGTGAATTTTGTGGCTCTTTTTCCATTTGGCTAGTTCTGCACTTTTAAGGCATTTTTCTCAAACTAGAGATCATTATGAAATGCAAAAGGGATAATTTTGATTATGTTAAATAAAAAAGTTTTTTTCCTCTTTACTTACTCTAATTCCTTCAATTTCCTTTTCTTCTTTTATTGTTAAAGCTAACATTTCTAGTACAATATTGAATAGTAGTGATAATAATAAGCAACCTTGTTTCATCCCTGATCTTATTGGGAATGCTTCTACATATAATTCATTTTTTTTCCCCAAATAATGTTTTTTTTTTAATTTGTATAACATATGTATGGGTAGTTCCCCAACATTGATCTTTACAAAGCTTTCCATTACAAATTTTACCCCCAGTCCCCTCCCCTCCCCTAGATGGCAGGAAGTCCACTACATGCTAATAATGTTGAAATGCTTGAGAAGTTATGCAAGAAAAATCCTTTCTACAAGGAAAAAAAAAAAGAATCAGAGAAAGGCAACACAATGCAAACAAATGTCAATAGAGATCATGAAAATGTTACGTTGTGGTCCATATTTCATATCCCTCTCTCTGGGTGTATATGGTTTTCTTCAGTGAACAATTGGAACTGGTTTGAGACAATTCTTTGTTGCAGAGAGCCATGTCCATCAGAATTGATCATCATGTAATACTGTTGTTGCTGTGTATGATGATCCCCTGGTTCTGCTCGTTTCACTCAGCATCAGTTCATGCAAGTCTCTCCAGGCCTCTCTGAAATCGTCCTGCTGGTCGTTTCTTACAGAGCAATAATATTCCATAACATTCATATACCATGATTTATTCAGCCACTCTCCAATTGATGGGCATCCCTTCAGTTTCCAGTTTCTAGCCACCACAAAAAGGGCTGCCACAAACATTCTTGCACATGTGGGGCCCTTTCCCTCCTCTAAGATCTCTTTGGGATATAGGCCCAGTAGAAACACTGCTGGGTCAAAGGGTATGCACAGTTTGACAACTTTTTGGGCATAGTTCCAAATTGCTCTCCAGAATGGTTGGATCCGTTCACAGTTCCACCAACAATGTATTAGTGTCCCAGTTTTCCCACATCCCCTCCAACATTCATCGTTATCTTTTCCTGTCATTTTAGCCAATCTGACAGGTGTGTAGTGGTACCTCAGAGTTGTCTTAATTTGCATTTCTCTGATCAGTAGTGATTTGGAGCAACTTTTCATATGACTAGAGATGGTTTTAATTTCATCATCTGAAAATTGTCTGTTCATATCCCTTGACCACTTATCTATTGAAGAGTCTACATATAATTCTTGCTGAGGGTTTTAGATAGATGCTACTTACCATTTTAAGGAAAATTCCATTTATTCCCATGTTCTCTAGTGTTTTTAATAGGAATGGATGTTATATTTTATCAAATGGTTTTTCTACATTTACTGAGATAATTATGATTTCTGTTAATTTGCTTATCTATATAGTCAATTAAAAATAAAGAAAAATATTTATATCATGAGAATAAAAGGAATTCCCTAATCTAATGAAATCATAGGTCTGGACAAAATAAACAAATAAATAAATCTTGTCCTGGATGGATGCCAGATGCAGCTATGGGATCAGAATTTTCTAAGGGATTAAGACAGATACATGTGAGGCAGTTGTTCTCCTTCCTCCACCCTTTTTCTCTGTGCATCAACAACCTACAGAACAGCATCTTAAGGGATAGCCTCTTCCCCCAAGTTATCTCCATAGCTACAGCTGCACCTCTTCCCAAACCCTGAAGGCGTCTTGCCCTCCTTTCCAGCCTTCTCCCTGCCTTGCACTCCACGGCTCACTGATTCCCAGACTGGACACAGACTGCCTTGTTTGGGCACTTGCTGACTGTCCTGGCCGGGAATGCTCTCTCCTTTCTCACCTGACCTTCCTGGCACTTTTCAGACCTCAGCTTAAATGTTACCTACAGCCAGAAGATCCCAATGCTATCACCCACTTAGGTCTTCCTCTTAAAGATCACTTTCCCTTTATCCAGTGTTCAGATACTCCCTGCCTCCCAATGTAGCTTATTCCACTTTGGGGCAGCTCTAATTATTGGGAAGATTTTCCTTGCTTTCAAGCCTTAATCACATGGAATCCTTCACATGACTGCCTTTCAGAACTTTGGAGACAATACCACACCCCTTTTAATCTCTGGGTGGGATTTGAGAAGCAGGCCATCTGTGCCTTCACCCATGTTGGTACTGAGCCCTGAACAAAAGAGGGCCAACAACAGGTTCTGAAGTATTCTGTTAGTGACCTTCCTCCCTGGTCAAAACTCTTTTAGTCAAGCCATTTCCAAACCTACTTAACGGTCTTGTCATACAAACTACATCTTTCCCCCAGGGATCCTAAAAGAGATTCTATGGATTCTCTGCTGAAATTTAGATATTCTATACCTATGGAATTCTTCTGACTTAACAGATTTAGTAACCATTAAAAAAAAAAAGGAAATTAAATTGGTGTGAAGTAACATTTTATTAATAGATTTATGCCAGATATTAGTAATTAACATTTCCCCTTATATTCATAAACCCACTCTTTATTAATACATTTTAGATTTTTTTTTTGGCAATTATAGTTAAGTACAAAGAAGAATCTATACTCTTTTCTCTTTTTAAAAGTGAAATGACATTTTCCAGTTCCTAATATTTTGGAATTCTTCTCATTCTTCTTGTTTTTTCCAAAGATCCCCAATAGCTTTAATAGTGATTACTATCACCAGGATTAATATTGTATAAACTAATCATTCAACAAACAAGTATTGAGTACATACTATATAAGCACTGTGCTAATCACTAAACCAGTAGAATGTAAATTTCTTAGGGAAGGGACTGGTTTTAGTTTTGTATTTCTATCTCTAGCCTAGCAGTATGCTTTGTAGTAGACGTTTAATCAATGTTTATTGTGATAATCATTCATGACGAAGTCTAGACAAACTTGGAAGTATTCAAAGTTTGCATTTACTGTCTCCTATTTTTTCATACAATTTGGTGAATTCACAGCCAACTTTTAAGTCAGAAAAGCTTGTATTCAGATGTTACCTCTGACACACCTGTGTGATCATGGGCAAATCCCTCATTTCTCAGTGCTCTAGGAGACTGAGAATCTTAGCCATATAACTGTTACTAATCTGCATTTGTAGAAGGAATTTCCTCAAGGAGTAATCTCATCAGCATCATCAATGAAATCATAGATCTCATCCACACTTCCCCCCTCAGCCAGTCACTATACAAAGATCTCTAAGGTCTCTTTCACATTGAGATTCTATAATTCTTGGGTAATTAGACATTTTTCTGGCCCAGATACCTTCTGGACATCCATGATAGTGATTCACACCTTCAGGGGAACCTTTCGTCAAAAACCTTTCCCCCTACGTTGACCACATGCTCTTTCCCAAACATGGGGAGATTTCCTGGTGCATGAGAATAATTTGTTACCGAGAGCAAGAAAGGCATCTAAGCAGGTTCTGTGAGATTATCTGATAATGTCCATTCCTTGCTGGCTATGGTGTCTATACAGCTGACTGCCAGGGAAGCAACTGGATGCTACAGTAGATAGAGCTCTGGATCAATAGTCAAATAGACCTCAGATACTATCATAATACTGTATTAATTGTGTGACTCTGAGCAAGTTACTTCCTCTCCATATCAGTTTTCTCATCTGTAAAATGGGAATAATAATAGCACCTATCTCCCAGGGTTAGCAAACTTTAAGGCGCCATACAAATGTTAGCTATTATTCTTTTTTAATATATTCCTGAAAAGTCTTTATTTAACTTTGTGGGTAATTGTCAAAACAATAGGATAGTGTCAGACACTCTATTTGTAGCTAAATATTCTGAGAGTTTCATGTGCTCTGGACTGGTTAGGTGAAGAGTTTTGGTCACTGGATCTGGACAGGTTATCCTCTCAGTGTCACTTGGAGAAGGGATCTTTCAAGGATCCTTGAAGAAAGCTCCCATATACAACTAATCGTTCAACTCAAAAATTAGAAACAGTAAATATCCACAAATTGGAGAATGATTAAGCAAATCTGTAGTTGCATTATAAGTAATGACAAATACAAATAACTGAGCTCCTACTTTTTTTTCCTCTTCAATAGTATTTTATTTTTCCAAATACATATAAAGATAGTTTCCAAATACATATAAAGTTTTTGTAAAACTTTTGTGTTCCAAATTTTTCTCCCTCCCTTTCTTCCTAATATAGTAAGCTTTTCTGATACCGGTTAAATATATGCAATTCTTTTAAATGTATTTCTATATTTGCCATGTTGTGCAAGAAAAATCAGATCTAAATGGAAAAATAATGAGGAAAAAAAAACCCAAGCAACCAACAACAGCAAAAATACATAGTATTTTCACTATGCTTGGATCCATTTTTAGTCTCCATAGTTCTCTCTCTCTATGCAATTGGCATTTTCCATCCTAAGTCTGTTGGAATTGCCTTGAATCACTGCATTTTTGAAAAGTTCTAAATCCATCACAATTGATCATCATATAATCTTGTTACCGTATATAGCATTTTATTGGTTCTGCTTACTGCATTCAGCATCAGTTTATGTAAGGCTTTCCAGACTTTTCTGAAATCAGACTGCTCATCATTTCTTATAGAACAATAATATTCCATGACATTCATATACCATAATTTATTCAGCCATTCTCCAATTGAAGGGCATCCATTCAATTCCCAGTTTCTAGCCACTACAAAAAGGGCTGCCACAAACATTCTTGCACATGTGAGTCTTTTCCCCTCTTTTATGATCCTTTGGGAGACACAGCATGTACTACTTTATCTTTCCTGTAGAAAGTAAACTCTCTGAAAGTAGCTTTGTACTTTAAAAATTATCTTATTTTTGTTGATACTTTTTGTTTGCATTGCATATTATTTTCTGAACACATCTCTCTTACTTTCCCTACCCAGAGAGCAATCTCTTATAGCACAGATAAGGAGAAAAGGCTAATCCCCCTTCAGCTGTGTCTGATAGTATTCCCTAACATCAATTCAGGTCAAGTCAACAAACATTAAGTTCTTCCAACAAGTACGGGCCTATACTAAAGTCTGGAAATGCAACAAAATGCAAAAACTAGTCCCTTCCTTCAGGGAGCTTATATTCTGATGAAGAAAACAATGTACATGTAAGGTATATAAAAGGTAAACTAAAGGTAATCTCAGAGGAAAGGCAAAAAATAAAGGGCCATGGATTTTCTTAATCTTCTGAGACCAAGTTTGGTTAATATAGTTACACAGTGTTCTGTTCCCTTGTTGTTCTTTTTGGGTGTTTTGTTATAATCATTGTATATGTGGTTTTCTTCTTAATTTATTCTGCATAAGTTTATACGAATCTTCCCATGCTTCTCTCAGTTATTTGTATTTGTCATTCCTTATAATGCAACTGCAGATTTGCTTAATCATTTTCCAATTTGTGGACTTCTACTGTGTTTCTAATTTTTGCATTGAGTGGTTAGTTGTATATGGGATCTTTCTTTAAGGAGCTTATCTCCTTGGCATTGATCCTAATAATAAGATTTCAAGGTCAGCAGATGCCCAACCAAGTTTTACTGCAGCCATTCTCCTATCCTGTCTTCCTGTGGTTCTAGGATCTTACCCTCTGAAACCTTGCTGTCCTTGGTATGAGCCCTCTTTATCCTGCTAGTCCCAGACCCCTGACCATGTTTCACTGTGGTCTCCTTTCCATATTACCATGAGCTTACCAACCTCCTTCCCTACCTGCTGACTTTCTATAACAACCCCCCCCCCAACAAAAAAACCCACCCTTCCTGTCTCCCTCTTTGAATAATTAGTCCAGTGTTTTAGTATGCTTTTTCATTTATTTTTTCATTTATATGGACATTTTGCTAAGTTTAGCATAATTCTAAATTGTTTTCCAGAATAGTTGGGATGAATTTACAATTGCACAAACAGTATGTTAGTGCTTCTGTCTTACAGTTCTTCTGACATAGAGTATTTCTATCTTTTGTCATTTTTGCCAGTCTCAGAGTTGTTTTGGATTGTATTCCTTCTATTATTAGTGCCTTGGAATACATATAGTTGTTAATAGTTGGCAAGTTTTAGGAGTACTGTTTGTTCTTTAGACAATTTATTCATTGGGGAATGTTTTGGGTTTTTTTGTTTTGTTTTTGTCTTTTTAATCCCTTGTACCTAGCACAATTCTTTGTGTGTGGTAAGTACCGAATCAATATTTGTTGAATTGCTGAAAGTAAAAGCTGATATCTAATATTTCTATGGTGCTTTAAGATTTGCAAAATGCTTTACATTTATTATTTCATTGATCCTTACAACTAGTGCTTAGCACAGTTCCTGGTACACAATAGGCACTTAATAAATATTTATTGATTGATTGATAACCACTCTGTAAGGTAGATGCTATTGTTATACCCATTCCACAGATAAGGAAACTGAAAACATGGCTGGTAGGAATCTGAGGAAAGATTTGAATTCAGGTCTTCCTGACTAATTCTAACCTTCTATGGTTATTATTTTCTTTTTTAGTTTATTTTAGAGTTTTCTGCTAATCAAAGTCAAGCTGACTGGCCTACAATTTTTGTTGTTGCTTAGTTGTTTTTCAGTTCTATTTGACTCTTCATCACCCCTTTTGTAGTTTTCTTAATAGAGATACTGGAGTGATTTGCCATTTTCTTCTCAATCTCATTTTACACATGAGGAAACTGAGGCAAAAAGGGTTAAGTGACTTGTCCAGGGTCACAATTCAGTAAGTGTCTGAAGCTGGATTTGAACTCAGGTCTTCTTAACTCCAGGCCTAGCACTCTATCCACTGTGCATCTAGCTACTCTGACCAATAGTTTGCAGATTTTATTATCATCCTTTATAAAAACCAAGACACTTGCCCTTCTCCAGGCCTGTTGTACTTTTCCACAGCCTTTCAGAAATTAATGTGATAGTGCTTCTAGTACACTATGATGCAGCTCATCTGGACCAGGTGACTTGCATTCATTAAGGGAACCTAAATGCTCTCTTTCTATTTTCCTTTTTCCTCTTGATTATCAGCTCCCTATTAGCTATTTTTGTTCTGTCCTCCCCAGGCTTAAGGTCATTGTTTGGACCTGGCGGAGAAAAAAGAAGCAAAACAAACAGTTCCATCTTTCCCTGTCAACTGTTATTATCAATTTCATTCACTAACAGGGTAGGCCATTCCTCCTCTCCTTCCTCCCAGAGATAAAAACTAATAACAATAACAAATGCATAACAATCCTTGCTTGCCTCCCTAGCTTCAGCTCCTTCAGCTTTCATACTCTTGATAGGGTTCTTCCAGCATCAATAGTCAGGCTTTTGTATTCATTCTCTGTTATCTGCCTTGGCTTCCATCTTCTCATTGTGCCTTTTGGAGAGTTCAGCAGGTTGATGAGTCCCCTGTGCATCCACATCATTCTCTTAAATTGGGACAGCTCTACTTTTTCTTTCTCACTAGAATTGTGTCTCTTTGTGTTTCCAGAATTTCATCCCTTCAAAATTCTCATCCCTCCTGATCTGCTATTCCCTGTAGAATTTAAGACCATAGGATCCTAATTATCTCTCTGATGAAACTTTTGAACTCTATTTTTCTAAAATCTATAGTGCCTGTCAGACGGTGCCCATTGCT
The DNA here is from genome assembly GCA_023553655.1 of Myrmecobius fasciatus. Classification (NCBI taxonomy): domain Eukaryota; kingdom Metazoa; phylum Chordata; class Mammalia; order Dasyuromorphia; family Myrmecobiidae; genus Myrmecobius; species Myrmecobius fasciatus. The sequence goes on along the minus strand of JAJPUD010001526.1, from coordinate 51,404 downwards.
TGATTTCTCCATCACCTGTCCTAAGATGGAAGTGGATATAATGAGCTACCCTCGTTTTCACTCCTACGAACAATTCCTCCTTGAAAGTAAGAATCCTGTTCAGGATAGAATACACACACACATACACACATTTTTAAAACACATTCAGTCCCCCTCCTGCCTCCATGATCTTGGTCAAATCGCTTCATCTCTCTGGTTTTCAGTTTCCTGCTGTGTAAAATGTGGGAATTGAACTAATGACCTCCAAGGACTTTTTCAGCTCTAAATATCTGATCCCAGGACCCTGGCTCGAGTCTGTCCTTCTTTCTCTCCCTGCCCCTCCCCAATCCATTATTGTTGTTTGGTTGTTTTCAGATGTGTCTGACTCTTTACAACCTTATTTGAGATTTTCTGGACAAAGATGCAGGACTAATTTGCCATTTCCTTCTCCAGATCATTTTACAGATGAGGAAACTAAGGAAGCAGGATTAAGTGACTGGCTGTGGTTCACACAGCTAATGTCTGAGGCTATCTTCCTGACTCCAAGGCTCACACCAGTCCAGGTTGTTTTTGTAAAAGGAGCCAGCCTAGTCTCAGTGATATTGATAAAGCCAAATTGTCTTCTTGTTTACCTTACTTGTTGCTTATACTTTGTGCATTTGTGTATAAACATTCACACACTGTAGTCTTTATTGTTGGATTCTTTTCTGGAATTGAATTTTGTTTATTGTGAATTTCTAGTTGTCTTGTACTGGTGTTCTTTCTATGATGTGGCAGTTGACTGATATCTAGCTTAATAATATGTATAATAGGCAGTTTTCTCCATTTTTTTACTCTTTTTAAAAAATAATAATAACTTTTTATTTTCCAAAATATTTGCAAAGATAATTTTCATCTTTGCAAATTGCAAAACTCTGTATTACAAATTTTTCTCCCTCCTTCCCTTCCTCCCTCCCCAGACAGCAAATAGTCCAATAAACATGTACAGTTCTTCTATATCTTTTATTAGTCTGCAGAATGTTAAGCTCCTTCTTTTCCAGGAAGAATCTTATCTATTTCTTAATAATAGGTGTTGAGTGATCTTTTTTCTTTTCTGACTCTTCTGCACATTAATCTGCTCTTGAACCTCCTAATACAGTTCAAGATCCCCTACTGCCTCTTTAAGCAATACTGTAAAGTGGGTCCAATATTGGCCTTGAAGTGAGAAAAGAAAGTTCATATCATTGCTTCTAACATTTACTGGTTGTGTGGCCATGGCCAGGTCAGTACACTTTTCTTAAGTTCGATGTTTATATTTGCAAAACTGAGGATGATAGTAGCCATCATAGCTAACTCATATGGCTGTTGAGACTCAGATAAGAGAATTTATATAAAGAACTTTGCAATGCTAAAGTACTCTATATGTGCCATTGGTACAGTGGATAGAACACTGGGCTAGGAATCAAGAAGATCTGACCTCAGACACTTATTTAGCTGTGTGACCCTGGCAACTCACTTAACCTCTTTTGACTCATCTGTAAAATGATTGGGAGTAGGAAATGGCAAGCCCCTCCAGCATCTTTGCCAAGAAAATCCCCAAAAGGGACACAATGAATTGGACATGACTGAACAAGAAAAATGTGTCATTATTATTTAGATGACTTTTTTTTTACTGTGTTTTTACATTGAAATCTATTCCATTTTTTTTTTTCTTTTTAGGAGCCCTTCATTTTCTTTGATAAGTCAGAGAATGGAGGCAAGCATTCCTTGAGCCCCTTTACTCTCCCTTTCAGGAGGTCAATCAACTTGTACTTTGAGCACAGGTTAATAATAGTCACATAGCATGTTAGAAATATATATATTACTCTCTCTCTATAGGTCATTGCTAATTTCCCTGAACTCTTCCATACTTTTAGAAAGTGAGTTTCTCAGTTTTCCTTATCTTCTTGCTAATAGCTTCCATGAGTAACTAGTCTGTTAGACTTCCTTGGCTTTAGAGACATTATGCTTTCCTGATTCTCCTGCATTTCTTAAACGTACCTCTAAATCGATTATTGTCTTTCCATCTCTTACACTGTTTCTGTGCTCTCTTCCCTTAAGGCAGATACTCTCCAAGGTTCTGACTTTAACCTACCTTTTTCTTTCTGTATAACTCTCTTCCTTGTTAATTTATTTAGCCTCATGGTTTCAACTATTGCCTCCATGCTTATAATGTCCTTATCTATCTATCTATCTATCTATCTATCTATCTATCTATCTGTCTGTCTATCTGTCTATCTGTCTATCTATCTATCTATCTATCTACTTCTCTGTATATATATATTCCTTTTTTGTAAATTTTCTTTATTTTATACTTAAATACAAAATGAGAAATGGAAAACAAATAATTGCATGCACTATACAGTAGACCATAAGAGAGGATTCAATATAAAATATTAAATTTCTTATTTCAAAAAAACCTATATAATAAATACTAGACAGTGTCTTCAAAGCTGCCCAACTTTGCTTTCTTGTTGGTTTTCTTTTGTTCTCTGCTCTGTATTTTTTTACTTTAATGCTATGCTTATTTCCTTCTGTCATCTATTTTCCTGAAAGTAGATAGCATCTTCCTTCATAAGTCCAAGTCTTTCCATGTGTTTTTCCATATCTGTAAATTATCTTGTCTTATCTATCTAACCTCAACCCCAGTCTCTCTTTTGAGCTTTATAATTGTTTTCTACCCACAGGATATCAATTAATCAAGTATTTATTAAGCACTTACAATATGTCAATTATTATACTAAGAACTGAGGATATAACATGGGGCAAAAATAAATCCTGCCCTCAAGGAATATGCATTTTAATTGGAAAGTCAACATATATATACATAGGGACATACAAGGTACCTCCTGAGTAGAAAGAAGACTTGAAACATAGTAAAGGGCTAGTCTGCAAAGAGCTTTAAATTTCAAACAGATGAGTAACTAGCGGTAATTGGGAGCCATTGGAGTTTAATAACAGGGACATAATCATTAGACGTGAACTAAATCATTTTGGCAGCTGTGTGGAGGATGAATTGGATGGGAGAAATTTGAGGAAGAGAGGGTAATTGGGAGGCTATTGGAATAGACCAGGTGACATGGTCCTAAATTTGATTGTGAGTGATGTGAGTATAGAGAGATATTGTGGAGATGTAAATGACATTTAGCAACTGATGAATATGTAGGATTAGGAAGAATGGAGAGTTAAGTTTGGCACCAAGTTTTCAAATCTGTGTCACTGGAAAGATGGTATTCTTGATAGTAATAAGGAAAGTTTTGAAGGGAAAGATAATTTATACTCTCTTGGACTTTTAAGTTAACTTACAGAACATCTGGTTCAAAATGTCTAATAGGCAGTTTTTAATGTGGGGCTGGGACTCAAGAGAGAGAGAATATGGCTGAAAATGATTATTTGGGAGCTATCTATATAGAGGTAATTAAACCCATATGAGTTCACTAAGAGAAATTATAAAGAGAAAAAGAGGTTCCAGGACAGAGCCGGTGGAGTATATTCATTGTTGGGGAACATGATATACATGTATATCAGCAGAAGAGATTGGGGAGGAGTAGTCAGAAAAGTAGGAGAAGAATCAAGAGAGAAAGAACAGTGTCCCAATAAACCAGAGAGGCCATAAAGTTCTAAGGGGACAGAATGGTCAATACCAAATGCTGGAGAAAATTAAGCAGGTGAAGACTGAGAAAAGAGCATCAGGATTTGCAGTTAAGAGACCATTTCTAACTTTAAATAAAGAAGTCAACAGACTAAGGAGTCCAGGATAAAAATGAGGTTGGAACACCTAGGACTTAAAAAAAATGGTAGTTACCCCCTGTGGAAGTAAAGAAGTTCAGAAAAGAGGGATGGATTTGAGGGGGAAAAATAATATAATTATAACCCATCCTTGCTAGTCACTCTTTCTTATGAGGAAAAATGTGTGTGTGTGTGTGTGTGTGTGTGTGTGTGTGTGTGTGTGTGTGT
>JAJPUD010001526.1:0-47440 GCA_023553655.1 Myrmecobius fasciatus | reverse complement strand
TGTGTGTGTGTGTGTGTGTGTGTGTGTGTGTGTGTGTGTGTGTGTGTGTACCCTTCCCCATTTGAAAACTAAGAAGAAACTTGGAGTAGGGTGGGGGAAACATTGTGAAAAAAAATCATCATTGTCAAGCAGAATGAATCCACATAGAGATCATGCCCCAAAATGTTTACCTCTTTCTGCACTTTTGAGTCAGTGGACTCAGGAGATGACTTCTTCATCAGGAGGTAGTTAACATACTTCATCATAGGTGATGGGGTTGGCCATTGCTTTGATCAGAGGTCTAAAGTCTTTCAAAGTTACTTTTGTTTATAATTTTGTTGCCCTTTTATAAATTGTTCTCCTGTTTGTGCTCATTTTATTCTGCGTCAGTTCCTGATTCCCTCAAATTGTCTTTTGGTATTTCTTATGGAGCAGTGAAGTGTTACCACAATTTGTTCAACCATTCCACCATGGCCTATGAAGTAATATATGTCTTCCCCTTAAATTCCAATTCTTTTCTTCCCTTTCTCTGCCCTTTTAATCCAGCCTTCAGGATCAGGACATTTCTTTTTACTTGTGACTATTCCCTTTCCTATACCACTTGCTCTCCTGATGTGTTTGATGTTATACCTATAGAAAGCTGTATCTTTGTATGTCTAACCCATTTTGACTATTTCAGGTAAGAGTCAAATTCATCTAATGTATCTCTTCTCCAGCCCCTTTCTTACTCTCATATGTACTTCCTCTCATATACTCCAAATAATAGAAATATCAAATTCCATCTCTTCCTCCTTTGTAAATTTCCCTCTTTAGCCTTTCTCTTTCCCCATTTCAAACCTTCAGAACATCACCAACCCACCCCTAGGAATTCTGCTTTTTCAACTTATCTCCCTTATTGCTTTTTGAAGACATTAAGGTTCTGCAGAGATAGATGTTTCTTTTCCACACCTTCCCCCCCCCCCATTTTACTGTTAGCCCTATCTCATTATATAGTTCCTTCTAATCCCTCAAATAAATTTACTTTTCGAGGTTTCTCTGTATTCTTTTATCTGTATTTCAGATTTCCTACTCAGATCTAGGTCTTTTCATCAGAAATGCTTGAAAGTCTCCTATTCTCCTAAAGGTCCCTCTGTAGGATTATTCTCATTTTTGAAGGTTAAAGTATTTTTGGTTGTAAAACTACATTTTTTTGGCCTTTTGGAATATTTTATTCCAGAGTTTCCTCAGCTTTATATTAGGAGCTTCCAGGTGTTTTGTGATCCTGACTGTAATTTCTTGATACCTGACCTACTTCTTTCTGTATCCTTTTAGTTTTTTTTTTCTTTGATGTGAAAACTCTGGATTTTAAGTATGACATTCCTGAGGAACTCTCTTGAATTCTTTTGAGGAGGTAATTGATGGATTCTGTATCTGCCCTTTGGTTCTAATAAATCTTGGCAATGTTCCTTTATAATTTCTTGAAAGACGGTAGCCAGGCTTTTTTTAATCATTGTTTTCATGAAGTCCAATTTTTCTTAAATTATCTGTTCTTTGATCTGTTTTCTGTATCAGTTGGTTTTATTTCAAATATTTTACATTGTCTTTTAATATTTCTTGCTATCTCAACAAAGTTTTCTGAGAGTCCCTTACTCAGTTAAAGTTTCCCATTTCTTTTCTAAGCCATTTTTTAAAAATCTTACCTCTAGAACTTGTATTTTATTTTTAAACTTTTGCTTCATTTCTTCTAGATAGCTGCTTAACTAATTTTTATTATATCCTATTGTGTTAATTGATAGTTACTAGGTCCTGATATTGGGCAGCTAGCTATATAGCAAAGTGAATGGAGTGCTAGACCTGAAATCAAGAAAATTCATCTTCCTGAATTCAAATCCAGCCTTATGCACTTATTAGCTTTGTGATCCTGGGCAAGTCACTTAATTTTGCCTCAGTTTCTTCATCTATAAAATAAGCTGGTGAAGAAAATGGCAAACCATTCAACATGTTTGCCAAAAAAAAAAAAATCCTAAATGTGATCACAAAAAGTCATACATAACTGAAAACGACTGACCCACAGCAACAACAGGCCCTGGAATTAGTGGAGTGAAGCAGAATGTGTTGGTGTAATTGCTTTAAATCTAAGAGAACAAGCTTGCATATTTCAGTCAGTCCTTTGATTTTGTTATTTTTCTGGATAAAGCTTTTATTATTTTCAAATCTTCTTATAGATGACATTCTAACAATGCATATATTTATATTGAAGAAAATGTTCCCCTAGAGACAGAATCATATTTGGAACAAATTTCTTTTCTTTCTTTCTTTTTTTTAAACTAAATTTATTCTATTTTATTGTTCTTTCTTTTTTTTTTAATTAATAGTATTTCATTTTTCCAAATACTCAAAGATAGCTTTCACAACGTTCATCTTGGCAAAATCTTCTGAACCAAATTTTTCTTCTTCTTCTCCCCTCTCCTTCCCCAAGACAGGAAGCAACCTGAAATCGATTAAACATGTGCAATTTTTCTAAACATATTTTCATAGTTGACATGCTACACAAGAAAAATCAGATCAAAAGAGAAAAAAAAACAAGCAAACAAACAAACAATAACAACAAAAGGTGAAAATGCTATGCTTTGGTCCACATTCAGTCCCCATACTTCTCTTTCTGGAAAGCAGATGGCACTCTCCATCCTGTCTATTGGAATTGCCTTGAATCACCTCATTGCTGAGAAGAGCCAAGTCCATCACAGTTGATCATCACATAATCTTGTTATTATTGTATACAGTGATCTCCTGGTTCTGCTCACTTCTTGTAGCATCAGTTCATGTAGGTCTCTCCAGGTTTTTCTGAAATCACCCTGCTCATCATTTCTTATAGAACAATAAATACGACATTCACAGTGTTGTTATTATTGTTGTTGCTTGCCCTTCATTCCCATGACATCAGGGAGATGATGTGATGACATTCAAGTGAATTGGGAGTGAGTGGCAAGACCCCCTGTCCTAATTTATTCAGCCATTCCCCGATGATGAGCATCCACTCAGTTTCCAGTTGCGTTTTTTTTAAGTTTGTCTACATTGTCTCCTGCCCCTCTGTAATCCGTCTTTCACAGTGTTGCGATATTAATCTTACTTTTGTGTAGATCTGTTACATAACTGCTCTTTGACCTTGAACAAATTATTTAACCTCTGGGGGGGGGGTCTCAGTTTCCTCATCTGTAACAATAAGGACATTTGATTAGATCTCCTCTGAGATCCTAAAATTCAAGTTATAAAATAGTTCATCTTTGTTCTCCAAATGGCAGTCCAGGACATGGTCTGATAGTTAGGAAAGGCCTCCTAATGCCACCTTCTCTCCAGGAGCAGAGAAGGGAAAGTATTGAAGTTAAAATTTGTGATGGAAAACACATTTTGGCATCGTGGTTTTGTCCTTCCTGTGGGAATCGGGAAGATAAGGATTGTTGGTGGAAGATAAGGATATTGCCTCGTTGGCCCAATAACGAAGTCTCAGCACTAGAACATCCAGTGTAGACTTTTCCATTAAAGGGGAGATGAAGGAAAATGGGCTTTTGACATCTAGATTAAGCCAACTCTGTCCTTTTTGTTCAAGACACAGTTGGAGAAACCATGGGCGTAGTTTCTCCACAACTCATTCCAGTGACCCTCTTTTCCCAGGCTGACTCTTGTAGCTCTCTTCTTCAGACTTAGAGGTCTCCTTTTCAGATATTTAGCAATGGGATGGGAGCCGTGCTTTTTCTCCAGCCCACTGAGCTCCTTCTGTTAGATATTTACCCTCCAAACCAAGCTGGCTAATGAAAATGTTTTTAATTAATACGAGGCAGATTAAAACTCATTACAGCAAGGTCGTTGGTAATGAGAGATAATCATAAGGCAAATGATGGAGCTCAAATGATGGAGTTGTATAGTGAGCCTAGAGAGATGCTGGGGGAGAGAGCTCAAGTGGGTGTATGGTAGTTGTGAGTTCATGTAATAATAGCTATTAGGTACCAACAATTTGCTAGGTGTAAGGCAGAACATAGTAATTATACATGGAATCTGCCTGTTGTGATTGCATTCTGCAGGAGATGGACAGGACAAAACATAGGGAGGGGATGAGAACACGGATTTCTCTGAAAAGCTCTCAGTACTAATCTTCAGTTGCAGACTTTGGCGTGTGTGTTTGTGTGTTGCTGTTTTTTAGGAATGTACTGGGTTTGGAATCAGGGGTCTTGGATTTGAATCCCGACTCTGAATCCCTGGCTACGTTACCTAATTATTCTTAGCTTTCCCATCATCCCCTTTTGGCTCTAAATCTGTGCTCCATGACCCTGTAATTCCCTAGCCAATCCAGTTCCTCTCTGCCCTCCTGATTGTATTAATTCACTTGCTGCTTAACTTTTGTGACCTTGTGCTGGTTTTCTTTTCAGATGTCTGCCCTACTAGACTATAGGCAGGAGGCGTGTCTTACTGTGGGTGCTCAATAAAACTTCCTTGATTGACTGATTGATTACCCTAATAAACACACTAAACAGTGTCACATATACACCCATGCTCAATACTTCTCAGAATCTCAGCGTAGGCCTTCAAAAGCCATCCAGTCGCATCTATACCTGGAAAAAAATCCCCTTTACAACATCTCCAACAAGTGGTCATGCAGCCTTGAATTAGCGACATCCAATGCAGGGGAGTTCACTGCCCCTTGAGGAAGTCCATTCCATTTTTGAATAACTCATCATTGAGCAGTTTTTCCTTATTTCAAACCTAAAGGTGTTTCTTTGCAATTTCTGAAGTTTGGTTCTGAACAAAATTCTTGTGTTGGTGGCAAGCAGTATGAAAATTCACCTTGATGACTACGGTTAGAAGTTGGTTTTAGATTATTAACTGGGTTCCATCTTAAACTGGGGAAAATTTGCCTATTATTAGGAATGACAATGCTTCTAGCCCAGTGCCCTCAGCCATCAGCCTGGGGAGCAGCCCCTGTAGACATGCAGCCTGGTCATTGCTCCTGTAGGCATGGCAGCCACAGATACAACCCAGAAAAGAAAGTTCTTGCCACTTTAGCACCGTCAAAAGGAAGAAAGGAAACAAGCATTCAAATTCCTATTGTTTCAGGAACTATGTCAAGAGCTTTACAAATACTAACCATCCTTATGGTAACCCTGGGAGAAGGTATTCTTGTCCCTATTTTACAATTGAGGAAACTGAGGAAGATGGATTAAATGACTTGCTCAGAATTACAAAGCTACTGAATATCTAAGCTGAATTTGAACTCAAAAGTCTTCCTGACTTCAGACCAGGTGCTCTGTCCACTGTGCCATGAATGGAAAAAAACACTAAAGAAGAGGCATTAGCATTTACTTCGCCTTTGTGTCCTAAGGATCACGAAACTTCTCCATCTTACTTGAATCCTCCAATAGAGAAGAATTAGAATGTGAGGTCCTTGAGAGCAAGGATTGTGGCATTTTTCTATTGATAAGCATAAATACTGTGCTTTGTACAGAGTAAGCTTTATTTCATTCATTCATGCTATGGAAGCCAGCCACAATTACCTGGTTTCATGGTTGCTAGTTTTATGAGAATGAAACCCTTGTCTCTAAAATATACTATTCCATCCTCTGAATCCATGTTTGTGGGCCATTCTGGGCCAGACATTAGATAGTGTGTAGATGTAAATGTAGCCCCTCAATGTGGACATCATTATGTTAAGGGCAATATTCACATCCTGTGGGTTACAGCTAAGGATTCAGAACCTAATCACAGCTTACCAACTTATTATAATCATTCACAAGCCTCAACTTTCTCCCTTCTCCTTCTCTTGGGGATGGGGCGAGTTCTACTTTGCTTTTTTTTTTCTCAACATTTTCTTTTATTTTCATATGTGCTTTGGAAAAATAATTCAGTAAAATGTATTTGTCTTCAAATGTCCTTACCCTGGTAGCTGCTATTCTAAGCCATATGGGAATCAGATACAACTAAGGGTCTTGGGGGAATGTGATCAGATTATTACCTTGTCTTACTAGTCAGTCCCACTCAGGAACTGTCCTGGGGTGAGAATGGAAGAGGAACAGAGACCAGTCCAGGTCTTCTCCGTTTTTCTTCTAGGTTGTAGGACTCCAGAGGGATTTGAGAACCATGAGAACAGACCTGGGGAAGGACCTTTCCAAGATGGGCAGAGCAGTTCTGCCTTCTCACCAGCCCTTATTCCCCCCTTCTTTCACATCTTTCTTTTGGCCTTCAGCCATGGGGTTCCCCTTGGGGCTTTATTGTTTCTCCTTGAAGCTTTTTCTCTCTCATTGAACATGGTTCTGATTCCATCAAGGTCATATGCTCCTAGGAAGGTATTTCCTCCAGCAGTGCTGCAGCCTGGCACCTTCCTCCTATTCCTCACTGCCTCTCTTCCCTCTCACACAGCTGGGAAATCGGTTTCCCTTGGGAGTGACTTGGTTCTGTGTCACTCTGCAGGACCCAAGCTGCTTCCTTTCACATTGACGCCTTAGAGGGCCTCTTAGAGCCCTTCCCCGTATCTTTGCTTGTCCTCTGGGCTGGTAATGGTACATTTCTGCTCTGCTGGTGCTGCAGTGCTGAGGACAGTTATCCAAGCTGCATAAAAGCTCTTTACCCAGAAGGGCCTGAACTTTCTGTGCTGTGATAATCCGGCCAGGTGCAGGGGTGAATTGGGGGCTTTCTCTTTCTTCTCTCAGCCAAGTAGAGAAGGGATGATTTTCTTTCCTTCTTTGTTGAGAACCTGGGTTGGCTTGGGATGCTCCTGCATCCCATTTATTAAATGATTACTGGGTTAGGTACTGGATATACAGAAACAAAAACTGACACTATCTGGGGAAGCAACCCATATCCATCTAATAAATCCAGCATGGTCAGGGAGAATCAGGAAGGGTCTTGTTTATGAATTGGCAGTTGACTTGAGCTTGGGAAGAAGCGAGGGATTCTGAGAGGCTAGGTTTGGGAGGGAGTGCATTTTAGGCATGTGGGGTATAGCCCCTGCACAAACATGGAGACGAGGATGCAAAGGTATATTTGAGAGACAAGCCAGATCAGCAGGAAGACCTTATGGTCCAGAAAGGTAGGTTGAGCCAGAGAGGGAATTTTAAAAGTCCACATTTGTTTACAAAATTGTAATCTTGAATTTTGTTTTGCAAATATTGATTAAAGGCCTAACCTTTTTTTTCCAGCTATATTACCCCCTTTGCATTCTCTGGATTCCAAGGTATGAGTAGTAGATAGGGACAGTGTGGTACAGTGGGAAAAGAACTGTTTTTGGAGTTAAAGACCTTGGCTTCAAATTCTGCCTCTGCAGCTTATTTGCTTATATAAGGAAAGAAGGGAATGGAGAATTTATTAAGTGTTCTTTATGGGTCAGACATTATACTTAGCCATTTACAAATATTTCATTTGTAAGTATACAAATATCCTTTGTTCCCGATATTTACAGCTATTATCTCTTTTTAAAATTTTTATTTTTTGTTAATAATATTTTATTTTTCCACATATATGCAAAGGTAGTTTTCAACATTCACCTTTGCAAAACCTGTTTGAAATTTTTCTCCTTTTTCCCCTCTCCCCTGTTCTTAAGATGGCAAGCTATCCAATACAGGTAAAACATGGGCTATTCTAATATTTCCATATTCATCATGCTGCATAAGAAAAATTTCATCAAAAGGGGACAAATGAGGAAAAAAGCAAGCAAACAATCAGCATCAACAAAAATAGATGAAAATACTGTGCTTGGATCCATATTTAGTCTCCATAGTTTTCTTTCTAAATGGGAATGGCATTTTCCATCACAAGTCTATTGGAATTGCCTTGAATCACTGCATTTTTGACAAGAGCCAAGTCCATCACAGTTAATCATCGCATGATTTGTTGTTATTGTGTATAATGTTCTCTTGGTTCTGCTCACATCACTTAGCATCAGTTCTTATTAGTGTTTCGAGGCCTTTCTGAAATCAGCCTGTTCATCATTTCTTACAGAATATTAATATTCCATAACATTCATATACCGTAATTTATTCAGATATTCCCCAACTGATGGGCAGCCACTAACTTTCTAGTTCCTTGCCACTACAAAAAGGGCTGCCGCAAACATTTTTGTATATGTATGTTCTTTTACCTCTTTTATTATCTCTTTGGGATACAAACCCAGTATAGACAGTTTTATAATCCTTTGGACACAGTTCCAAATTACTCTCCAGAATAGTTGGATCATTTCACAACTCCAACAATGCATTAGTGTCCCACTTTTCCCTACATCCCCTTCAACATCTGTCATTATCTTTTCCTGTCATCTTAGCAATCTGAGGTGTGTGAAGTGATACCTCAGAGTTGTCTTAATTTTCATTTCTCTAACCATTAGTGACTTTTTTCATATGACAAGAAATGATTTTAATTTCTTCATCCAAAAATTGTTCATATTCTTTGACCATTTATCAATTAGAGAATGGTTCCTATTCTTCAAGTTTGACTCAATTCTCTATATATTTTAGAAATGAGAACTTTATCAGAAACACTGGCTGTAAAATATTTTTCCTAGTTTTCTGCTTCCCTTCTAATCTTAGCCGCATTAGTTTTGTTTTGCAAAACCTTTCTAATTTGATGTAATGAAAATTATCAGTTTTGCATTTCATAATATTCTCTAGATCTTTGGCCATAAATTCCTCCCTTCTCTATAGATTTTACAGATATCTTATTTGATCTGAGTTTCAATTTCTTCATCCATGAAATGAGAGACTATGTCCTTTCCATTTCCAAACCAATCAGTTAACGATTTATTTCTCTTTTCTTGACTGGCCTATGGGCAGTCTTAGTGACTGCAAGCTTCCCATCTGCCTGTTCTGCCTGAGGAAGTCTTCACACATTGTCTTGCCGCTGGACTTTGATGACTCTGGAAGAAAAAGTGAGGCTGACAACTTTGTGCAACTCTACCTCATTTAAATCCAGTTCATGTGCAAGCCAAGACATTCCCGTGATGAACTTGGTCCTCTGAAAATGAAGGATGAACAACAATGACTGCAACTTTAGACCTGCCCATGTGGAGTTGAGCCATAATTGACTTGATATCTGAATATAGAAAGGCATGGTCATTCTTTGAACCGTGGTGTAGTCACTTCCACAAACATTTTCAAAGTGTGGGTCACTCTGCTAGATACTGGTCTTATAAATGTGATAGATCCCCTCAAGGAGCTTGCAGATTACTAGGATATACTATGTAATTGTTGCCTTTGAAGAGAACATGGAAAGATCTCCTTGGAGGACTTTCTTGACTGCTGCAATGTCAGGTGATCTCTTTTGCTTTCAAACTCTTAACATATTTATCTCTACATCTCATTTAACATTGAATATATGCTTCTGAGTCATAACTCTTTGATTGTCTTGAGCTGGTATTAAAATTTTATATTATTTGTTTCACAGGCAGCTAGACGGTGCAGTGGATAGAATTTTAGGCCTGAAGTCAGGAAGACTCATCTTCTTGAGTTCAAATCTGTCCTTAGACACTAACTAGCTATGTGACCTTGGACACTTAACTCTTTTGCCTCAGTTTCCTCATCTGTAAAATGACTGGAGAAGGAAATGACAAAAGCACTCCAGTGTTTTAGCCAAGAAAACTCCAGAAAGGGTCATGAAGAGTTGGACATGACTGAGATCACTGAACAGAATTACTTGTTTCATAGGTTGTGACTCTTTCCCCCTTCTTCCTTCTATGGAAGTTCTTTAGGGTTTTGTAAGTTCTGGATTGTAAGTTCTTTAGGGGCAAGAACTGTGTCTTACATCTCTTTTTATCCTCCATAATTCTCAGTATAGTGCCTTGTGCCTCGTTAATATTCAATATATATTTTGGGGGTTGAGTTTATTTGTATGAGGGACTTCTAATCCCCCCATAACACCCCAGTGATCTCTTGGATTCTGTGTTTATATGTATGTTGATTTCTTTTTTAGCTCTTCAATAGCAAGATACAGTTATAAAGCTTTGAAAACCTTAGTTGGTCAGAGTTGATGATTACAGGTACATGGTACAGGAATCAAATAAATATAGCCAACCCTACTTATAAACAGATATGTTAAAGGAGAGCTGAAAAATTCATTACCCCTAAATAACTGCATGGCCTCCCACTAATTTAATACTTGAAATTTCCACCATTGGCATCATTCCTTTGGTTATCAGATGGTCCTGTTGTTTATAAAAAAAATCAGCTCATTAGTAACTATTAATAAACTAGGAGTAATTGGTTTATCAAATTAGCTCATTGTCAACTTGGTTCTTGGCAATTAAATTTTGATGTGAGAAATCTGAATATGAGACTATGTAAGGAACCAGCTATAGGTCAGTTATGTAGATTCTGAGCATCCAGGAATAAGGAAGGAAGAGTCAGAATTCTTAGAAAAGAGAACCAAAACAAATATGGAAGTGCCTCATATATTTCCTTGATAGTTTTGTTCTTGAGGTTGAGGGCTATTGCTATTTAGACCTCTATTCATAGCAGAGGGAAATATCTTGTAAGATCATAGGTTTAGACCTAGAATTCCAACCACACCCCCAATTTTATTTGAAGAAACTGAAGCCCAGAGAATTTAAGGCACTTGTCAGACAAGTAGCAAGTGACTGCTCTTAGATTTGGATTGTAGTCCTCTGATACTAGTGTCCAGCACACAGGAGGTACTTAATAAATGCTTGTGGACTGACTGACTAGGTTTCAGAACTCTTTCTGCTATGACACCATGGAAAGTAAGCAGGGCAGAAATAATGTCACGAGCCTATACTCTGTGGTCTTTAACTTTGGTTCATATCCTGGCTGTAGGTGCACCGTCGCTCAGCTGAGCGCCTCCGAGAGCTCTGCTGTGCAAACAGAGGCACCTTCATCAAGGTGGGCCAGCACCTTGGGGCCCTGGACTATCTGCTGCCTGAGGAATATACAAGTACCTTGAAGGTCCTGCACAGCCATGCCCCGCAAAGCAGCATGCAAGAGATCCAGCAGGTGATTCGGGAGGACCTGGGCAAAGAGGTATGGACTGGATGCTGGTGGGAGGGCCTGGAATAGAGGTGGGGAACTAGTAGGAGAATACAGCAGACCCCTTGGGGTAACTGACTTTCTGAAAAGGGGTAGGAAGAGTGTTGGATTTGGAGTCAGGAGACTTGGTTTGGAATCTTGACCCTGCTTCTTATTAGCTACAAGTCTTTTAATTTCTTTGTGCCTTGATTTCTTCATCTGTAAAATGGATATAAATATCTTCCTGGGCTGTTAGGAGGATCAAATAAGATAATGGGTCCAAAGCATTTTATGAACCATAAATCACTGTATATGTGTGAGCTGCAATTATGATGACCTTTGGCCTGTTGTCAGTTTTTTCTCCCGAGATGGGGTAGTTAAGTTGAATGGCTAGGCTGTGAGGATTTCTCCAGTTGTCCAGTACTTCTGGTCAGGACCATTTGGATGGGGTGTCATTTGAGAGGCTCAAATAAGATTTCCTTCCCCAAGCAAAACCCCCTTCCTCTTTTAACCACCTGAAATTGTACCATTAGATATTCATTCCTTTGTAAATTAAAGGCTTTCTTTCAGAATGAGGCTGTTGACCCATGTTTTGCCTGCAATAGCCACAGAGGTCCAGAGGGCTCTTTTCCTTCTTCTGCAGGTTGGAAACCTTGTGCTATTCCCATGTATACTTCTTTACCCCAGCAGCTCACTGCAGATATCCCTAAGAAAGTTGATACCTTAAGTTATCTTCAACTAATACCTTAGTTTTTCTTAGCTGTGGCAATGGACAGAGTGCCGGGTCTGGAGTCAGCAAGACTCATCTTCCTGCATTCAAATCTGGCGTCCGGCACTCGCTAGCTGTGTGACCCTGGGCACATCACTTTGTCTCATTTCCTCATCTGTAAAATGAGCTGGAGAAGGAAATGGCAAACCATTCCTGTATCTTTCCCAAGAAAATCCCCTATAAAAGGGGCACAGAGATTCAGAGGTGACGGAAAAATGACTGAACAACTCTTTTTAGCTAAGGTGTAGCGAAGAACAAGAAGGGGTAGAAAGGGGAATGAGCTGAAGGGGCTGAAAGTACGTGAGGAAGAAGCACCAGAGACAAGTGTCCCTGACTTCATGATGCTGGCTGAGGCCAGCCTTGGCTCCTCGTGTCCACACAGAGTGGGTTTGGAGATAATGATGTCTCCAAGTCTGAAGTCTTTGTGGCCTGGGGAGATCTGGGGTATATGAGACAGTTAAAACTTGTTAATTCTGAAATTTGAGAGATCCAGATGAAGAAGAAACTGGATTGGCCCTCCGACCTTCCTAAACTTAGGTGATTTGGGAAAGGTAAAGAGAGGGGAGGAGAAAACTTTGGGCTTGGATGTAGGTCAGGAAGATGGGGTCAGAAACAAGGGGTCACAGGCAGAGGGGAGGGGATTGGCTCAGTGCCTACCCACGAACTGCTCTGCCTCCTGCCAAGCCTGTCAGCCTTCTGTTTCCAGCAGAACCAATTTCACCCCCAAATTAAAACTAAATAAATCACTTTAATAACAGTGTAAATCGTGTCTCTGCTCACATGTGGCAGCACAGTAGGGGTGGGTGTGAGGGAGAGAGAGAGAGAGAGAAGGGAAAAGAGATTAACCCCTTTTCACTAGTCTTTGCTGCTTTGGTTCCAGAAGAGGGGCTGCAAAAAACAGAGAGGAAAGCATCTGGAAATAGAGGATTCCTCCAAGCTATGGGAGAGCGCAGCCGGCATTACTGAGTGCCTGCAAACAGATCTGGTCAGAGGGAAAATTGGGCCTTTTCTCCAGCTGGGTTGTGCTGCTCTGGCTCTCTTCATGCAAGGGAATTTGACATTGTAAAGGACGCTGAATCCAGGCTGTCTCTTTGGGGACGCCTTGTCTTCCTTATCCCAGTCCCTCCTTTTGCCAGCCTCTATCACAGGCTCCCTCTGACTGCATAGTACTCCTAGGCGCCCTGTCTCAGTAGACATCCAAAGTCTGTCTCAGGCCTGGGAGGGGACGGTGGTCCCTGCAGAAGGCCCTAAAGGCTTCCCTTTCTCTGGTTCTGGGGATCCCTGGCACCCCTGACTCCCTGCTCCTGGCCCACCTTCCCTCCAATTACATGCTCCCCTCTTCCCTGTCTCCTCCACACTAGGGAGATGACATGTTTCCTGCTGACACACTTTGCCTGGGTGGGTTGGATTGGATGACATTTTCCTAGTCTGTGGGTGGAGGGGAGGTGAAAGGGGCATGTGGGAAGCAGGGTAGGTGAATGTGGGGGTGTTAGGGCGGGGGACAAAGATGTTTGTGTCTCCACCTCCCTCCTCCAACAATTCTCTAGCAGAGCTGCCTTTCTGGTGAATTCTTCTCATCATTAATTATAATTGGAGTGCTACCCCCCTCCCATAAGTTTCATACCTACATTAACCTGATATGGGTGTCTGTAGCAAGAACCTGATCTGATATAGGCAAATGGTATGGAACAGACTCTAGACTGAGTTAGGAAGACTTGAGTTCAAAAGGCACTTGACTGTTCTGCCTCAGTTTCCTCATCTGTAAAATAAAGGGGTTGGACTTGGGGGTCTTTAAAGTTCTTTCCAACTTTATTTATTTATTTATGGAGTTTTTTCAGAGGCAATTGGGGCTATGTGACTTGCCCAGGGTCACATAGCTAGTAAATGTGAAGGATCTGAGGCCGGATTTGAACTGAAATCCTCCTCACTTCAGGGCTCTATCCACTGAGCCAGCTAGCTGCCCCACCTTCCAACTTTAAATCTATAATTTAATTCCTGATCTTATGGACCATGTTAGCCATATGGAATAGGGATTTAATTCTGCTTGAACCCAGAGATCAGAAATAGGGCTCATGAGTGGAAGCTGTAATGGGGCAGATTCCAGATACAAGAAACAAATCAATACCAGAAAGTAATTCCTAACAATTAAAATGGTTCAAAAATAAAATGGGCCAGCTTAGCTCAACAGTTCTTAGATTTAGACTTGGACCTTAGAGGCCACAGAGTCCAACTTTCTTATTTTACAGATGAGGAAACTGAGGCTAGTAGAACCTGAATGATTTACCTGAGATTATACAGTATCAGGGGTTGGTTTCTGAACCCAGGTATTCCATGACTTCATGGCATTCCCCAGATAACTTCAAATCAGGCAGAAGCCACTCTGGCCCTCCTTCACTTCCTATTAGAATTTGGGTCTCCTGTCCTTGGGACTCTGGGAAAGCACAAGATGAGCTTTTCCCTTACCATGCTCAGAAATCAGGATACCGTGCTACTTCCTGGCATGGTTGCCCTTGGCCAAACTTGACTTTTCCATCTATAGTTATCCTATATGTATGGTCTTCCCTATTTAAAATGGTAGCTCTTTGAAAAGCGGGAACTCTCTTATTTGTTTGTATTTATATCCCTGTAGCTTAAAATACTGCTTAGCACATAATAAGTATGTAATAAATATTTTTCCTCTCTCCCTTCCTTTCCTGCTTCCATTCTTCCTCCTTCTTGTAGTCCATTCCTTTTATCCTTCCCTCCCTCCCTCCCTTCTTTCCTCTCTCTGTTCTTCCCTTCTTTCCTTCCTCCCTCTATTCTTCCTTCCCTTCCTCCCTCCCTCCCTGTCTTCCTCCCTCCTTCTTTCTTTTCCTTCCCTCTCTCCCTCCTCCCCTCCTTCCTCCCTCCCTCCTTTCCTTTCTTCTTTCCCTCACTCCTTCCCTCCCACCCTCTCTTCCCTCCTCTTCCTTCTTTCCCACTATTTTTTTCTACTTTAGTACGTTATCTTTTAGGAAACAGTAAAATATTAGGCCTTTAAGAATGGTTTGGATGACTACCTTTTTGGAAGAATTAGAATGAATTTGTTTCCCTTGAGTATTAGACTAAATGACCTATAAGATTCCCTTCCAAATCTTAGATTCTGTGATTCTATGTTAGTAGGCTACAATTTCATGTACATTAAGTAAACAGTTGAAGGCTGACTTGCATCACTATCCTATTTCTAGAAACAGAATCCTCCCCTCCACCCCACTGTCTGAAATGGCAAGGTTGGGGCAACCTCTTTATTTCGGCTCTCAAACTATATCCCATGAGTTAACAGTACCACAGAGTGAGATGCTGACTGAATAGGGCCATTTCTACCTGTGCTTTTCTTATTTGATTTGGTTTGTGTTGACTTAGGAATGGTTTAGGACTTGCCCCCAAGATTTTTGTGCTTCCCAGAAGTCAAAATTGTCTTCAAATTGGATAAGGGATCAGACTCTTACCCTCTAGGGGAATTAATTTACTGTATTTGGTGTGATTCCATTTGGTGCTATATCATACTGACTTCTAGTCCCTTGGAAGTTTGAACCCCTAGAATGAAGGAGAGGGAAGGAGAAGGTATGTAGAATGGATGCTGTCTCTTGGGTGCTTGAGATCAGAGATTTATAGGCTTAATTTGGAGTAAGGGAGGTAGTCTATTATGTGCTAGAAATCAGAAAACAAGTTCTATATTTGGCTTTGCCAACTTGTATGATTTTTGAACAAATCATTTAACATCTTTGGCCTTCCTTTCCTTCTTCTAGAAAATAAAAAGTTGGACAAGATGATATTTAAAGTCTCTAAGTTTTAACATCCTATGAGCCTCTTGGGCTGCTTCTGACAGAAGCAATTGCTCTGACCCAGCCTTCAGAGAATCTTTCCTGAGTGCCTTGGATAGTACTAGGCCCAGAGTAATAGACTCACGTCCACTGCCTATTCCCCTACCCCAGGATTAGGCATTTCCTAATCCTGACAAGGAGCAATTCTTTCTTTTAGTCTCTTCCACTCTGCTCAGTTCTTAAAACATTTCATTTCTGTGCTTTGCATCCACTTGTTATATTTCTCCTGCCCTTCCATCTGTCAAAATTCTACCTGTTCTTCAAGACCTAGCTCAAACCTGCCTTTCTTCAGGGATCCTACCCTGAACACTACAGGCTTCCTTGATTTCATAGGCTGCAGACAGCTGAAGTAGGCACTGTGAAGTGCTTAGACCTTGGTCAGCCATTGAAGATGCCATAGTCATCCACTGCATCCTGGGCCATCACTAGTCGCCAGGACTTTTGTCTTGCCACTGGACTTGTATGGCTCAGGAAGAGAGAAGGAGGTTACAACTTTGTGCAGTTCTGCCTCACTTAATGCAGTATACACACGTCAGGACATCACCTGTCATGTCAAAAATGACAGATGTGGGGAAGGAGTAGACAGATCTTTATCTGAGTTCCTCCTGGTGTAACTCAGATCACCACCAGATCAAGCTTCCGAACAGGTTTTGGAATGGCAGAATTCACAAATATTTGCAGTGTAACAAATATCCAGCAGGAGATATTTTGGAAGAGCTTCAGGAAAGGTCTGTCTCAGTCAGGTAGGTGGAGAAGTGGCCCAATGCAGGTGCAGTGCAGGGAGAGCCAGGGAGGAAAGGCTTCTGCATGCTGGGGAAAACTACCAGGAGGCTCATACCCCAAATACAGCAGTGTTGGCTACTCTGTCCTGGTTCAGAAGTCAGTGGATCAGCAGACTGTGAGGGTGAGCCCTGAACCCCAGCATAACAAGCAGCACTTGGCCATACTCATCCCGCAGAAGAAGGAAGCCTGCAGCACCAGCCCCAGGGCAATGTGAAGCTGCCGTCACTTGTAGAGGAAACTTGGGACCATCTCCCCTTTGCCCTAAGAGCAGACCTCAACCTTTAAAAATGAGCAAAAAGCAAAAGAGCTCTGACCATAGAAAGCTTTTGTGAAGACAGAGAAGAAAAGACCTCAAACTCTGAGGACACTAAAGGCAAAACGTCTCCAGATGAAGACTCAAAGAGTAATATAAGATGGTATCCAACTCAAAAAGCTTTCTTGAAAGAATTCAAAAAGGTTCTTTAAAAAATGTTAGAAGAAAAATGGGGAAAGGAAATCCAGAAATTGTCTGAAGAAATTCACTCCTTAAAAAAATAAATTTGGCAAGATGGAAAAA
The DNA here is from genome assembly GCA_023553655.1 of Myrmecobius fasciatus. NCBI lineage: Eukaryota > Metazoa > Chordata > Mammalia > Dasyuromorphia > Myrmecobiidae > Myrmecobius > Myrmecobius fasciatus. The sequence continues at coordinate 30,535 of JAJPUD010001526.1, read as the reverse complement.
GAAAACAACTCCTTGAAAATAGATTTGGCAAAATGGAAAAAGAAAACAACTTCTTGAAAATAGATTTGGCAAAATGGAAAAAGAAAATAACTCCTTGAAAAACTGAATTGGTGAAATGGAAGCAGAGCACAACTCCTTAAAATATAGAATTGGTGAAATACAAAAATGAAAGGTGAACAACATCATAGAGTTAGGGCTGGAGGGGATGGAAGCCATTTAATCCAACCCCTTCATTTTTATGTGGTAGTAGTTGTCTTTTGTTCTTGAAGAGGACCACAATGACATCACTATGTTAGAGTCAAGTTACAGCGTGTCCAACTGTGGCTGATCAGACCAATACAGACTTGAAATATTCTGCCACAGAAACTGAGACCCAGAAAAGTTGTTAGTTGCCCAGATCTCATTAGGTAATAAATAGTAAGGTTAGGATTTGCCTCATCCATAATTCCTTCCATTGTTGCTGTTCAGTCATGATTTAGGCTTTTTTTTACCCCAGTTCTCTATACATGAGCCACCTAATTCTTTCTCTTTCCATTGTATGACTCTTTAACTAATGCTATAACATATAGTTGTCTATGCTAGGGAGGTCAAAAACATAAGTCAAGAACCAAATAAAATGTAATTGGGAAATAAAATGCAATAGAACATCTATAATGTTAATATGTGTTCTAAGTCATTCTGCAGCCTGCAGGGGTTCTTATGGACTACCTAATGGTCTCGAGCTTCTATTTGAGTTTGATACCACTGGTCTCCCCAGTTTATACGTAAGAATCTTTGTCAATTGGAGAATGGCTGGATAAATTATGATATGTGAAGATATTATTGTTCTATGAAAAATTATGAACAGCAGATTTTAGAAAGGCCTGCAAAGATTTTCGTGAACTGATGCTGAGTAAAGCAAACAGAACCAGGAAAACATTGTACATAGCAATGTCCAGATTGTACATAGCAACGTCCGGACTGTACAATGAGCAACTATTATAGAATTGGTTTTTCTCAGTGGTTCAGCAATCCAAAGCAATCCCAATAAATTTTGGATGGAAAATGCCATCCACATCCAGAGGGAGAACTGGGGAGAATGAATGTAGATCAATACATGCTATTTTTCACCTTTTTTTTCCTGGATTTTTCCCCCCTCCTGGTTTTTTCCATTTGTTCTGATTTTTCTCTTCTAACACAATTCATATGGAAATATGTAAAAAAAAATGAATGTACATGTATAATAAAAATTATTTTACATGTAACTGGGGGAAATAAAAATAACAATTAAAATCTTAAAAATAAACCTTAAAAAAAAGAGCCCTCGCCTAAGTTATCCAGCTAATAAATGGTAGTCAGAACTTAGAACCTCGATCTCCTGACTGCCAGGCCTATTACTCATTCTGCTACCCCATAAATAACTGAGTCATGATCGGAGTTATTTAAAAAAAGCATTTTCAGACAAAACTTTGCCCCAGCAGGAGTAGATTTGAGGGTTCACAGATGTGCACAACATGAGTATGAGTGGGTGCACACGGAATAGCCTTACATAGTTACACCAGGAAGCCCCCCCTTTTCCTTTTTGGTGTGAATTCTAGAGGGAGGCTTGTCAGGATCTGTTTGTCCCGGGCCTGAGAAGCGTCCTTTGTGGCGCCTTCTATCTTCTCAGCCAGACTTAGTGCCTGCCCAGGAAGTGCACCTCAGCAGGAGCCTGGTGGTCAGCCCTTGGTCCTGCTGATACAGCTGCTGCGCTGATGACGACCAGTAGATGGTGCTCAAGTTTGAGAGTAGGCCGGTGGTGGGGAGCTCCATGGAGGATGTGGCCGAGAATTCACATCCTGCCCTTGGGATGATCCAGCTCCCTCATCCATGGTCTGGGGCCAGGCTCTGGGGCATTCGGAGGACCAAAGCCCAGCATGCTTTCCCTTGGCTCTGAACGGGAAAGAGCCTCCTCTCCTCTTACCCTTGGCATCCTGGAGCCAAGAACACTGCTCGTGGGCAGCAGAGACAATCCGTGTTCCTTCCTCTCCAAGTGCTTGGCAGAGCCAATCACACCAGTCACTGTTACTTTTTTCCCTTTTTTATATGATACGTGACTTTTGGCTTCCATATGGCTAGGAATCCTGGGAGATAGAAAGCTTTAAGAAATAAAAATTATAAGTGACCCAAAGGGCAACTAGAGGAACATGTTAGGAAGCATGCTATCAGTGGTGAGCTGTGCCCGTGAAATGGCTTAAAAGCATCCTTTAGGAGATTATGAGTAGGAAGAGAGGTACACCATTCACGTTAGGAAAGGATTTCATTGGTATGATGTGATGCCAAAAGAACCAAAGAAAAATCTCCAGTTGCATTTGTTTTACCCTCTTCCTCCTTTTCCCTTCAAAAGGGATAAAAGTCAAGCAAGATAAGAAATCTTGAACGTACTTTTTGAGGAAGTACTCACCTCAGTGGATCTATTTAAATATTAAAATAGGCTCCAAAGACTCGCTGTATAGATAGATATAGATATATACATGTGCTTATTTCTTCATTAATTCATTGGCTATATATATATTAAGTACCATGTATAGCATACAGTGTGAGATAAAAATCCCAGAGTTCATGGAACAAATTAATAGGTAAGATAAGAAGTGTACATAAACACCATAAATATAATAGAATATAATTTTACAAAGAATTCATCGCCCGATGGTGGTATTTCATTTTTATCTTTTTATCCCAGCTGCCTAGTGCATAATAGGTACTAAATACATTCTTAGCAACTGATTGATTGATGAGCTTCTCTGTGCTGATCTGAGTTGGTGTTAGATAGCAGATGCAATCTGCTCCTGGGACCATGTGGTAAGCTTTTCTAGGTTGGTAGAATCTGCCGAGCATATGCCTATAGTCATAGCCTTCAAGAACTCAGGGTCATCTCCACACCATAGTGGAGACAGCAGTACTTATATCTTTGACAGACACTTTATATGGGCAATGAGCTGTATCTCCATTGGAAGAAGGAGAAAGGGAAAAGATTGATGTGTTTTTGGAAATTTCATACCACTTTTAGTGATTTAATGAGCTGTTCTTTGGCATTAAACCAGTCTTCTGGTGATGCTATATGAATGCTACTATATGGATCACAGAACATCACTTGATTTTGAAGAATTAAAATTATAGGCAATACAAAGAGCAGTGGAAATTCTCACAATAGACAAGTAGGCTATAAGTAGGCTGTAATATACTGTCAAATTGTAGTTGTATAAAAGAGCCATGATTTTAAAAAAGGAAGTAAATAAGTAATAAATCAAGAACAAGGGAAATAATAATGATGATGGTTAATATTTATATAGAACTTTTGATTTGATCCAACAACCTGATGATACAGTCCTATTACTCCCATTTTATAGATGAGGCAACTAAGAGAGGCTGAAAGATTTGTCCAGGGTCACATAATCAGTAAGTGTCTGAGGCAGAATTTGCTTACAATATCACTCTTTTGTCTAAATCATGAATCCATTTAGATCTTATCTTGGTATGTGGTGTTAGGTGTGGGTCAAGCCCTAATTTCTTCCATACTAGTTTCTAATTTTCCCAGCAGTTTTTGCCAAATAATGAGTACTTATCCCAGAAGTTGGGGTCTTTGGGTTTATCAAACACTAAATTGCTGAAGTTATTGCCTAGTTTGTCCTGGTATCCTATCCTATGCCACTGATTGACTACTCTATTTCTTATCCAGTACCAAATGGTTTTGATGACCACTGGTTTATAATATAGTTTTAGATCTGGTACAGCAAGGCCACCTTTTTCGGCCTTTTTTTTTTTTTTCCCATTAATTCCCTTGAAATTCTTGACCTTTTGTTCTTCCAAATGAATTTTGCTACTATTTTTTCTAGGTCTGTAAAATAATTTCTTGGGAGTTTGATTGGTATGGCACTAAATAAGTAAATTAGTTTGGATAGTATTGTCATTTTTATTATATTCGCTTGGCCTACTCATGAGCATTTGATATTTTTCCAACTGATTCAGTCTGACTTTATTTGTGTGGAGAGTATTTTGTAGTTTAGTTTGTATAGTTTCTGACTTTCCCTTAGCAAATAGATTCCCAAATATTTTATACTATTAACAGTTATTTTGAATGGAATTTCTTTTTGTATCTCTTGCTGCTGAACTTTGTTGGTAATATATAAAAATGCTGATGATTTATGTGGATTTGTTTTGTATTCTGCAACTTTGCTAAAATTGTGAATTGTTTCTAGTAGTTTTTTAGTTGAGTCTCTAGGGTTCTCTAAGTATACCATCATGTCATCTGCAAAGAGTGATAATTTGGTTTTGAGGCAGAATTTGAACTCAGGTCTTCCTGACTCCAAATCTAGCCTCTTATTCATTATAGCTCCTAGATAACAGGTAGTTCAAATATTGCAGTGTACTCATAAAATGCTAAAGTATTCAGAAAGAGGAAAGCCTCCAGTACATTTGGTAGATCCTTGAGAAAAGTTGCATGGAAAAACACAAACAAGAATCACTTAATCAACAAACATTTATTAAGCATCTAGTGTATATCTGACATTGTGATAGGCTCTAGGGATTCAGATATAAAATTGGGACTGCCCCTGCCCTCAAGGAACATGTAACCCACTTTTGCTATATAATGTTAAAGAGAATTTCCAAAAGATGAGGTCAAATGAGGCAGCACTCATTTCTAGCTGAAGGGAAGGTGATGCTTGACCTGGTTTTTAAAGAATGGGTGTAAGTTCAACCAGATAGATATGTATGCATGGGACAGGAATTAGGGAAGATATTCTGTGTGGGAAGTATGTTCAGAGAATGGTGAACAAACCAATTTGGCTAGAGTATTGTGTTTGAATCTGTGAGTTAATGTGGTTTGGGATAATTTTTTAGGAGAGCCTTGAATGTCAATAAGATTTAGTCAGCCAATCTTAGGGGAAAAAACTGAAACAAACCATAGTGAGAAAAGAGGAATAATGATAGTATTTTGAGGCCTGTGTTTAGATGGCAAAAAAGAATATAACTAATGAAGGAGTGAGAAAACTAAGGAGGAAATCAGTTAGTACTATGACCTGTAAGTCAAAAGAGGAATTTCAAGGAGACAGCAAGGAGTACTGAAGTTAAGGAACCCAAACACTGAGAAGAGGGCATAGATATAGTGATTAAGAGGTCAGTGCTATTCTTTGAGAGAGTATTTTCAGTAGAGTTGTCAAGACAGAAGCTACCTTATAGCTTCTAATCTATGACAATAATATGTGGGGACAATTTCTTGGAAAAGTTTGATTCTGAAAGTGGGGAAGGGTCATTGAAATAGCTAGAAGGAACAGTAAAGTCAAAGGAAGGTTACTTTTAAGATAGGGGAAGCCTGTGAATAAGGGGAATGGATAGGAGTCGTGACTTGAGAAGGGTGGAGAAGGTTTGGAATAGCAACTCTTCACTAAGTCAACAGGATGACTAATAGGATTGTTGAACAATACATTACATGTAGCTGTAGTTGGTCATGTATATTCTTTAGTTTTCTGTCCCTTGCAATAAGTCAGGTTCCATTACAAGAGATTTGAAGGGATTATCCATTGTCTTTTTTTGGACAAACCCAATACTTCTGAAACTGAATCAGTTTTTTCTTTTTGAATTTATTTAGTATTTTTCCCTTTTACATGTAAAACAATTTTAACATACATTTTCTTAAACTTTGAGTTCTGAATTCTCTTCCTTTCTCTTCCCTCCCTCCCTCCCCATCTTTCCCCCACCCCTGCCACACCACATTGAGATGACAAGTAGTTTAATAGCAGTTGTACATATGTGGTCATGCAAAGCACTTTCATAATAGTCATGTTGTGGAAGAAAACATAAACAAAAAACAAAAACCTCAAGAAAAATAAAGAATAAAAAACATGCTTCAATCTATTTAAACGTCATTGGTTTTTCCTCTGGGGATGTTCCCATTTTTCATCATATATCCTTCAGAGTTGTCTTGGATCATTGTATTGCTGAGAATAACTAAGTCATTCACAGCTGATGAATCAGTTATTTCTTAACCCATAACCCATTCACTTTGCAACATATTGTAATTTGGCTTCCAACCTCGACACTTAACAGAAATTGCTTTCTCCAGAGTAACCAATAATCTCTTAACTGCTAAATCCAATGACTTTTCTCAGTTCTCATCCTTCTTGACACTGCCGGTCACTATGTTTTTTTTGTTTTTTTTTTTTTGTTTTGTTTTGTTTTGTTTTTAAACACTTTCTTTTCTCTGGGTTTTAATATTAGAATTATTAGAAGACATTATTCTTCTAATCCTCTTCTGACCAGACTGACTATTCCTTCCCAGTTTGCTGAATAATCAGTCATGGCTGCCATGCAGTAAGTACTTCAAGCTTAACATTGTCCAAAATATAACTCATTATATGTCCCCCTAAACCCATTCTTTCTGCAGATTTCTCTATTTCTTTTTTTGTTGTTGTTGTTGCTGAGGCAATTGGGGTTAAGTGACTTGCCCAGGGTCACACAGCTAGGGAATGTTAAGTGTCTGAGACCAGATTTGAACTCAGGTCTTCCTGACTTCAGGGCTGGTGCTATATCCACTGCGCCATCTAGCTGCCCCTGATTTCCCCATTTCTATTGATGGTACTATCACCCTTTCAGTTATTCATGTTTGAAATCTTGACATCATCCTTGACACTTCCTTCTTTCTCTCTCCAGCATCCCTCACCTTGCTTATCATTTCCATGCCTTTGTTAGGATTTATTGATTCTGCCTCCACCTTATTGATTCTGCTCTCATCACCACATATCTCAACTATTACAACATCCTAATGTGACTTCTCCCCCCCCCATCCTGTATGCAATTGTCAAACATAACCTTCCTAAGAACCTACCAATAGGTTCTTGCCACTAGAGGGCATGGTGGAGCGAACAGGGGTGTCTGGAGGGAGGAAAACCTGAGTTCAGATCCAGCCTCAGACACTTACTAGCTGTGAGCTCTGGGGTAAGTCACATGACTTTTACATCCCTCAGTTTTCTTCTCTGTAAAATGGGGATAATAGCAGCATCTGGAGCAGCAAGGTAACACTGGATAGAGTAGTGCCAGATTGGAATCAGGAAGATCTGAGTTTAAATCTAGCCTCAGATACTTACCAACTGTGTGACCCTGGGCAAGTCAATTAACTCTGCTTACCTCAGTTTCCTCATTTGTAAAATGAACTAGAGAAGGAAATGGCAAACCACTCCTGTATCTTTGACAAGAAAATGAGTTCAACCAAAAGAACATTGTACACAGCAACAGCAAGAATATGTGATGATCAACTGTGATGACTTGACTCTTCTCAACAATGAGGTGATTCAAGACAATTCCAATAGACTTGTGAGGGAAAGTGCCATCCACCTCCAGAGAGAGGACTGTGGAGACTGAATATGGATCAAAGCATAGTATTTTTACCTTTTTTTTGTTTGCTTTGTTTTTTTTTTTAATTTCTTGTGTTTTTTTTTCCTTTTTGATCTGATTTTTCTTGTACAGCATGATGAATATGGAAATTTAGAAGAATTGTATTATGCAGTTGTATTGGATTACTTGTTGTCTATGGGAGGAGGTGAGGGAAGAGAGGAAGAAAAACTTGGAACACAAGGTTTTGCAAAGATGAATGTTGAAACTTGTCTTTGCATGTATTTTGAAAAAAAACTACTAAAAAAAAGAAAATGGTTACAAGAAGAGTTGGACATGATTGAAAAATGACTGAACAACAATAATAGCATCTATCTTACAGGGTTATTGTGAGCATCAAATAAATTAATATTTGTAAAGCACTTTAAAAACCTTAAAGAGTCATTTTTTTAGTAGATTGTAAGCTCCTTTATAGAAAGGATTATCTTTTGCATTTTTCAGTACTTAGCATATATACCTGTCATATAGTGGGCATTTAATAAATGTTTGTGACTATTTGACTGACTTCAATGGCTCCCTATTGCCCCTTGTATAATAATATAAATCATTCAGCTTGGCATTTGAAATCTTTCACAATCTGTCTCAAGCCTACTTTCCCAAGGATATTTTAAAATTATTCCCCTTCAAATTTTTCTTACGAATAAGCTGACATATTTGTTATTCTTAAGCTCAACATTCTATCACTTTCCATGTCTTTGCCCAGACCATTCCTCACACCTAGAATATTCTTCTTCCTTCCCTTTATCTCTTAGAATCCATGACTTTCAATCCTTATCTTAAGTGCCACTTCATATAAAAAGCATTTTGTGATCCTCCTGGTGAAAAGGGCTCTGCTTTTCTTCAAAAGGTCATGTATGTACTTTTCTATTTACATTTTGTATCCCTCTAAATTTTGATTTTATATCCTCAGCACCTAAGCCCGATATCTCACAAATAGCAATGCTTAATAAATGCTTGTTGAATGTGATCAGATTATTCCTCTTAAACTTGTCCTTCCCTTTAGGTTCTTAATAAAAGCTTTGTGCCTTTCTCCTTAAACCCATCTCTCCCCTTGGCTTCTCTGTTTCTGTTAATGGTACTGCAGACTGATTTTTTTTTTTTTGAGTGTGACTAGGTAAAAGAGATTGTTCTCTGCCTCATTTTTTACTTAGCCTTAAACACTGATTAGGTATTGCCTCCATCAAATTGAGATTTGGTAAAGACCTTAGCTTAAAAAGACCAAGGTCTCCCATTGCATCCAGGGCCATCTCTGATCATCCTGATCTATAACTGGTCACTGGCCCCAGATGGCTCTTGAGGGAAAAAGTAAAATAGATGACCTTGCCCAGCCTTCCCTCCCTTCAGTCCAATTCATTTGCATGTCATCTCCCTGATACCATGGTCTTTTTCAAGAAGGAAGGACCACCACCACCAACAATGGTACTGCCATTCTCCTGATCTCCTTGGGTTATAATCTTGGGCCCCTCTTTGACTCTTTCTACTTTCTTACCTCATGGATCCAGTCCATGTGCCATGTCCTGTACTTTCTGCCTCTAAAATATATTTTTCATCTGACCTCTCTTCTCCAATTAGAATGTACTGCTTTAATTCAAGGCTTCATCTCATCTAAACTTTTATCAAAGCATTCTAAATGGGCTTCCTGGCTCCAGTACATCTCTTCTCTAATTTATCTCCAGGAAGCCTTTCTTATGTATGGCCAAGATCATGTCACTCTTCTCTTCAAAAATCCTCAGTGGTTCTCTGGATTTTTTTTTTTTTTTGTGAAGAATAAAATATTTATTCTGACGTTCAAGGCTCTCTATAATCTGACTTCAACCTCCTGCCCCCACATTATTTTATACTACTCTCTTCATGCATTCTGTGTTCCAGACAAACTGGATATTTTCTGTCCCCTTTCTTTTATCTCCATACTTTTGCTCATGCCATTCTTCCACTTAGATATGTTCTACCATTTAGCTCTTACAGTAACAGCTGAGATCTTTCCAGAGTTCCCTTTGTAATATTCTTTGAAAGAAAGATTTTCTTCATCTTCTTTCTTTCTATACCTCAGTCTCTCTTCAACTATGACAATTCAGTCTCTCCAGAATGAGATTTAAATGAAAGTTTCAAGTTGATATTGTCTCTCTGAAGGAGAAGCTTTTCTTGATGTCTGGGCTACATTTCTCCCAGTTACCAAAATTTTTCCATTCCCCTGAAAAATCATTTAAAGATACTGCAATTTATGCTTAATATCCTATAAAGTAAGCATGTAATGCAAATTCCTACTTGATAGGCTGCTTTACATTAGGAGAAACATTATTACAACATTAGCAATAATAATAAAAATAATAGCTAAATAGATTAATAAAACATGTCAACAATGCATTGACATATTACAAATTACACTATAGGATTATATGGTATATTATGGTATGTCATACTATCTTCATGTCTTGAATTCCCTTTGTTCTATCAAGGTTCAACTCAATTGCTTTTCATGAAACCTTCCTTCATTCCAAGTGAAAAAGACCTCTCAAGATTTCTCATACTATTCTCCCTCTACTTTTATGCTGTCTCATTCTCCCTCATTTGTGTAGTTTTCCTTCCCAACATTATTTGAGAGTAGCAATATCTTTTATCTCCTAACTTTTAGGACAGTACCTCATACAAAACAGGTGATTAATATGTTATTTAGTTTTTGAAATGCTGATTTACATTGAATATAGTCTGAAAAAAGTAGATGGCTGGAAATTTTTTTTTGTTCTACAAAGATTCTTCTTCCATTGGTATTTGTTGTACCAGGATTTGGCTTGCATGTACATTAGGGTTTTAGGATTAGTATTAGGATTTTTTTCTCATAGTTTTCCATAATGTCAGTGATGGTTAACAGAAAAGGCAGATAGGGAGCTTATTGGCCAGAGGACTGGATTTGAAAATGAGAAGACTCATCTTCATGAGTTCAAATCCGACCTCAGATGTTTAATTAGCAAGTCATTTAATTCTGTTGCCTCAGTTTCCTCATCTGTAAAATTGTAAAATCTGCTGGAGAAGGAAATGACAAACTACTCGAGTATCTTTGTCAAAAAAAAAAAAAAAACAAATGAGGTCATGAAGAGTTTGACATGATTGAAAATGATTCAGCAGCCAATAGCAGGAAAGTGAATGAGATTATAACATAGAAGGGCAAATAGGTGACCTAGTAGTCTTGTAGTCCAAGAATTCTGAGGATTATAGCTCTGGAACTGAATGGGACTTTATATAGAATCTTACCTAACTCCCTCATTTTGCCGTTGAGGAAACATCCCAGTATTACCATTGGTAATAGAACTTATAGGCGGCTGAGTAGCACTATGGATAGAATACTGATCCTGGTCTCAGAAAGGCCCAAATTCAAATCCAGCCACAGATACTTACTAGCTATGTGATTGGGCAAATCACTTTACTTTATTCTGTCTGAGTTTCCTTAGCAGTCACATGGGAATAATAATAGCACCTATTTCCCATGATTTTGGTAAGGATCAAATGAAATATTTGTTAGCCATTAGCCCAGTACCTGGGCACTTAATAATTGTTTTCTCCCTTCCTCACTTCCATTTTTGCTTCCTTCTTTCTGTTGGGAAAATTACTTCAAAGAAGAAACCAATGATAATGTTTGCCTGGGGTTTGCCCTCTCTCTCTATGTCTATGGAGTTTTATAATCTACTGGAAGGAATGAGCAAAGTCAAGGAGAGAGAGAGCATGGAGGTACCAAACTTGATACAGATGCTCAGAGAAGGAAGAAATTGATGTGAGCTGAAGGAGTTAAGGAAGGCTTCATGGAAGAGATGAAACTTGCACTGAATCTTGAATATTGAGTAGCTTGAATTACTGAATATTGGATATGGGAAAGCTTGATGGGCAGTGAAGAATGTACTAAAAATTAGTAGAATGGAATGAATAAAGGTATAAGGGGGAGGGGGTTATGAACATGTATTTGTGCAGTAGGGAAAAAAATCCCCATCATTAAAGTACTGGAATCACCTTGGAAAGGAGTGGGAGATGCAGTTGAATGGATTGTGATCGGACTAGATCATAGAGGCTATGGATGCCGGGTTGCAGAATTGGTATTTTATTCTGAAAGGTTTTTGAAAGAGGGAATGTCATGATAAAAATTTTGGTTTAGGATTGTAGATTCCTCAGTGTTCTTTCTTTTGTGGTAAAATTCTTAAGTTTATGGATTCAAAGTTCGGAGGGGCCTTAAAGGCTGTCTTTCTTTTATAGGGGAGGAAAATGAAATCCAGAGAAATGAACTTGGTTTAGATCACACAGGTAGTAAGTGATGAGGCAGGATTTGAACCCAGTCCCTCTGTCTGCAGCTCCAGTAATCCTCTCCATCAAATCAGTCTCTTAATGGTTTTTTTTGTTTGTTTTTTGGTAGCTCCTGCAATCTTGGCTTTCTGATTTCCGTATGTGTGTGTGTGTATGTGTGTGTGTGTATGTGTGTGTGTGTGTGTGTGTGTGTGTGTGTGTATGTGTATCTTCCATATATAGCCAACATATATATATATATATATAAAATCTTCCATACATACATATATATATATATATCTCAAAAATAAACCTTCTCTTCTCCTGATGGGCCTGTCTCACACCCTGTCTGAAACTCGTCCCCTCAGCACATTCAGGCTCCCCTTAGGACTGTCAGCAGCTCACCATCTAGGTGTTTATTGCTGTTGTTAAGAATAGGCATGACCCCAACACTTTGGGGGACTTTGTTGTTGTTTGTGTTGTACCTTATGTCCCCAGGAAGGACAGGTGTGGCCCAGAGTCTCAGAGAGTCAGCACAGTTATACTAAGTGTTTAGAAAGCACAGTGTTCCTCCATGAGTATGCTGGGGCATTAATGTAACAGTTCCAGTGAGGAATCATACCTCCCAGAAAAGGAGGGGAGAACAACTTTTTCCTGTGGGTAATTAGGAGGAAATGCCTGCTGTACTTCCCTCACCATAAGATTCAGAGCTAAGAATTCTATTTTGAGAAGCAGGGAAAAAATTTTCAGGGGAAGAAGTGGGAAAGGATTCAGAAAGAGTGGCAAAGACATTCTCTGCAGAGTGGGATGGTGATAGATGAGAATTCATAAATAAAATTCATTTTATCTTAGAGGTAGGAAGACCCTCAGAAGACTTTCAGGCCCTAGGAGTCAAACACATTTGGTAGGCCTCATGTAGCCCACAACACTTTCAAGTAGAGCTGGAACCAGATTAAGGTGTATTTGAGAAATATTTAACAAAATAAATAAGAACAAAAGATAACATGGATAGTATTATATTTAAAAACTGTCAGTCCTGCCATCTAGGGGAGGGGGTGGGGAGTAGGCGGGAAAAATTTGTTGGGTTTTTTTTTTGGCTTTTTTGCTGAGGCAATTGGGGTTAAGTGACTTGCCCAGGGTCACACAGCTAGGAAGTGTCTGAGATTAGATTTGAACTCAGGTCCTCCTGACTTCAGGGCTGGTGCTCTAACCACTGCACCACCTAGCTGCCCCAGAGGGAAAAATTTGTAACAGAAAACTTTGCAAGGGTCAATGTTGAAAAATTACTTATGCATATTTTTGAAAATAAAAAGCTTTAATAAAAAATAAAAACTAAAAATAAATAAATAAAAATAAAAACTAAGTCAGCATGTGGCTTTCTGGGATCCTTATGTATGATTTAGTGGCCTCCATTTCTATTTGAATTTGAGGCCAGTGTGATATAATCTGTTACCCCCTACAGTAAGGTTCTTAACCTGGGATCTTATTTTTTAATTTTTTTATTAAAGCTTTTTATTTGTATAACATATGTATGGATAGTTCCCCAGCATTGATCTTTACAAAGCTTTCCATTACAAATTTTACCCCCAGTCCCCTCCCTTCCCCTAGATGGCAGGAAGTCCACTACATGTTAATAATGTTGAAATGCTTGAGAAGTTATGCAAGAAAAATCCTATCTACAAGAAAAAAAAAAAGAAAATCAGAGAAAGGCAACACAATACAAGCAAATATCAATAGAGATCATGAAAATGTACGTTGTGGTCCATATTTCATATCCCTCTCTCTGGGTGTATAGGGTTTTCTTCAGTGAACAATTGGAACTAGTTTGAGACAATTCTTTGTTGCAGAGCGCCATGTCCATCGGAATTGATCATCATATAATATTGTTGTTGCTGTGTATAATGATCTCCAGGTTCTGTTCACTTCACTCAGCATCAGTTCATGCAAGTCTTTCCAGGCCTCTCTGAAATCGTCCTGCTGGTCATTTCTTACAGAACAATAATATTCCATGACATTCATATACCATAATTTATTCAGCCACTCTCCAATTGATGGGCATCCTTTCAATTTCCAGTTTCTAGCCACTACAAAAAGGGCTGCCACAAACATTCTAGCACATGTGGGTTCCTTTCCCTCCTCTAAGATCTCTTTGGGATATAGGCCCAATAGAAATACTTCTGGGTCAAAGGGTATGCACAGTTTGATAACTTTTTGAGCGTAGCTCCCAATTACTCTCCAGGATGGTTGGATCCGTTCACAGTTCCACCAACAATGTATCAGTGTGGAATCTTATTTATTTATTTATTTTTTTGCTGAGGCAATTGGGGTTAAGTGACTTGCCCAGGGTCACACAGCTAGGAAGTGTTAAGTGTCTGAGGTCAGATTTGAACTCAGGTCCTCCTGACTTTAGGGCTGGTGCTCTATCCACTGCGCCATCTGGCTGCCCTGGGATCTTATTTTTTAAAATATTTTGACAAATGTACTTTAGTATAATGTGGTCTTCTTTGTAGTCCCATATATTTTTATTCATTTGAAAACATAATCCAAGGAGCAGCTAGATAGCACAGTGGAGAGAGCACTGGCCCTAAAGTCAAAAGGACCGAAGTTCAAATCTGACCTCAGACATTTAATACTTCCTAGCTGTGTGACCCTGGACAAATCAATTAACCCCAATTGCCTCAGCAAAACAAAACCAAAAATAAATAAATAAATAAATGCATCATCCTGAAAAGAGGTCCTTGGGCTTTCCTGGATTGCCAGAGGCACACACACAGAATTTAAGAACTCTTATAATCTTCCCAACAAGAGGTCATTTAGCTTCTGCTTTGAGTATCTCCAGTAATGGGGAACTCTCTCCATGAGCACCTCCAGGGATGGGGAACTCAGGATCTCATTTCTTCCACTAATGAATTCATTCAACATTTAACAAACATTTATGAGGCAGCTCCTTTCACTTTTGCACAATTCTTAATGTATTGGAAGTTTTCCCTTAATATGAGCCAAAATATGCCTTGCCATAACTTCATTGCTCCTAGTTTTTTTGCTAACGCTACTGCCAGCATAGAATTGCGTCTAATCCCTTTCTCTACCTGCTAGCCATTCAGACACTTCAAGGCAGCTGTAAATCTGTCTTCAAAGTTTTCCATCTGAATAAATATCTCTGTTGCCTACAACCATTTCTCAGATGACATCCCTTCACTGTCTTGGTTGGCCCTGTCTGGTCTAGCTACAGCTTTTCAATTGTAGGGCTCAAGGAGGACATAGGAACTCTCTTTTTCTAAACACTATAGTTAATGTAACTTGAGACTGAATTAGCTTTTGTTACAGACACATCACATTATTGACTCATTTTCCAATACAGTATGCATTTATTAAGGGGCTATTGTGCACAAGGCACTGTGCCAGATACAAAGGGGATTCAAAGACAAAATAAAAACTAGTTCTTACACTCAAGGGGCTTCTAGTTCCCCATTACGATCTGCTTCCATCCCCCTGAAATGAAAACCTTTCATGCTTCAGAGCTTTCTGTTTGGACTGCTGTCTTACTATTAATAGCTGATATGTATATGGTTTTCCCCACTATCTAGCACAGTGCATGGTGCATAATTGGCACTATTTGTTAGTGCTTGTTGACTGATCAAAAATCTCTTTTTATATATTCTCATTTGATCCTCACAGAGACTTAGTGAGGTAGACACTCTAATTATGCCCATTTTAAAGATGAGAAAATCGAGACTTAGAGAGATGAAGGACCTTGTCTGGGACCTTGTAAGCCTCTTGAGGCAGGTTTCAAAACCAGATCTGTGCCAGACTCTACCCCTTCCCCTCTCCAAGAAACCTGACAGGATTGCCCACCCTTTGTTCAATCCCTCCCCAATTTGGACACTTCCTCATTATGCCCGTTATTCCAAGGCAGCCCATTGTGCTGGCCCTGCTGGTCTTTACATTTTGTTTCTCTAACTTCCCTTCACAGATGCCTCTTTAGAAATCTGGCTTGTCCCTTACTCCCTTTTCAGTATCCATGTCCTTCCTGCCTTCTCAGGTATGTCATCAGAAAGCAGAAGGAGCTGGGCTGCTGATGTCTGGTGATGGAAACAGACCAGAGGAGACCAAGTGATAAAGAGCTGATGGGAGGGAAGATGGGAGAAAGGGAGACATTCCACTTCTTTTCTCTTCCTGCTTTCCCAGCAGCTTTCAATAAAAAATACATTTATATTAAAAACATAATGAGGAATAAAAAAAAACAGTTTTGCCCCTGATAATGCAGGACATCAAAAGGAGATTTTTATCAATTATGAGAAGGATTTTGGCCATGAAAAGATAATTTAAAGAGTCGGAGATGGATGGCGAGAGACATTAATGTCAGCCAGAACAAATGGGCTTGCATTAGTCAGTGGGAAGGAGTGGTAGATATGCTGTCTGGGGCTCTCTTTTACAGCTCATCAGCAATTCTGGCCTCTAGAGTGTCTCTTTGCTTTGGGCCCCTCTTTTTTGAACATTTAGTAAGTGTCTACTGTGTGCTGTGGTAGATAAAGACAGGGACAAAACAGACTCTCTCCTCAAAGAGCTTCTGGTCTATTGGGGATAACCACATGCCTCTGTGTGTGTGCATGTGTGTGTATACATACATATGCATGCAAGTATCTCTGTGTGTATGTATGTGTATATGTACATTCAAAATAAACCACAGAGTATTTTGGTGGCAGTAGTAGGCAGGCTTCAGGTAGAAGGCAGTCCTTAAGCTAAGTTTTGAAATAAAGAAAGGATTTTTTTTTATTCCCAATTTCCTTTATTGTTTTTTTTCTAGTTATATATGTATATTGATTTTTTAAAAAAATACACATTTCTGGGGCAGCTAGGTGGCGCAGTGGATAGAGCACCAGCCCTGAAGTCAGGAGGACCTGGGTTCAAATCTGGTCTCAGACACTTAACATTCCCTAGCTGTGTGACCCTGGGCAAGTCACTTAACCCCATTTGCCTCAGCAAAAAAAAAAAAAAAAAAATACACATTTCTTTATGAATCATGTTGGGAAAGAAAAATAATAATAGGGGAAAAGCATGAGAGAAAAAAAACAGAAAAAAAGGAAAAAAAGTAAACATAGCAAATGATGATTTACATTCATTCTCCTTAGTTCTCTCTCTGGATGCAGTTGGCATTTTCTATCCAAAGTTTATTGGGTTGCGTTGGAGTAAACAAAGGACTCTAAGAGAAGAAAGTAAGGAAAGAGTGAATTCCAGGTTTGAGAAACAGGGAGATAATGGGAAGTGGAGGATTCCGTGGGAGGCCTTTTGCTGTCCTCACTTATCCATCCTTCCCCTCCCCCAGTTGTCACTCTGATTTAGATTCTCATCATCTCTTACTTAGCCCATCAGCCTCTAGTGCCCTTCCTCCCAAACCTTCTGTTGAACTAATTTGTATATATTTGTATTTATTCTCTTTATATATGTGCATTTGTATCCCCCCATTAGAATATTAGCTCCCTGAGAGTAGAGATCGTTGCCTTCTTTGTACTTTAGTCCCTATTGCCTATCATTGTGCCCAGCATGTAGACAGACTATTTCATTGATTAATTGTAGCAATCGCTGCGATTGTTGTCTCCTCATTCCAGTCTGGCCTGTATCTTGCAGCCAGATTAACATTTCATCACATCACTTCCCTATTCAAAAATCTTCAATAGCTCCCCATTGCTTAATAGATAAAGATCAGGGTGCTTAGCTTGGCATTTTAAAGCCCAAATAATCTGATTCCAATTTGCCTTTCTAATCACTCCTTTCTTAGAAATAATCTTTTTGATTCAATCAGTTGGAACTTATTGTTCAGTCATTTCAGTCATGACTGACTCTCTGTGACCTCATTTGGGTATTTCTTGGCAGATACTGGAGGGATTTGCCATCTCCTTTTCCAGCTCATTTTACAGATGGGGAAACTGAGGCAGACAGGGTGTCTTCCTTCTGAGACCCCTTTCCATTTATACTGTATATAACTCTGTGTGTGTAGTTATTGCATGTTGTCATTCCCATTAGAATGTAAGCTTAATAAGAGGGCAGGGAATCTAGCAAGTTAATGGGAAAATTGGAACAAGAACCTGGTCTCTTGATTTTTAGGACAGTTCCCTTTCCATGATCCCATAACAGTCTTCCCTTGGTCAGACACTGAAGTACTCCTCCCTGCTATTCCCCTGACCACAATCCAGTAAGAATATAACACACTGTGAACTTGCTTGGAAAAGGACTAATTTAGCTTAATAGTTCTTTCTCTTAACATTTCAGCAATATGAATACTAATAACAACAATAATAAATGTTATTTATTGTATTGTGATTTATAGTTTATTATTATAGCAGTCCTATTCTATCATTTTTATATATTACATTATTATATGTAAATTTAACAAATGTTATTGTTATAGCACTTTAAAGTTTACTAAATTTTTTTACTAAATAATTTTACTAAATTAGAAAAAAATTCACTAAATAATTTACTAAGTAAATACTAATTTAGTAAATTCTTATCTGCATTTTATAGATGAGGAAATTAAGATACAGATTTGTTAAGTGACTATGAGGTTAACCAGTGTTACAACTACTAAGTGTCTGATACAAAATTCAAATTCATGGCTTTCTGACTGAATCCAAAATAATCCTCTAGCCTTGGGTCTTTTCACACCCCTAGGGAGAACCAAGAAGAAAGATTTTTCTCATATTCAAAAGCTCTGTAAAAAATTGGTTCCTTCCTCCCATAAAAGCACTCCCACTACTACTACTTTCACTCCAGGACTTCACTCACTCACCATCTTCACTGGGCCCAGCAGCAGCAGGAGTCCAGACCTTAAGTGTGGTTCATTTATGTTAATCATAAAGACAATAATGTTTAATCTGTAATGTGCTTATCTATTTTTCATTTTTCATGTTGATTATTAATATACCAGCTGCATCTGCTTTCCTATTCATAGAGTTGCAAGAACAAGCCCATTTCACAGATTGGGATGGTTCAATGATTTATGTATTGGCAAATTAGGCTGTGAGGAGGGTTTAAAAAAAAAAAAGAACCTTAAGCTTAATACAGTGGGATTGTGAAGGGACTTGAGGGTAAGAAATAAGAGAGGGACTGAACTAAAGAAGGAGAGTTCTAGGAGTGGGAAATAGGCCAGTTGGGAGATAGGAGGAAGGGAGAAAATTTATAACTTTGTGAGGATAGAAAGGAAGAATCACTGGAAAAGACTTAGAAAACATGGTTATGTTTTCCTGTGTCTTATGATAGAGACCAGGAGGATATATAGAGAGAAAAACAGAGGAAAGAAGAATGAAGAAGTATATTGGTGTGAATCCTGTCTCAGATATGTGATTCTGGGCAAATCACTTAACCTCTCCCTACCTCAGCTTCCTCATCTGTAAAATGGGAGTGAAAATAATAGCACTTACTTCCTCAAGTGAGATAAAACATGAAGGGCTTTGTAACTCTTAAAGCGCTACATGAAAGCTAGCTATTGTTGTTGTTATGGCTGATACTAGACAAGAGAGAGCACGACAATCCTAAATGGCTTCTTCAAAGCACTCTCAGAGGTGTGTTTCATTGGATCTTTAGGAGCATAGCAGGGAAGAGCATTTCAGCGTACCTTCCAATTTAATTTTCTTCTTCTTTTTTTTTTTTTTTTTGCTTTTTGCTGAGGCAATTGTGACTTGTTAAGTGACTTGCCCAGGGTCACACAGCTAGGGAGTGTTAAGTGTCTGAGACCAGATTTGAACTCAGGTCCTCCTGACTGGTGGTTAGGGCTGGTGCTCTATCCACTGCGCCACCTAGCTGCCCCTTTAATTTTCTTCTTTACTTTGGGTAGGTTGAATGGGGTGATGGGAAGACGTTCTTTCTGGCCCTGAGGGTGGGCCCAGCCTTCAACACTGTTCAGTAGGCTCCACATATCCCTTTGCCTCTAATACTCCAAGACTTTGGAAGCAACCACAGGGAGAAAAGGAGGGGCAGGGCCTGGAGCTCTGAAAAAGACAGTTAGGGGTCAGTGAGGGCCAGGTAATGTGGAAGAGGGACTGCTGGTCCCATAGGAGCAGACCAGGACCAATGGGTGGAACCTGAAAACCAGGCAGGCTGGGGTTTGCTCTGAGGAAGGGTTTCCTAGCAATTATAGCTGTCCAGAAATGATGGGGCAGCCTCAGATGGTAGCCAGTGTCCTGTCACGGGATGCTTTCAGCCGCAGGCTGTATGATGACTAATGTTGTAGAAAGGCTTCCAGCTCAGGAATGGATGGCCTCAAAAGTCTCTTCTCTTCCAACTCTAGGCCTCTATTTTGTGAGGCTTGTGTCCCCCTCCCTCCCTTCCCTTTTCCCTCCATCTCCCCCTTCTGCCACTTTGCTGTATCCAATTAATTCTTCATCTTTGGACAGTTGCTAGTTTTCCTCTGCCCACCCCTACCCCCAGGTCCCTGTTGTCAATTGGCATCTATTACTGTGAACCTGTTCCAGGGGATGCTGAGTGCTTGAGGAGTTGTTCCACGGGGAAGCTGGCAAAGCGTCCCTGGAGTTAAGTGGGCAGGGCTCCCCAGGAACTGTGGGTGGGCTGACTCTGTAGAAATGTTGTGATAATAATTATTAAAGAAAAATAGATAAATACTCAGGGTTGGCGGCCAGTTTGGGAGGCCATCAGTTAGACCTGTCATTCATTAGTGGCTAAATGGGGGAGAAGGGGGGTCCAATCAGATCTCCCCAGCTTAACCAAGCCTTTTTGTAAATTGTGGGCTGCGGGAGCTGACATTTGATAAATTATTCTTCATAATCCACCATCGGCTGTCATAAATCTAATCTTTCAACTTTTCCCATCTTAATAACTCCAGCAGCCACAATGGGTGACATTTTTGTTCTGTACTAGTGATACAAATGGCTAGGGTAGAAGACAAGAGAGAAATTGGACAAAGAAGTAGGAATTGGAGGCTGGGGCTAGCGTTCCCTCGGTTCATAAGACCTCCACCCGTCCTTCCCAACCCCAGCTTTTCAGCTCCTTTTTGTGTCTCTCCCCATTAGAATATAAGCTTTTCGAGGGCAAGTCTATATTTCTTTTTGCTTGTTGTATTTAGATCCCCAGCACTTCAGACAGAGCCTGACCCTTAGTAAGGGCTAAATAAATCTGTTGCCTTGGAGACAGATATGAACCAATATTTTTAACATAGGCAGTAGACAATTGAAGTTAAACAAAAAGCCTAAATGCTCACCGATGTGGCTTGGATAGGAGGATTCCATGGTAGTACCTAGCACATTTTCTATTCTCTACAATGTATATTTTACACATATTTGTATTTTATAAAGTACCAAAAAAGCTAAGAAATATCCTCTGCTCTTTTATGGACTAGATGCTCTGGAAACGTGTTCCATGTCTCCTCAGGTTAACTGAGCCTGCTAGGTGCACATCGTTATATCTTAAAAGTATATTTCTACAGGTACACATTCCTAAAGACCACAAGCATGTATTGAGTGGCCCAAGCATTATGCTAAGTTTTCTTGTTAGCTTGGCATAGTATTTAGAGTCAGAAGGGGGCCTTAGAGGTCAATGTTCTTATTTTATAAATAGAAAACTAAGGTCCAGAGAAATTAAGTGACTTGTTTAATTGTAACAGTGGTAGTAATAAAGCTAGAATTTAAACTCAGACCCTCTGATTCCAGGCATGAACAAGAAATCAGCATGCATTTGTATTTTTTAAAATTTTATTTATTTTTATCCTGAATTTAAAAAATAAAACAAGTATTTCCATAATATAGTTATACATGAAACTGCAAACTGATTATGTACAACTTGCTATTCCTTTTACATATATAATAAAGTTATTATTTTTTCCTTTTTTTTCTTTCTTCTACTCCACCCTAGAGATGGCTACAATTAAACAAATATACATACATACATAAACACATACACATGTAGAACCATTTTATACATACTTCTATTTATTATTTCTTTCCCTGGATGCAGATAGCATCTTCCTTCATTTGTTGTCTATTGTTAAGTTTGTTTATTATTTTGACTTTATAATAGTCAAAAAGCCTTTTTTGTTCAATCATTTTTAAAACAATATTGCTGTTATTGTATACAACATTCTCTTGATTCTGCTCGTTTTGCTCTTCATTGTTTCATGTAGATCTTTCCATATGTTTCTAAAATCATTGAGTTCATCATTTCTTACAGCACAGTATTATTCCATCACAATCATATACCACTTCTTCAGCCATTCTCCAATTGGTGGGCATCCAGCAATTTCCATTTCTTTGTTACCACAAAGAGAGCTGCTATAAATATTTTAGAACATGTAGGTTTATTTTAGAACATATAGCATTTATTAAGCATTTTACTGTGTTCTAGGTGCTTAGCATTAAGTGCTAAGAATACAAATACAAACAGAAAGACAGATCTGGTTCTCTTTAAGTGTACATTCTAATGGAGGAAGAAAATGCATAAGAGAGCTGAAATCGGAGGGGGAGGGAGAGGGAGAGATGGAGGTACTCAGAGCCAGTATGATACCCAAAGTTCAGTGGAGAGTCAGGACTGTAGCCTAGAGATGGAAGAAGGCCTGGGCTTCCTCCCTAGAATGATGGAAGCAGCCAGTCAAAGAGAGCCACAGGGGCAAAATGCTAATTCCAGTGAGAGAAATGGTAAAGGGTGGAGTGAGCTTCCAGAAGAAGAGGTTTCTCCAGCATGGTAGACCAAAAGCAGTCAGCCTAGAGAGAAATCATGTATCCACTCTACCATGCTCCCTCGCTCAGATATCTGAACTCCATTCCGGCTTGCTATCAGTTAGCCATGTGGCATCGGCTAAGCCCTTCTATGTGTCTCAGTTTTTCTTGTTTATAAAACAAGGAAGTTGGATTTGATCTTTAAAGTTCCTTCCCACTTTAAAATTCTCTGATTCTAGATCTTATCATCATTTGGCAGATGAAGGAACCAAAACCTGCAAAGGTTGGATGATTTGTTCAAGATCAAACATATTTCTGTGAATCTTGACATGTAAATTGGGGAAAGGACTGAGGGCTTGGACACTTGAGACTAATAATATATTGACTGAAACCCAGATCAGTGAAAGGAACCAGGATAAGACCACTGCTTCCTTCTTTCCTTCTTTATCCTTTCCTTCCTTCTTTATCCTTTCCTTCCTTCCTTCTTTCCTTCCTTCTTTCTTTCTTCTTTCCTTCCTTCCTTCCTTCCTTCCTTCCTTCCATCCATTCTTCCTTCCTTCCTTCCATTCTTTCTTCTTCCTTCCTTCCTCCCTTCCTTCCTTGAAATTTAATATATTTTTTTGCCCTGCCTTCTTAACTCCTATTCTTTGTATTCTGCCTTGCTGTGTTTGACTACAGATTTCCAACTTGTGGGGTCTTCCCTGTCCCAATAGAATGCTCCTGTCTGTCTGGCTGACTCCTTAGGATGTCATGTGGGGCCCACTCTGAAAGCTTTTTGATTGTTTCTCCACTTATCTCTGGGCTGCCATTCTTCCACGGAAAGGAATGAGGTTGGTCTGATATGCCTTGCCCTTTATAGAGCTGGGTTGGTGATTACTCAGGACCCCGTCTTCTTGAGGCTTTTGGCAAATCAGAGGTTTGATCCTTTGTTCCCTCCAGTAATCCAGTTGAGGCTGGTAGTCTGTAATTTGGGGGGTCAGCTCTTAGAATAGGCAAGATCCATGTTTTCCTTTCCCCAGACTTCAGACCCTTCACCCCTCCTTGAGTTTTCAGAAATAATAGCTAATGGGCCTGTAATAACATCAACCTGTTCAGTAAGTACCATAGGGATAATATGAGCTCTTTGAAAGAAAAGAGCTACATACATCTAAGCTATTATTATTGTTTATTATTGTTTATTATAAATTGTTCTGAAGAGAGAACTAGGGATATCTACCCCAATGCTGAGACTGTGCTGCTGTCTTTGTCTATTTGTAGGAAAGATTTAGATTTTTTAGAATTGAGAAGGATTTTTAGCTCTCCTTCCTTCCTCGTATTGGTATGTAAGATGTATTCTGAGAGGCTCCACCTCCTTCCTCTGGTCTGCATCCTCTTCAGTTTTTCTTCCAATCCGGTAAAAATTTATTATTCTCACACGCAATGAGATCTGTGATCTACTAGAAGTGAGTGTTCCCTCCGTGCCTGCCCAGCCTGTGGGCCTCTTTTTGTCCATGTCTTCCCATCAATTCCCTGCAGGAGGGGGCTTCACCCAAGAGGCTGGAGCCATTTCTTGCTTTCTCTTGACATCATCAGGCTACCAATGGAGAAAACATGGGCTCCTTATTTACTAAGTTACTATTAAATGTAAGGTATCATGTGAGAGGCTAAGGGCACAAAGATGAAATAGATAATATAATTTTTGCCTTTCAGGAGGCTAGTTTATAGTTATGGAGTAAGATAGGTACATGTAGAATATTAAAGTAGGAGCAATATTTGCCAGAATGTATATTCTTCCCCCCCCACTTGCCCTCCTCCCCAGATTCCTCACGTAGGCTAGGATGAAGGAAGAGCTATAGCTGAGAGAGACTTTTCTTGGGTCATTGGTGGGTCAAGCCTTTTTACTCCAAATTCAAGCTTTTTTTCTATAACATATACCACTGGGGCAGCTAGATGGCACTATGGATAGAGTGCTGCACATTGAGGGTGGAAGGGCAGCATAGGTAGGTATATTTTTGCAAGAATGCTAATAAAAATATGTACGTGTTCCCTGGCAGAATCACATACACTCTCCCAGTGGCACATGGCAATGCCCAGCATCATCCGGTTGTCCATCTTGGGAGATACAGGAAGGCTAGCCCTCAGGTGATGAGAGAAAGGACAGAGAGGAAGTCGACAGAAGCACAGAGGCAGCATGATGTTTATTGTTGTTCAGTTGCTTTGTGACCCTTTGGGGTTTTTCTTGGCTAATA
Source organism: Myrmecobius fasciatus (assembly GCA_023553655.1). Taxonomy (NCBI): domain Eukaryota; kingdom Metazoa; phylum Chordata; class Mammalia; order Dasyuromorphia; family Myrmecobiidae; genus Myrmecobius; species Myrmecobius fasciatus. Next base: position 5,970 of record JAJPUD010001526.1, on the reverse strand, counting down.
TCTTGGAGTGGTTTACCATTTCCTTCTCCAGCTTATTTCACAAATGGGGAAACTGAGGCAAACAGGGTTAGGTCCGATTTGCCATAGTCTGTATCTGTGGGCTTCCTCACTGGTTTGTGTTGCAGGAGAAAAAAAAAAAGCATTGAATTTGGAGTGAGAGGGCTTGAGGCCAAATTCTGTGACTTATGTGACCTTGGACAAGTAATTCAATCTCTGTGGGGCCTCGGTTTCCTGACCTGTAAATTGAGAAAAAGTTAATTTAAAGGCAGCCATGTACATATTGGATAAAGTCATACACACGGAGTAGTTAAACACTGGCTCGTTTTTGAGGAAGGGCCCTGCAAGAGATCAAGGCAGGCTTCCTGCTGAAAATAGTGCTTGAGCTGCCTCTTAGAAGAAAGGGATCCTAAGGGACCGAAAGAAGGAGGGGCAGGGGAGGTGAGAGAAGAGTCCCCCCTACAGCCTGTCTGTAATCCTAGGTATGGCCACAGCCTCAGCCTCGGGTCCAGCCTGGTGGGCCCGGGGCAGGAGCGGTGCTGTCCGTTTGAGGCTGACCTGGGGTAGTCACCCCCCTCCCCCATTCTGCCGGCTGATGGCTGCCGTTGGTCCAGGAGTGGGGAAAGCCAGGTAGCGGGGCAGCTTGAGACATGCAGCCAGATGTTGTTTGCTGGTGCCATGGCAACCTGCCTCCTATGTTGCTCGAGCTGTTAGGAAACTGTTGCTGCCTGCAGCCATGGGTTTACTCAGCCCCTGAGTGGTAGCCATTTGTGCCCAGCAGGTGAGACTCATTCCTCCTTCTAGTTAACATATCACTTTACTCTGCTTCAGCCAAGCTGCCTTCAGTTTCTGTCAGGTGCATCAGGAGCCTTTCCTCCCTCCCTTTTCTTACCTGTTGCTCTCTGGCAGGTGACAGGTGAGGGGGGAGAGAGCCTTAGGAGACCCCTCTCAACTGCCCCTCTCCCAGGTCAGTCAGAGATTCCTAACTGTTTTATCTTGTCATGGGCCCTTGCAGCAGCCTGGGCCCTCTCTTCAGAATAATGCTTTCTTTACAAAGCTCACTCTGGCAGGAATGCTAAGTCTAGTTAGAAGCTAATGAAAATAAAGATACTTTTTTTCTATCCAAGTTCACGGATGTCCTATAGTTTATCCACAACCCTTCAGGAATCCATGGGCCCCGATGAAGCACTCCTGCCCTGGAAAGTAATGGCTGCCTCTTGAGTTCTCCCAGGCTGGCTGAAAATACATCCATAGATGGATTGGCTGAGGTCTCTCTTGAAGAAGAGAAGTTATAAAGAGGCACATGATGGCTGTCTTCAGTATTTGAAGGGACTTAGGTATGGGCCAGGAGGGATCTCAAAGACCATCTAGTCCAACTCCTTTATTGTATTTTTTATTTTTAATAGTATTTTATTTTTACAAATACATGCAAAGATAGTTTTCAACATTCATCTTTGCAAAACTTTGTGTTCTGGACTTTTCTCTCTTTCCTTCCCCCTCCCCAAGACAGCTAGCAACCCAATATAAGTTAAACATGTGCAATTTTTCTAAATATGTTTCCATATTTATCATGTTCCCCAAGAAATATCAAAAAAAGAAAAACTTGCAAACTCAAATAATAGTGTTTGTGAACTTTTTTCACAAAAAAAGTGAAAATACTGCTTTGACCCACATTCAATCTCCATAGTTCTCTCTGGGTGCGGATCCCATTCCCATCCCATTCCAAGTGTCTTGGAATTGCCTTGAATCACCTCATTGAAAAGAGCCAAGTCCATCATACCAACTCCTGTATTTTAGAGATAAGAATTCCAAAACCCAGGGAGGTTAAGTCATTTGTTCAAGGTTACGTAGCTAGTGAGCATCAGAGGATTCAAACTCATAACCAGTGTTTTTTCTACTCTTCTCTGCTTCATAGAAGAGCAAGTAGACTTTATCTTCTTAGTTTAAGAGTAGAAGCTATGAAGAGACAGATTTTTGGCTCAGTAGGAGAAAAAAATTCACAATAATTTCTATTGTTACATTGGTAGAATGGGACTCTTCAGGAGGCAGGGGGTTCCCTATCATTGATTTCTTTCATCAGAAACTGAAAGTCCAGTTGTTGAAGATTTGGGAAGAGATTCATGTTTCAGGAAGGTTTGATCTAGATAACCTTTGAGTCTCTTCTAATCCTGAAAGTCTGACTCTACACCCAGGTATTCTTATATTTGTTCACATACATAGAGAAACCTATACTTTTAGACACTGGGAATTCAAAGGAGCAGCCCCTGGACACATTGCTTAATTGTGTGACAATGTGGGAATTTGTATGGCCAGTCAGCATTTATTAAATGCTTACTATATTGCCAGTTTCTAAGGAGATAATGAAAAAACAAACAAAAAAGGCCCCTTGAATCAAGGAGCTCACATTTCTAATGGTCAGCTTTCTGAAGATTCTCTTTCTTTTTTTAATAATACATTTTTATTTTCAAAATACATGCAAATGGTTTTCCATATTCACCCTTCTAAAACCTTGTGTTCCGAATTTTTTTCCCTCCCTTTCCCCCACCTGCCTCTCCTAGACAGCAAGTAATCCACTACATGTTAAACATGTACAATTCTTCTAGATATGTTTCCACATTTATCACACTGCAAAAGAAAAATAAGATCAAAAAGAAAAAAAAGCAAACAAAAAAAGGTGAACATACTATGATGTGATCCACTTTCAGTCCCCACAGTCCTCCCTCTGGATGAGGATGACACTTTCCATCACAAGTCTATTGGAATTCCCCTGAATCATCTCACTGTTGAAGAGTCAAGTCCATCAGAATTGTTCATCATATAGTCTTGTTGTTGCCATGTATAATGATCTCCTGGTTCTGCTCATTTCGCTCAGCATCAGTTCATGCAAGTCTCTCCAGGCCTCTCTGAAATCGTCCTGCTGGTCGTTTCTTGTAGAACAATAATATTCCATAACATTCATATACCATAATTTATTCAGCCACTCTCCAATTGATGGGCTTCCATTCAGTTTCCAGTTTCTAGCCACTACAAAAAGGGCTGCCACAAACATTCTTGCACATGTGGGGTCCTTTCGTTTCTTTAAGATCTCTTTGGGATCTAAGCCCAATAGCAACACTGCTGGGTTAGAGAGTATACACAGTTTGATAACTTTTTGGGCATAATTACAAATTGCTCTCCAGAATAATCCTATCAGTTCTCAATAGAGATTCTTTTAATTGGTAGTATGGCCCAGAAGTGAAAGATTTCATCAACTTAAGGTACCCTGTCCCCAGTCTATGCTTGTTTTTTGTAAGCTAGCTGAAATCCCTGCCAAATCTCAGAGGAATAAAACATTGTTTTTTTTAAACGTCTGCATTTTTTCTACTTTTGCAAAAACCTTAGTGGGGAAAGGAAAGGATGGAAAGAAATTTCTTCCCTATTGTTTTTCTTTCTGCAGACAGGGACATCAATAAATTTAAATCATGGAACAACAGTAATTAGAAACAAACAAACAAACAAAAAAAAACGTAGCATTTAAAAATGCAGTTGTTTTATTTAATTGATTTTGCCACCAGGATGGAAGGCGGGAGGTAGAGGAGGCTACATGTGGGAGTGGGGGTGGGCAAGGAAAAGCAAAACCCTAAGAAATCAAGACCAACCTCTGGTGAATGAATAGGGACAGCTGAGGGCCTAGTTTGAATCTAATTGTTGTAAATACTGCAATTTGTTTCTTCTAATGGTTGCTGCTGAAAGGATTTGGGGAGGTGAATTGGAAGATTAGGTGGGGGGAGGGCATTTGTTTTTAGCTGCACTGAAGGAAAACGATTTTAGGGACAGGGCCTTCTGTTTTTTTCCTGCTGTCCATCAGCATAAAGCATTTCCAAAGAACACCTTGCATCAAGGTTCCATTTGGAGACGTTTTATTCATATTTAATTATAGGCTGCAGTGCCAGTCTTTAATTACCTTTTTATAAAGCCAGCTAGGAACATGGCACTAGCAATAAATGTGTGTGTGTGTGTGTGTGTGTGTGTGTGTGTGTGTTGTGGTTTCCTAAAAATGAGGGGAAGAACAGTTGCATGTAAGAGGTGGATAGGGCCTATTCTTCCTCCCCTTTGCTGTCACTGGTTCATTTGAGGGTTCTAGTGCTGATTCCTGTAGCTCTGGCTTGTTGGAGGGCACAGAAGGGGAGAGGATCTCCTAAAGCCCTCCCCCTCTCATGCTCCTTCCTGTGAGGTAGAGTCACTGGTGAACACTGGAGAATGTAGTGGGAAATCCCTTCCAAGTACTGGCGTTAAGTTATTGGAGGGCCACTCTGAGCCAGACTAAAAGTAGCTGGAGATTGGGATCAGTAGACCTGATTTCTCCTCCCACATCTGCCATTTACTATTCAGTCATTTTAACCTCCTGGGGTCTCAGTTTCCTCATCTGTAAGATGAGATGGGAATAGCCAATCATCAAGGTCAGAAAGATCTCCATCTGGCACCTAGTGGCTTTGAGACTCTGACTGACTTAACTTCTCAGTAGCCCCAAGCAATTCTCCTAAGAGTATGAGTTGGAAGGAAGGGAGGAAGGAAGGAAGGGAGAGAGGGAAGGAAGGAAGGGAGGAAGCAAGGATAAAGAAGGAAGGGAGGGAGGGAGAGAGGAAGGAAAAGAAGGGAAGGGAGGAAGGATAAAGAAGGAAAGGAGGGAGGGAGAGAGGAAAAGAAGGGAAGGAAGGATAAAGAAGGAAAAAAGGAAGGGAGGAAAAGAAGTGAAGGAAGGGAGGAAGAAAGGAAGAGAGAGGGAGGGAGGGAAAGAAGAAGAAAAGGAGGGAAGAAGAAGGAAGGAAGGGAGAGAGGAATGTGGTAAGGGAAGGAGGGAGAGAGAGAAGGAAGGGAAAGAAGGAGGGAGGAAAGGAGGAAGAAAGGAAGGAAGGAAGGAGAGAGAGAAGGAAGGAAACAAGTATTTGGAAGGTAGATTTTATTTTATCTCCAGTTTACAGTTGAGGAAACTAAGGCAGATAGAGGTTAAAGTGACTTCCCAAGGATCACAGTTTTCAAGTGTCTGAGGCCAGTTTTAAACTCGTCTTCCTAATTCCAAGTCTAGTGATGTATCCACTGTGCCATCTAAAAATTGATTCATTCTGTATTGACTTTACTAACATCATTTCTAGAGGAAGTTAGAGCTCTGTAGACCAATGAAATCAATTTTTTAAGAAGATTAAAAACAAATAAAGAAATTTGACTAGAAGATTCCAAAAGTGCTTTTTACCTTTATATCTTTAATCCTATAATCCTACAGCATATTTCTCAAGATTTGCAGTTCAGTCTTTTTCTACTTAACTGCCCCTCTGTGAATAGTTCCTAGTATACCTTTATCACTCTAATTTAATTTTCAAAAATTATGTGTTACATGGATAATAGATGTCATATTGCTTTTCTTCTCAGTGGAGTGGGAAAGAGATTGGAGGGAAGGAGAGAATTTGGAACTCAAAAAAATGAATGTTTAATAAAAATTATGTATTGGACCTGTGGATTCAGACAGTCAGTCAACCAACATTAATTAAATGCTTCCTATGTGCTAGGCACTGTTCTTTGGATGGAAATACAAGTATCAGTAAAAAAGGAATGACAGTCCTTACCTTTAAGGCAATATATTTTATTCTGTTTATTTTATTTTTTAATATTTTATTAAAGCTTTTTATTTTCTTTCATTTTTTTTTTTTTTTTGGCTAAGGCAACTGGTATTAAGTGACTTGCCCAGGGTCACACAGCTAGAAAGTGTTAAGTGTCTGAGGCCAGATTTGAACTCAGGTCCTTCTGACTTCAGGGCTGGTACTCTATCCACTGCACCACCTAGCTGCTTCATAAAGCTTTTTATTTTCTTTCTTTCTTTTTTTTTTTTATTAAAGCTTTTTATTTGAATAACATATGCATGGGTAATTCCCCAGCATTGATCTTTACAAAGCTTTCCATTACAAATTTTACCCCCAGTCCCCTCCCCTCCCCTAGATG